>CM031237.1:66961684-67561684 GCA_018340775.1 Taxus wallichiana var. yunnanensis | reverse complement strand
TTTCCCTATTTTGTTGTGACCAAATTGGAGAGAATGATGGAAATTCATCTTGTTTTTTGAACCGAGAAAGAAGACAATTTTGATAGTCCTTGCTGAGATCATTTCTTAATGTAACCTTTTCCCACTTGAAGTGGATGATCTTGTATATTATTTGTGATGGAAAGATGGTCTGTATGGGCTATGAAAGTTGTAAATTGAATTGTGAAAGAGATATACTCTATTTTTCTACTTTTGAAAGAATGTGAAAGAAATCATATTCTGTATATTGTAATTGAGGAATGAAAGAAGAAATTGTAAAGGTATCTCTTTGAATCAATAAAGGATTGTATTAATTTACTCAAATGGCATTATTGGGTATTGAAATCTGATTGTTGAATGTATTTTGAAATTCTGTTGGAAGGATGAAAAAGTGAATACGTATGGAGAAATGTCATAATACTCTTTTTTTTAAATAAATGTTTTAGAAATCAGAATTGTAATTTGGCATTTGAATACTTTTCTTGAGTCAACTTAGTATGTTAGATTGGGTTGGAATGAATTCATAGTTTAAAGTTGGCAAATGAAAATAAATCTATTCGAATTTGAGCTCTGTTAGATAACTTTCATACTAGCAATTATTAATCGAAATTGAACAGAATGACCCTGCAACATCAAAAAAACAAAATGAAATATCAAATTTTATTTGTAAGGTCAAAACGACCCCAAACATACCAAAATACTTATGAAAATTTTATAGAACCTTTCAAATCGGGAAAAGGCAAAATTACAGACTTCTTGCTGTATAAAATTGATAAATTTCAAATGCAAATCAATCAAGCAAACTTAACCTTGCAATCTATCCTAAAATATTCCAAGTAAAATCCTCCATGCCTGTTTGGCAAGTGGAAAAAGAATTAATGAAAAATTTGAACAAAATTGATAAGTTAAAAATACCAGTTCACTTTCTAAGTGATAAAAAGATGTTTTCTCAAAATTTACCCTTTAAAATTTATCAAAATCAAATTCCTAAGGATGTTGTGAAAAGAGGACGTTGAGAGCTTTCCAGAAAGTCCTCGTTTTCCAAAAACTAGTTCCCAATCAAAAGTTATGGCCTTCTGAAGTTTTTACTTCATTTCGGGCTCAAAATAATCTAACTATCAAATTTTAAATGAATAAAATATTCTTGGGCGGACCCATGGGCTAAAACTTTCCTTTTTTTTTTTTTTTCCCAAAAGGTGCAAAGTCATGAAGTTTCCCGCCACTCCGCTAATCCGCAAGCCTTCATTTTGTCTAAAAATGATCTAAGTCCAAAAAGTTAATTTGGCAATTTTTCCTCCATGCCTCGCCACCCCACAACCAATCATTGATCGACACGTGGCTTCGTTGGGCATCGAGGAGGCTCTCGGATCAATTTTAACCTTAAGCGCTTTCAAAAATAAATTTGGAAAAATTTGTAAGTTTTCCTGGATCCCCGTCCCCACCATGCCTGAGTAATCAGTGTTGCACGTGGCTTCACGAGGCATCGACGGAGGAGCGGATCTTTTTAAGCCTTAACGCTTCAAAAAATTTTGGGAAAAATTTCCAAATTATCCCCACCCCGCCATGCCAAACCGCAGCTAATGGTTGGCTGACACGTGGCATCTTCTCACGTGTCGGCGGAGGCGCGGGTTCCTTTTGACCTTTTTGCCCTTCCTTTTGAATAGTCAAATTTTCCAAATGTTCCCTCCCCGACCACTGACCCACCCAATAAGGAGCTGCCACATGGCCTCCCTGGGCATCGGCGGAGGTGCGGGTGTAAAATTCACTTTGTCCCAAAAGGGAAAAAGTGCTAAATGCCTTCCCACTCCGCCGGCCCGTGTTTGGGAAAAATTTTCTTCCCCGCCCAGCTGGTCCACTTTTCTCCTCTGGGTGAATTTTCTCTCCGAAAGTCCACAGGCCCGAGTTGGGGAAAATTTTCCTCCCAGGCCCGTAGGCCCGCTCTTGGGAAAATTTTCACCCCAAGTTCCGCTAGTCCATAACTTGAGAAATATGAGGAGTTAGGAGGACTTCTTTATATCACCGGAAAGGTGAGGAAATTCCCTATCTAATGGGAATGTTTTCAGAAGTTTTAATTGCATTAATCATGGGAAAAATCAAATTGAATCTTTAACCGAGTTTTGGGAGTGGGTAAGTAAGAATTTACTCTGATGATTTTAAATATGTATTCTTTTCCCCACTGTAATTAAACCTTGCTCTTGTCTTAGATCTTGTGGAATTAAATACCTTGGGTATTTAATTGTTTTGGTCCCTTAACCCTAAAATTTTAATCGGGAATATTTAGCTAAAATGTCAATGTAATCAGTGATTAAATTAATCCCTAAGGAGATTTGAGCTAGGTGTGGACTTATTACACTTGTTGCTTTATAATGTGGAATTAGTAATTATTATAATGGGAAAATTTATCAGTTGAATTTAATTGTCCTTGAGACTTTGGTTGTTAACACTTTAAAAAAAAAAATTATTCCATAATTTTGTAACTAAACCTAGGTTGTTCATGGGTCTCAAGTGGGAGATTTTAGTGGGCATTACACTTGGTATCAGAGTTGTGGGTTCAAAGCTTGGACCCTTGGGCACACTAGAAAACTTGAGACATGAACTATAAACCTAGCACACTTTTGAATCTAAGAAAACAAACTTGTTTGAAAATTGAAAAAGAAATGCGTATGAAGAAATATTACATTACTCTGTTCATTTGAACTACCAAAATTAAAATAATAATAAAATAATAAGTTGTTTGAATTGTTGTACTTGCTCAGTGGCATTTTTCTAAACCTGGTAACTAAGAATGTCAAATTAAATTGATTTTTGTGAACTTCTAGTGTAGTGGAAACTTGGTTCCCCTTTGAAAATGTGTTGTTTTACAAGTCCTAAAACTTGATTTAATTGTATGATGCGTTAAGCCCTTTGTTGAGACCCTTCCTTATTGGAGTTGTTGGAATGATAAATTTTATGGTGTGAATCTTGTGGTTGGACAATAGTGGTTGTGTCTGGGGTCGGAAGAGTTAATTAGAAGTTGTTTAGAGCTTCCTTCCTTCAGTAGTTAGGAAAGTTGGTCTGGTTGTCAGTTTTTCATTTTGTTACCCATATGGGAGAGTGGACATTAAGTCTTGGGTGTCGTTTATGACCCAATCCTATGCATGTGTCCTTGGAACTGACCTCGAGGCAGAGTACCCCTATTGGTGGCCATGAAGGGCTGCTGAAGTGAATGTGGTGTTAACGTTTTGTATTTTACATTCATAAACTTGTGTCATTTTATCAAGGACCAACATCTTATTTTATGATTGGATTGAGAAGCTCTAAGGCTCTTCTAGTTATTTATATTTTTGTGAGAATTTTCAGACTTTGCAATGCGGCTACTTAGCCACTTTCCTTGATTGCCAATATTTCTTGGACTTTATTTTGATTGGTGACTCGGAGCTCGTTATGTTGTTGGCTGCTTAGCTAAACGTTACGTGGATTTCTTCTTGCATGATGATGAGTTGGTTCTATGCTACTTGTATTCATACATTTTGTCATATGGGGGTACACCCTAGGTGTCTTGAATGTCCTCTTAGGTGCTTAAAGTTATGCCTTGGTTTTAGATGCACGGAACCTTGAGTGTATCTAGGATCTTAGAGTGACCTTTTCATTACTCGACCTTGTTGGGAAGAGAGTTCGTTGTGTTGTGCATTCTAGTTAGCATCTGTTAGTGGTGGTGGTGATTCTCTTACAATCCGAGTAAGAGCTTGAACCTCATCGGAGTAGAGGTGTTTAATTGTGGGTTGATGAATTATGGTGGGATCGGTTTGCTTTTGGCTGGTGAGGATGTTAGTGGAAAAGTGTTTGTCTAGTAGTGGCTTCTCTTCGATGGCATGCTAAGTTTTATCAAGAGTTCCTCATTTCATTATATTAAGTAGTGACTTGAGGATTGTATGCATCTTGGTAATTATGGTTAGATTTAATCCCATTCGAGTATTGTGTGTAAATTAAGTGTGTCTATTTTCCCTCTTGACCTATAAATAAGTCTACCCTTTCCTTAACTTTTTTTTAGTTACTATGAATAATACTCTATGACCTATTAATTTTGGATTACGTGGAGACACTTATGGATGCTTTGAGTCTTTTGGACCATGAAATTGGTGATGATAGTGTAATTAGACCTTGATAATTTAATCTTGGTGGTATTTTATAATGTGATTCTTCTTGCAAAATTAACTCTTGGTCGTAAAGCCATGTTGAATAGATAGTTGATCTATCTGCTTACATTTGATGCTTTCTAGTGAGTATGTGGTGTTCTTATAGTTAAAATATTTCCTTGTCATTTTGATTGCTTGGTTGGTGGTATCCTGTGGTAATATGGGTGTAGATTTGAAAACTTTCCTTGTCTTATCATGTGAGTAAAATGTTTTCACCAAAACAACAAACATTGTTAAACCCTAGTAGATCAGTAAAAGTAATTATGCTTCCTTAATGGGCCTCCTTGTAACTTATTTTGAGAACTTGTAGAAACCCACTAGGAATGTTTTATGATACTTTTAATTAGTGGAAAAAAAAATCTCGAAATATTGTTGTGATCCATGTTGGTTGATTGTTTCCTAGTTCTTACAAAAGTAATAATGTGTTTTCTATGTTGAATGTCCCTTGTTTTCCTTAGAATTAAAAATGTGATGTGTTGATTTACCTCTCTCTCCCATAAAAGTAATAGTGTGATATGTTTACCCTTCCTTCTCATTAAATTTTTAATTGACAAGTTGACTCACCCAAACATCATAAAACTATAATTGAGGAGATTTGGCCTTGAAGCTTAACAAATAAACTGGAACATAGAAAGAGAAAATGGTTCTTGCTTTAACCTTGGTAGATTAATAGAAGAAAAAAAAACATGTAGAAGAACAGAAAAGGAAAACTTTGTCCATCTACCTCCCCTAGGAGTAAAATAAATACTTTTTCTCTTTTCTACCTTTACAGAATGGCGAGATATCATGCCCCCTTAGTGGTCCTTATAACACAAAGTTGTGATGTCATAATAGGAGGAAGTTTAATTAAGAAAAATCATAAAGGAATGTGCTTAGCAAATGAAACTACAACTTTTGACTTAATTAGTTGAGTTATAAAATAAGTAAGATTTATGTGTATTGAGTGCAATGTTTAGTTGAACCTATAGTTCTGTCGCCTACCTAAAATTGTGAAACACCTGGTGGATAGCAATGTGTTCTAGTTGCTTAGTACTTTCTTATTCATAGATGTATGTGCCTTTCTTGTGGGAGTTTTGGGTCATCATACCCTTATCGTCCCATAGCTCGATGAGTGTGAGTTGTGGTCCTTTTGGATTGAGACTTATCTCGTTGTTTAAGAAGCAACCTCCTTGCATGTGTTGTCTTGTCCTTGGAGACCTAAGTTATTGTAATTTTAAGGAACATATGTTAAGGATATAAAATAACTTTGGGAAGTCTTCTTTTCTTCATATTTTCTTGGGTCACCTTGTTATTGTTGCCCCTTTTCCATTAGGATGGAAAGTGCAAGATGATGTTATTCACTTTTGATACGATGCACCCTTGGATTGTAGTTGGACCCCGTGTTACTTGTTCTTCTCCCTAGCGACCTTGAGTGGTCCTTGGTGTTTCTTGTGCTCTCTTTATGGTTATTCCGAGCTTGAGTAGGAAATAAGATAAATAAATCCCATTGTGCTATAATGTATGGTACTTGTATTGATATGTTAGTTGCTAGGGGAGATATATATATATATATATTATTTTTTGCTAAATGGTTGACTTCTTTAGATTTGGTTGGTATGGTGTGTTCGATTCTTAAAACAAAAGTGTAAAAATCAGACTATAGGAAAACTTGTGGTCTTGACTTCGCTTGTATTACCATGAAAAGTTAATTGTACCCTCTCGAGTTATAGAAGTGCTTTCCTTGAATAGTTCCTTGATTTTAAATGTTTTGTTGATTTAGGTGTCCTTGTTGATTAACCTCATCCTGTGTGATCCTCAAATTGTGGGACCTTGAGTAGACTTGTTCCTCGTGCAAATTTGGTCATAGTTGATTTTTGCTAGCCTTGTCTAGACAACGAACCTTGAAATCATGGCTTAAACTTAGTAGAAACCTTAACTTTTATTATTGTAGTATGTTGTATTCCTTGGGAAACTATGTGGTCATTCTCAAACTCATGGAATTCTCCTTATTATTCCTCTACTTGGTGGTTACTCTTAAGACTCTTTTGAACTCTTCATGTTATATTGTTATGTGTGGTATCTTGGTTGATAGCGTAAATTTACTCTCTAGATTTAAGTGTTCGTAGCCTTGCATGCAAAAAGTTTAGAACTCATCCCTTGCAATCTCCCTTCTTCTTGCTGAATTGCATTGGACCAAACTTAGGTTATGTAGACCCACACTTGTTTGAAGTAAGCAATCCCATAATGGAGTGATCCTTTTTCTATTGCATTTGTTCCTATCTCTCTTTCCAGTGACTTCCAGGAGGAAGTTGAGTCTAAGGGAAGGGGATGTAGTGCCCACTTCCCTTCGACACTTTTGATATTGATCATGATATTGTTGACTGACTATATTATGGACATTATTATAGTTTTGATTTAGTATGGTGTTAGATGTCAGATCATGGATTATTGTTGACTCTGATTCATATATGATGCATGATGATTGTTAGAGACATTTTATATAGATGTTGACATGTTGTTGGACATGGTTATATATATTTATGGATGTTGTTAGGACATGTGATATTTGGATATATTGAGTAGACCGAGAAAATTGAATTTAAAATTGATGATTATATAGTTGCTGATGAAATTGTAAGTGATATTGTTGATTGTCTGGATGTTGTTGTGATTCATATATATATATATATATATATATTATATAAATTATATTATATTATATTCATTTGGATGTTCTGATATGGCCACGAGGCCGAAGGGGTATTTGTATTGTGCAGGTTAAAAATATCACAACAAACATCGAGGGATTGGAGACCAACCACATTGGAATTATAGATGAATTCAACAAGGTCACCATGACAACTTGTATTTTTGTGTGTGTGTGTTTGATTGTTAGGGATTCCCATGGGGGATCACCTTTAAATGTGACCAAGGGTTATGTGTATTTATTTATTTGGTTCTTTTTTATTGATGTTTGTATGTGTTTATTAAGTGATGTGTTTACCCCTTTCATTATTTATTAATTGTGGTAAATTAATGTGAGTAAACATGTTAAAATTAATTAATCAAATTGGGACATAAGAAAGTAATTATTAGAGTGTTGGCCTAAAATTAAAGTGTTGTAAGAAATGTGTAAGTGATGTGTAAATTAATTTTGGAGTATGAAACACTCCACCTCCTTTTGAAATTCAATTTGTCCTTGGAGACTGATTTTGGAAGCTTATGGGACAAGTTAAACTTGTCTCATACCTCTTAAATTTGCATACCAACCTTACCTATGGTTGGAGGGTTTAAATATAGCCTTCATTATGCATTTTTGTAAGTCAAGTTGTATTCTTTTATTTCACTTTCTTACATGCTTTCAATTTCAGTCCTTATGAGGTGTGGGTTTGATTTGAGTGTGTAAGTAAAATTGTCATTTATTCACCTACTTATTTATTGTGCCTTGGAGATTGAAGTTGACTTATGAGTTGGAGTTGAGGATGTGTGATGTGGCATCCCACATGGATCCACCTCATCCTCTTCTCTTTCCTCTTCTATATATTCAAATTCCTTGGCTTGTTTTTGGGGTTTTTTTTTTTGCTTCACTTTTATCACTTCATTTTTGGTGACTTGCTTTGGGTTTTTGGAGCTCTTGCAAATTGGGAGAAATTTTGAGATTGTTGCATACTTGTTCATTGTTGATCTTTGGGTTTGTGTTACATTGGAGAGCTTGTTGTTTTGAACTTGGAAAAACTCCATCATGGAGAGGTAAGAGCTTAGCTCTTGGAAATACTCTCCTTTTATTTGTATGCATATGTGAATGGTTGAATGTTTGAATGTGTTGTTTTATTTGTTGGCTGGTTGGGTAGATGGCCTAGGGATGGTGTAGGAGAAGACTATGGGGCATTTTTTGGGAGGCATAAGTGTTTTAGGGAGGTATAAGTGTGGAGGGAGTTGGGATTTGGGTTCCACCTTACAAAGAAATAGCTTGCATTTATTTACTCATTATGGGGTGCCATAAGAGGTTGGGGAGGCATAAGGAAATGTGAGGAATAAGGGGTACTTGGGGGAGGCATAAGGGCATGTCAGGGATTTGAAATGATATATATTTTGGTGTTTGTTCTCAGGTGGTGATACCCATTTCCCCTTTGGGAGGCATAAGCAACATCCCCCATAGTTTCTTTGCTCTTCCTTTGGCTTGCATGATGAAGCCTAAGTGTTGTTTGTTGTTTTGTTCTGTGGTGGAAAACTGCAGTTTTGTTTTGGACTGTGTTTTGAATGAGAAATCTATCTTTGTGTTGTGGAAGCCTATTGTTTCCATGAGTTGAAAAAAACATTTCTTATTGCAATGTGGTTGGGGCTCGAGGGCCAATGAAGAAGGATGGCTTCTCCCTTTTCATTGGATGTCTTGGTTGGGTGGAGAGCGTTGCCTTTCCCCTATTCTATTGTGACCAAATTGGAGAATGATGGAAATTCATACTGTTGTTCTAGAACTGAGAAAGAAGACAGTTTGATAGTCCTTACTGAGATCATTTCTTAATGTAACCTTTTCCCACTTGAAGTGGATGATCTTGTATATTATTTGTGATGGAAAGATGGTCTGTATGGGCTATGAAAGTTGTAAATTGAATTGTGAAAGAGATATACTTTGTTTTTTTTGCTTTTGAAAGAATGTGAAAGAAATCATATTTTGTATATTGTAATTGAGGAATGAAAGAAGAAATTGTAAAGGTATCTCTTTGAATCAATAAAGGATTGTATTACTTTACTCAAATGGCATTATTGGGTATTGAAATCTGATTGTTGAATGTATTTTGAAATTCTATTGGAAGGATGAAAAAGTGAATACGTATGGAGAAATGTCATAATACTCTTTTTTTGAAATAAATGTTTTAGAAATCAGAATTGTAATTTGGCATTTGAATACTTTGCTTGAGTCAACTTAGTATGTTAGATTGGGTTGGAATGAATTCATAGTTTAAAGTTGGCAAATGAAAATAAATCTATTCGAATTTGAGCTATGTTAGATAACTTTCATATTGGCAATTATTAATTGGAAATTGAACAAAATGACCCTGCAACATCAAAAAGACAAAATGAAATATCAAATTTTATTTGTAAGGTCAAAACGACCCCAAACATACCAAAATACTTATGAAAATTTTATAGAACCTTTCAAATCGGAAAAGGAAAAATTGTAGACTTCTTGTTGTATAAAATTGATAAATTTCGAATGTAAATCAATCAAGCAAACTTAACCTTTCAATCTATCCTAAAATATTCCAAGTAAAATCCTCCATGCCTATTTGGCAAGTGGAAAAAGAATTAACGACAAATTTGAACAAAATTGATAAGTTAAAAATACCAGTTCACTTTCTAAGTGATAGAAAGACGTTTTCTCAAAATTGACCCTTTAAAATTTATCAAAATCAAATTCCTAAGGATGTTGTGAAAAGAGGATGTTGAGAGCTTTCTATAAAGTCCTTGTTTTCAAAAACCGAGTTCCCAATCAAAAGTTATGGCCTTCTAAGTTTTTACTTCATTTCGGCTCAAAATAATCTAACTCTCAAATTTTAAATGAATAAAATATTCTTGGTGGACCCGCGAGCTAAAACTTTCCTTTTTTTTTTTTTTTCCCAAAAGGTGCAAAGTCATGAAGTTTCCCGCCACTCCGCTAATCCATGCAAGCCTTCATTTTGTCTAAAAATGATCTAAGTCCAAAAAGTTAATTTGGCAATTTTTCTCCGCCATCCCACCGCCCGCTGAGACCAATCATTGATCGACACGTGGCTTCATTGGGCATCGGCAGAGGCTCGGATAAATTTTAACCTTAAGCGCTTTCAAAAATAAATTTGGAAAATTTGTAAGTTTTCCCCACAGCCCCGCCGGCCCGCAGGTAATCAGGTGTTGCCACATGGCTTCATGAGGCGTCGACGAGGAGTGGATCTTTTTAAGCCTTAACGCTTTAGAAAAATTTTGGGAAAATTTCCAAATTATCCCCGCCCCGCCAAACCACAACTAATGGTTGGATGACACGTGGCATCTTCTCGCGTTGGCGGAGGCGTGGGTTCCTTTCGACCTTTTTGCCCTTCTTTTGAATAGTCAAATTTCCAAATGTTCCCCTTGACCACGACCTGCAGCCAATATGGAGCTGCCACGTGGCCTCCCCGGCGTCGCGCAGAGTGCGGGTAAAATTCACTTTGTCCCAAAAGGGCAAAAAGTGCTAAATGCCTTCCCCACTCCGCTGCCGGCCTGTCTGGGAAATTTTTCTTCCCCGCTCCACCGGTCCACTTTTCTCCTCTGGGTGAATTTTCTCTCCAAGTCCACAGGCGAGTTGGGGAAAATTTTCCTCCCAGCCCACAGCCCGCTCTTGGGAAAATTTTCACCCCAAGTTCCATCGGTCCATAACTTGAGAAATATGAGGAGTTAGGAGGAATTCTTTATATCACTGGAAAGGTGAGGAAATTCCTATCTAATGGGAATGTTTTCAAGAAGTTTTAATTGTGTTAATCATGGGAAAAATCAAATTGAATCTTTAACCGAGTTTTGGGAGTGGGTAAGTAAGAATTTACTCTGATGATTTTAAATATATATTCTTTTCCCCACTTTGTAATTAAACCTTGCTCTTGTCTTAGATCTTGTGGAATTAAATACCTTGGGTATTTAATTGTTTTGGTCCCTTAACCCTAAAATTTTAATCAGGGAATATTTAGCTAAAATGTCAATGTAATCAGTGATTAAATTAATCCCTAAGGAGATTTGAGCTAGGTGTGGACTTATTACACTTGTTGCTTTATAATGTGGAATTAGTAATTATTATAATAGGAAAAGTTATCAGTTGAATTTAATTTTCCTTGAGACTTTGGTTGTTAACACTTTAAAAAAAATCCATAATTTTGTAATTAAACCTAGGTTGTTCATGGGTCTCATGTGGCAAATTTTAGCGGGTGTTACAAATGCGAACATTAATTCTTGACACACAATCAATTAATAAAATTGTTTTGGCTATTGCAGAATCCAAAATCCTAAAGAAATAATTATAAATTTGAACCTTCAATGATGTCAAAGGATTCAAAAGGAAAAACATGCCTATAATGATGCAACACCCAAAGGTGGATGAGAGAGATGATGAGAATATTCCATCAACCATGTTGGTGTCAACCTTGGGTGGAAAGGAGGGATCACGATAAAAGTGGACCAAATGGATGTAATCTTATCAACTCCTTCACCACCTCCTCTAGATAGGGAAGCTTGTAGATGTCCATATTTTTTAACCTTTCCATTGATTTTGTAATTTTTCTTGATATGGAATTCAAAATGTTTTATGTGTCTTACTATTAAATTAGAAGAAACAATTAAAATTTTCTAAGAATTGGAACTAAGAAGGCATGTGTCGTTATAAGAGCATGTTCCAAAAAATCCCATATCAATGTATTTTTGTTCTAGCGGAAGGGGCAAAGTATGCCCTCTCAACATCGACAATGGCATAGTGTGAGGTACAATTGCAATGCGATCTCTAACCTACCTAGATGATATGCTTGGGAAATGTCTTACCCAATTCCAAATATGATTTTTTGTAGGCTACCGAGGAATGAAGATGATCCATGCCTAAGGGGAAAAGACTCTAGCCATTGGCCTTTAATTCCACATTCTCCTTGCCCTCGAGACTTTGCAAAATCTCCTTCATCATTTCTTGTAGTTAGGAAACTGGCATGTCTCAGATTTTGTCACACTTTTTTCCTTTCCCTCCATCTCATCTTCATTAAGAGAAAATAGAGAGTCAACAAAATCAATTAATGATGCTGGACTTGTGGAAGGACATGCCCTTGAGTCAAGCACTCATACATGAAGGAGAGATTTGGGAAGATATGTTCACCCTACTCACTTGCCAACATTCCTATTGAAAACCATAACTAAGAACCCAACCATTAAAAATAAGGAGACATAAACTAATCATATCTCGATAAGAGGTCCTTGATTTCAAATTTCACATGTTAAAGAAAAAAATGTATCTACCCTTTGCCACATCAAGCACCGCATACCACCCAAGCTTTGGCAAATGAAAGTATCATAAGGATATCCTAAATGTGTGTCAACAACTCTTAGGTTCAATTGTGAAGAGGCTTTTTCATTTTGAGCACCTTGATTACAATATTTTGTCAACGAGGAAGTGTACCAACACAAGTTTATTTCCACAAACTTGTGCTCTATATATACTTTTAATGCAAAGTAATTTTGATGCAACATTTAGAATATTTGTTGAAATTTATTCTTAATATACCATGTTTTTCATTTATGTCACCCGTTTTTTTTACATTGAAGTTTAACATGTTTTCTTAGCATGAAATCATTTGTTGAGTAAGCTTAGGACATCATAAATCATCATGTTCTTAATTAACAAGGAATACCCAAAACAAGAAAAAATTTATTTTTACTTTTATTTTCTTTGAAATATTTTGGATGTGTAGGTCAACATCAACAATAATGCATTATATTGGATCCATTCATTGCAATATTTTGGGGACTAGAGAGATGATGTTTGAACTTGTACAACATGGTATTGGTTATTTTAGAAAGTTAATAATGAAGGTGTTCATGAGATATCCATGTAACATCAAATAGGAAACAATTTCCACACATTAGGAATATGAATGAGATGGAAAAGATAAAAAATTAATGTAGGAAAATGTATTAATGTCAAACATTTCCTTTTGCATGATAGCCAAAGGGACTTGTACCACTCCAAAAGATGAAATTATATATGTGTGGATGGCCCCTCCATGGTTTGCAAAGGGTTAGTTATTTCCTTGATGTAGGCATAACCATGACAACTTTTAATATTCTAACTTTGATGGGTTGGTTTAGTTTTATAATTTTTAATTTTTGAGAGGTGAAAAATTGGGAAGATATTTTTACATATATCTAGAAGGTATTAAATTACCATTAACTTTTCCATTAAATCTAGGGTCTTGACATCTTTCCTTTCCCCTTACACAATTTGAAGAAACAATTTTTTTCAAGAGAATATGGGAAAAGGGACTTAGTTGTTTTTCATTTTATATTTTATGGAATTAAGGTTTATGATTAGATGACATTTGATTTGTTAGATAAGTTGAATACATGAATGGAAAGATGTAAAGAGAAGTTGGGAATTAAATAGTTGCATGTCCCAACTTATTCCACGACTCATATCATGCCAACCCAAATAATATTTGATATATTTGTTCAACTTTATTCTCTCATTCTTGTTCACAGTACAAGTCTAAAAGGATTCCTTATTTTCTTAATTTAAGAGCTGATATACTTACTCTAGGTCGAAGGAGCTGATTTCTTGCCAATCCTAGCCATGGAATTTGTGATAAAACAATTAAGTAGATATATATAAATGGAAAAGTTATAAATTTCAATTGTGTTAGTTCTAAATGTGGTCCCAGAGAGAGATAACACAAAAAAAATGTTGTTGGGAAAAGATTCACACCAATGGTAATAGAAAGTGAAGATGACAACATAGTTTTGAAACACATTTTTAAATGCAAGTTGCATCGCCACATGGATGGCTCGATTTATCCACATGTTGTTCATATTTCAATGCGCATATTCGATTCAGCTATGCACCATCCATATTTGAATGTAAAACTCAATCACAACCATCAATCACCAAACCATGTCATAGCTAGACACCCTTCACTAGGTAGAATACATGTCTATAAGTGTCAATAGTCATCAATATGAAAGGAAATTAATTTGAAAGGATTCTACCTTTTGCTTGAGTCTTTGTATACTTTTCTAGCTTGGGTGAACCCATGACAATGGACGAGTGAGCAAAAAAATGTTTTTCAACAATCATTTGTGTGAGCTAGAAATGGGAACTTAATCATGATCATGACAATTGGCATGTCATCCATGTCTATACTAACACATATATCAATGGATTGCACCAATTTACGAAAAAGTGTAGTTAACAAGTATTTTCCCAAATGGATATTGCCACATCTTTAATTCAAGAATTATACCGTTAAATTATGATGTTTCTCATGTATATAAAAACCTATAATTGAGAAAGCCTAATCTGGTGGATGAGTAGACATGAAAACTCTAACATCTTTTTTTTTAAAAATCTATAAAAATGGTCACAAATACTATAGAATTGGTGTTTTCCATGTCCTCCACCCCATATCATCTCAGTATTATATGTGGTATATACCCTTAGTTTCGTATTATAATGTGTTAAGGTTATGGAGAACCTTATATAACAGATCACCATAAGTGTGAGTCACCTTAAACTTTATAAGCCATGACCCCCTCTAGGATAATGTTACTAAACTAATGCTGTTAATTTGTTTCTTGTATTATATTCTTCCATTGAAGGATCCCTGAGGATAGTTGTATGCTAAAGCCCTACATTTTCTCAGTTTTATTAATTGTTCGAACATCGATACCTGTCTATATGGGGCACCTATTTATTCTTGGCATTTTCAAATTTTGGCTCTTTACAATGATCCAGTAGTTAAGGACAAATGAAATTATGAAAATGAAATCGCAGAAAAATAACTAAAAAGACAAGGACTTCATAATTCACACTTATCTTTTCATCACACACAGTGATGAAAAACGTAAGTTCACACCTACTTTTAGAAGGATGCAATGGCTTGCTCTGCCATTGCATGCTTCTTTAAAATTCCCCATTAAATTATTAGAGATTTAAAATTCCACCTGAAGAAAAATTTCGTCTCATTGCTGCGTGGATGAAGAAATGCAAGGAGAGGGAGAGTGAAGAAAATACTTCCAGAATATGAAAATTGATGCGCTATGGTTTATCCAGTTGCTGTTATTATGGAAAATTGCAGCCAGTAACATTTGTGCTGGCCTCCAGTCCTGAAACTTTCCCAAACGCTTGGAATTTGCCTCAGGTCCTTCTGTCACAAAGTGGGTTATGACGTTGAATGTTCTGAAGGATGAAAAATCCGAAGACGTTCCATTCACTCCTGCAACTGTTGCTACAGTCGAATTCCATCCACTTGTGATTTCGTGGGCGTAAAACACCATGTTCTATTACTTCGCAATCCCAACGACGATATCAAAATAAGCACTGAACAACGTGAGGCCAAGGATCAATATAAATGATGATTTTGAAGCCATAGTTAGAGATTGTGTGAATAAGCTGCAAGTTAAGAAACTATTAAGCAGGGAGAGTATAATATATAAGCATTGGAATGCAAACAAATTCCAGCTTTCTTGACTTCTTATTCACATTTCAGCCGCACCCCGTCAAACACGAAAATTGACGAAGTCAAGAAAGTACCAAAATAAGGCAGTTGTAGATGTTGTAGATGGAGAGGCTACCCTCCACTTAATTTGCACCCATGTATGTGCATTTCCCATAAAATTAACCATCCAACATTCCATGCCCCCATCGACTAGACATGACATGTCCATTTTTGTCCGGCACCGGTGCAGGTCTATTCGGTGCAGCGTTCAAAATTGCACCTGTCACAGCCCTTCTGAGGGCTTCCAACCCGTCAGAGAAGGGCAGGTCAAAATTTCCTATAAAAAAATTCAAAACCTATAAATCATTTGACAAATTGTAAGTGTAATATTTTATTCAAATTGTCAAAAGAAGGGCTATGGAAAAATGGTCGTCAACCACTGTCATTTTAATTTGTAAGTCCCGATAAAATATTTAGTTGCAAACACAAAATTTGGATGTTGGGCACTGGGAATATGGGATTAACTATACTACAAACATAAGTATATCTTTTTCCAAATTTCCATCCCATATGTCAAATCATGTGACAAGTGATGATGCAGATATTTAAAACACGAGTAAAGTCCATTAGATTTTGTCATTGTAAATAACTATTTGCAAAGCTTATCAGCTTCTAGGTTCTAACCATAGTGATATTTGGCCATATTTCTCTTGGATTAATCAAAAGGATTAATAATTCAATTTCACTAAACAAAATTTTTCTAAAAATGTGATTTTTTTGGTAAATATGGAGATATTTATAGCTTAGTAGTCGCTAGCTAAATTGGTAATATGTCAACATGACCATGGTAAATTTTAGAGCTTAGTGGTCGCTAGGTAACTTTGGCTAGACCATGGTGAATTTTAAGATACAAGCAAATTCCATTAAATTTTGTCATTGTAAACAACTCTTTGCATAGCTTAGCTATCGCTACCCTACAACCATAGTGATATTTAGTAATGTTATATATATGAAGGTGAGTTTTACAAATTTTAATTTCTCGCTAATGGCAATTTGAATTAAAAAATTTAGTTATTGGTGTAAACGTTGGGCGAACTGACCCCTAAAAGTAACTTGAACCTTTAAAATTTAGGCGAATTAGTCATATCCATATACCTAAAATTTCACAAAATTTTAAAAACCAAAATATTCATGAATTAATGAAGATTCGCCACTAAAATTTTCCCTAAGTGAAACCCACAACCTATGAGATGGAAATAGTGGACAATATCAATTAACCGTGAAGGCTCAAGTATAAATTATGTAAGCCAAGGATCATATCAATGTCGAGTCAGAGGATCACTACATTGGAACCTATTGGCTTGAGCCTAATATGAATCAAAGGGATGTTCTTCTCGTTTAACATGCACATTAAGCAAAGTGAGTTCGAAAAGATAGTGGAAGGTGCATAATAATGGCATATAGAAAATCAAAAATCTGATGAGTTTGAGTTAATAGTTATGGATAGTTTGCTTTTGTTTTTGTTGTCTAAATGCTCGAAATAGTGGTGCATTAACACACCCTAGCACATTTAGACCAGTATAATTGATCTTACTCATTACTTGTGTGCTTAATGTTGTAAGAAACAAACTATTAAGCAACTTTTCAAAGTAAATGAGTTAATTAATAGATGACTTGTTTTAAGTTGAGTTTTAAAATAGCGTTACAATAAAATAGACCCTATGTAGGGGGTATAGATATTGTTCTTAGATGTGATTGATGTAAAATATTATATTCAACACCTAATTAATGTTCTTAGTTTTTATAAAACATTCATTTTAAAAAAATGAATATCTTCGATTAAAAATTGTTCTTAGTTTTAATAAACATTCATTTAAAAAATATATATATATATATATATATATATATATATATATATATATATATATATATATATATATATATATATATATATATATATCAATTAAAAATGTTCTTTATTTTTGTGATGTGGTTACTTAATCTACTCTTGTCATGCTAAGTGCGAAATATTATACTTTTCATCATCGAAGGGTTAGTCCAATATTTACCCTTCGAAATTCAGACAGCCCTTCAAATTTGATCACCGATTCGGTGGTCTTGTCAAATTTTGGTCTTCCTAATCACGATATAGAAATCGATTGCAGGATCGGGATAATGGTCGGGATAGTGATGGCGCTTGCGGTTGTAAAAGCGAAGCATTGACTACGCTTTGGTAGAAGTGCTTCGCACTAAATACTCCCCGTTTTCCCGATTTCGCCGTTAAAACATTGAGCTCCGCCATTTGCGAAGCTTGAGCCGAGCCATCCATTCTTTGAGCCAAAGGTGTGGATGAATTTTAGAGCAGGTTGTTGAGGATAATTTCAAGAACAACAAAGCGTATGGTAAATATTTGGCCCATTATTTAATTGTTTAGCAATGTTTCTTCATGAAACCCCTTAAAAATTCCTTCAAATGATATTCGACAACTATTTGTGATGTTAATTAAGTTGTTGTTCATTTATAAATAGAGTTATCATTTCAATTATGGATTATTATAATTTCCATTGAAAATTGAAAGTTACTGTGTGCAACCGATCAATTTAGTTGTTAAAAGACTTTAGATTACTACCTAAGACAATGTATGTTTGAATATTCTCTACAAATTCAAAATTTTCATTTATTGAGGACAACATTCAATTTAATTATTATTGACTTAAAACATTCAATTTATTTGTTAAAAGACTCTAGATTACTACCTAAGATACACAATGTATGTTTGAATATTCATCATCATACACAGGCTTGGAACTGTCCACTTCTAAGTTTGGTTACGAAATACATTGTGTTTTTAATGTGTTGCAAAACACACCGTGTTTTTCAACACATTGAAAAACACAATGGAACATATTATATAACAACATTATATTCTTACATGGTTGTTCAAACATATAGTGCCAACACGTAAGTTATTACACCAAATTGATGTAAATCAAAATCATTAAAATGTTTGATAAAATTAAATTTATATAAATTGCAAGAGCTATGTAGATTATGGTAAAGGAATGAACCCTTAAATAAAGGAATGCACCTTCATGTAAAGGAAGGAAACTGATAGGCATTTTGAGGATAAAAATTCTTTGTTGTGGGATGTGATAAAATGTTAATTACAATAGATTGTTCGATAAAGGATAGAGTAAATAATATTATAGAATGTATAAATATGGGAAACAAAAATGTATATTCATTTGGTATAGATAAAAAAGTTAAAGGTATAAATGTCCTGTAATAAATCATAGAAGAAGTGGAAACAAAGAGTAGTTGATACATATTGAAAACATGGAAACAAATAGTTGCCACTTGATATTTGATACATATAGTGTTTAGGTTTTTCCAACGACTGTATTTTCAATTTGATTATCTTATATGTGTCATTTAATCTTCTAAGGGGCATTCTTGAACCGACATTTTACCTATGGAAGCCTACATAAGCTAGTTAATATCCCTTCACCTGCAGAGCTTTCATAAGATCTATTGTAAATATCTTTACAAAATCCTCTTGCAGTATGACTCTTACATTCTATCATAAGATGTAGTAAAATCTATGTTGAATTTGTGTATCTATCCCTAAAGCTATATTAGATACCTTTAAAAACCTGAATTTTTGTAGACGTTCAGGTTTTGCAAGAACTTCTGAAAGTAAAATATATTTGGGACATTAAAATCAAATGTTTTCACCCTCATTGGATGATTCCATCTAGATCAAATATCTATGAATGGTTTTTATTTGTACATGTAAGTATGTCCCTATAACATATTCTAATGTATTTTAAAGTTTGTAATTTTTCTATTCTTTGCGATAACCACATTGAAATCCCCCTTTTTGAGGTGAGTGAGATATACTATAGATATCTCATCTCAAAATAATTGAGGTGTATTCATGTCATATATAACATATAATAATTGTAGAACACATCCACTCAAAATGCACACCTAATAGCAATACTAGAGCACATCCACAACCTTATACAAAAAGAACAATCAAGATACGTTGGAAACTTCATGAGTATGTACCTATACACATGAACAACATGACAATTTTTCACACGGTTTCATTTACGAAATTGAATTTTCTGAAGTCACACTATTATGAACATAACATTTGAATTCATATTTGTTAACAAGAACCTTAATAATAAATGTCTTGAAATACAATGTTCGACAATCTCTATTTTTTTCCATCTACATCTAGATATATAGTTATAGAATTCATATTTGGATTAAACAAATGTTATCACCAATCATGAGCTAGGGGACCACATATCATACTAAATGCATAGTTACTTTTTTAGGGGAAAATGTTTTCCCTCGATTTTAGTGATAAATAAAGGATTAAATCCACTGTCCACTATTTACCCTTTGTATTTTATGTACGTTAAGATGGAAAACATAGTCCACTGTCCATAATGTTTTTTCATTAAGATGGAAAACACAAGTGTTTTTTGTTAAGATTGAAAACACACTCTGTGTTTTTCAACATGTTGAAAAACATGATGGTTTTCCACATGTTCAGGTGGCCTATTTGAGTGTCGAGTATTAGTTTTGCCCTTGTTTCCACCGATCGAGCCCTAATACACCTAATGTGACAATTAAACATGTATTAGGGCTAGATTTGGAATCATTTATACCAATTGAACCCTAATACATGTTAAATTAATGTTAGGTGTCGTATTATAATTTAGGATGTTGTAATTGTGTTATTTAAGATGACAAGTTAGTATTTAGAGCATCATATCGTTGTGTGTGAGTGTTTAGGGTATTGTATGATTTTTTAAGATGACACATTAATATTTAGGGCGTTCTAATTGTGTTTTTGTAAAGTGACCCATTAGTTTGTAAGGTCTCATTATAGTTTTTAGGGGTTCATATCAGGTTTAGGGTTGTTTTGCTAACGCTCAAAGTATCTCAATTTTTAATTATGTTATTTAGGTTGACCCATTAGTGTTTAGGTTTTTGTATCAATGTTCAAATGTTTAGGGTGGTGTATTAGTGTTTAATATGAGTGCTTATGATATCAAATTATTCTAGTAAGGTGTCCTAATTATATTATTTACAGTGATCCCTTAATGTTTATAGTCTTCTAATAGTGTATAGGGTGTCATATTAGTGTTTATCATGTCTTATAATTTTTTAGGGTATAACATTAGTGTTTTTTGTGTCTTAAATTATGTTATTTAGAGTAACCCATTAGTGTCCAAGGTTTTGCATCAATTTTTGAGTGTTTAGGATGTCATATGAGGGTTTAGGGTGTCACATTAGTGTTCAAGGTGTCGTATGAGTTTATAGGGTATTATAGTAATGATTATGGTTTTGTATGAGACCATGTGTTTCATTAGTGTTTAGGTTATCCTAATTATGAAATAGAAGAATAATCATTGGTGCATAGAGTATGACGACATTATTTAGGGTATTCTATCAATGTTTAGGGTGTTAAATTAATGTTTAGTGTATCTCAATTATTTTATGTGGGGTGACTAATTAGTGTTCAAGGTGTCATATAAGTGTTTAAAGTGTCCAAAATTAATTTAATGTGGCTGAACTTATTATTGTTTATGGTGATATAATTAGAATAATTTTAGCTAATACTATGTTTTCATTCATCATTAGAATTAGAATAATTTTAGCTAATACTTGTAGAGATGTTATGTTAATGTTATAAACAATTTTTAAATTTATTGTTCATTTTATATAAAAAATCATGCAAAAAAATGAATGTTTTTATGTGGAAGGAATGCAAATCAAATCTACAATACTATCTAAATGAAGCTAGTGATCATCTAATCTTTCCAAGAATAAGTAGGAATTACACCAGTATGTTTATAAGTGAGATCGATGAAAAATATATATTGCCTAATACTGTGAAAATAGGAACAAATTTATGTTCTTGATATACATATGGATGGCCTAAGAAAACACTTGCGGTAAGTATTTACATAGTTGTTTGGGCATGCGTGGAGGATGGCCTAAGATAATGGTCTAGAAAATGACACAAAACAACCTAACATGCCATGCTCTATGGTTAGTAAATTTAAATAAGTTACATCAGCTCAACATGTGATGTCGATATATTCTGCTCCACATGTCTTGAACTCTATAGTGTCATGTGACATGCGCAAGTGAAATCCCTTAAAATTATTGTGTTCTAACTACCTGCAAAACACTAGGATTGACATTGGGAATATTGAACAACAAGGACTTTCTTTATGAGATAAAGCGAAATTACATTAGCTCAACAATTTGTGTATCAACAATTGTGCACATGATAGTGGTGTCACTCAGATTTCACCCTGAAATCTGCGACTACCCTATCCGAAAATTTTTCGTACTTTTAAAATAATGGGTCATTTTGTGTTTTTATTGCCTGAAAGTTCTTGTATTGCATCAAGATAATCCTAAAGAGCCATATTAGCCTTTTTCGCCAAATACCCAGATGCCCAAAATTGTTTTATTCTGTCGTCAGGATTTTTCCTGGAAATTTGTATTTAATTATTTTGAGCCCCGTATGAGGCTATTTGCGCTCTGTTTTAACTCTATTATGAGCGAATATGTTATTATTCCTATGTGCCAGAAGGGTTTTAACTTATTTTAAGTTTTGGGCTTTATTTGCAACTTTTGGCAATTTTTCGTGTTTTTGTGGTGTCCCGTTTCGTTTTCTGTGAAATTTCTCTGGAGCAATTCCTTTGCCGGGTAAGCCCGATTTTTGGCCTGGAGCAGCTGGAAAACATATACGCACATTATGCCCGGAGGAAGTCATCATCGGAGGTCTGGATCACTGGGAAAAAGCGAAGTCGTGCACAGAAAAGCCCCTGCGGGGATGGGCGCATTTTTGGAAAACAAAGGATTTAAGCTGCAATGGGAAAAATATAAGCCGCAGGCAGGGTGGGAATTTTATACCTGCCTGGCAGGGTACTTTTTCCCGTGTTATAAAAGTCACTTAAGCTGCAGTGGGAAAATAGAGGTCAGCAGGCAGTGGGAATTTATTGCTCGCCTGCAGGTAAAAATTCCCATGATATAATAAAAGGAAAGTGACTTAAGTGAAATCATGGGATTTTAGTGCCTGCCTTGCAGGGTAAATAATCCCATTGTCAAAGTCAAATCACTTAAGTGGATCACGGGATTTTGGTGCCTGCCTGGCAGGGTAAAGAATCCCATTATGAAAAAATTCTTAAAAATAGAATTACATGTGCAAAAAAGTGCGCCCCCTTTGGTGAGAGAATAAAAGGATTAAATTGATTATTTTAATTAATCTTTCCTCTCAAAAAGTGCGCCCAAGCTTGGAGGAGGTCAACAAGTCAAAGATGGAATAAAAGAAAGGAATTAAATGCATTAAATTTAATTTATTTAATGGCTGCCCTCTTCCTCTCAAAAAGTGCGCCCCATTTGGGTATTATTTAATGTTTTTAAAGCATTAAAACATTAAATTAATTTCTATTTTCAGTGGCTATGGTCAAAGCACACTGTGAAGCTTAAGTGAAGTGTTGTGTGAAGGATTAAATTGGATTAATTTAATTTATTGATGGTCTGTCCTTAAACATGCTATTTTTAAAAGAGAAAAGCATGATTTTTAATTAATTAATTGCCTTTAATTGTTAGGGCAATTATTAATTATAGAATTATGAAGGTTATATAAGCATGGGCAGCCATATGGGTGAATTATTTAATTCACAGGTAAAGAATTGCAGCCAAGAGGAAAAGTGCGCCCCCATTAAAGGAAGGATTTTGTTCAGACAAAGTGCTAACAAGGCTAAAAGCTTCCAGATTTGGCGCATGCATTAGAGGAGGTTGATCTTTGTCTGCATAATTGTTTTCACAGGTGTTACAGGAGCTCAGGTGTTGATTGAAAGGATTTATGCTCTCTTTATGTGCAAATTAAACACCAATTTTTGGGGCAGCAGGCTTGAAAAGTGCAGATTTTTATAATTTAAATTCACTATTCATGCTCCGGCCATTTTTTATCTGAATAAATTGCAGAATTCATTACAGTGCTTTACAAAAGAAAATGAGTTTTTATCAATGTCAAATACATTGCAAATATCCTCCGAATCAAGAATTGTCTAGATCTCGCACTTGCAAAGATTGAAGAAATCCGGCCAAGTTAGAAGAAAAAGAATTATTCGATTTAAGATAAACAAAGCCATGGTGAAAGGAGATGAAAAAGAAAGCACGATGGAGTCGTGCATTGCTTCCAAACTTGCAGACATAGGAGACACAGATCTAGGCTCCTAACCTCTTTCCGATTTGATTGATAGATCCAGCGGAAAGACTTCACTCATGCGTGCGGTCAAAAGCAAAGTGGAATTATCCGAGCTGCAGCTTTTCCTCAGACATCCCAATTGCCGAAGTTCGTGATGGAGTGTGCTAGATCTTATCATCCTTCATCCAAATCGATGCGTGATGCTTCGGAAGGACAATAATTCATTTGGGCGTAAAGTTCATCAATTATTGTTTGAAGATTCCAGTACGAAAGGTGGTGACTTCTATTAGCATTCAGGATGCTGACAGTAGATGGGAGAAGCATAGAGCTGATTGTGTGAGCATCATGAATAGCCGGTTCATGAAGAAGCCTAGATCCCCTTCAAAGTTCCCGAGAACTCTTCCACGGTCCAATTTGGTGCAGGAGGCAGATGATGTCGTCAAATTGCTATGCAGATGAATGGCGAAGCGAATGCCTACACTTTCCGTACATGGATGTATGCTTTCATCAGGACCATTGAAATCAACAAGGTTGATTCTATAATCAATTGGTCGAAATTATTAGCAGCAACATCGGTGAGCAACTTCGGAACGTGAAGCGTACTTTCAGCTTCAAGATGACTTCATACTTGGTGTATGTTGCAGCTTCACAAGGTGTCTTTTCCAAGCTGGATAGATGTGGTGTTCTTTCCAAGGACCCCATTTTCGAGTGCTACCCGCAGCTTACTGCACCTACAGGCGAGAAAGACTTCAAAGTGATCAACGATGACTTCTTCTACGATTTCATCTGCAGGCTAGACAAAGACTTGAAGGCCAACAGGGTAAGCAAGGAAGCGTGGGAAGCCGTGTCCAAGATTGGAAGTCTATTCATTCAATTTGTAGATTTCACATACCTCAGGGTTACAGGATTTTCTGGAGAACCAATAAAGATGCCCAGGTATCCGAATGATAGATTGATCACCATGGAGCTGAGCAGGCAACTTGTGGAGTTACACGACCTTCAGTCAAAGCGGCACAAGTCTACGGGCTTCTTCCCAATCACTGTGGGATATTACAGCTGCATTAGCATTCATAGAGCTCGAGGGATGGAAGCGCAAATGTTATCCGAGTATGAGCAAGAGTTCTTCCCTGCACGGCTGAACTTCGATCCATTTGGAGTAGCCAGGAAGACAATCTCCCAGCAGTACGCACATGTGCCTTCGTTAGAAGATTTCTGGATGAAGTGCGGAAGTGAGTACGAGGTCAGAAAGAGAGATTTCAGTAGGCTGTCAGCAAAGCAAGTGTTCGACTTTGGACTAGCGCGGATACCTGCGGATCTTAAAGATGATGGGAATGTGGTACTTGACACTTACCATCAAATGGGAGGAGATAAAGCCATACTGCAGAATAACATGGGAGGCTGCAACACAATTGAAGAAAGGTCGAGAGCTGTGTTGGTGAATACTTCAAACTGGTTGCTGACGAAGGGATATTGCCTTGATGAAGCATTGATGAATCAAATCACGGAAACTTCGGCACAGGAGATTCCCTCAAGCGAAAGCATGAAGGAGAAAGCAGCAGAAGGTCCGAGAAGTTGAAAGTACATAGAAGATCTCAAGAGAAAGAGAAGATCACTTCTACGACCATAGCTTTGACTCCGGCTTCTCCAGTACCCAGTACTTCACCAACTATTGCACCGCAGCAGCAGGATGTTTCCATGCCTTCATTGAATCCGACGCGCCGTTCGTCTTCTCTCCTCAGCCACTTCTTTCATCACCCGTTCTAAAGGAGATGTTGAAGCTGCAGATGGTAGAGTTCGAAAGAGCTTTGTCCTTGGATGATTCAGAGGATGGCAGCCATGACACTGTGGCACTTTCTGATGGAGAGGATGCAGAGCGGGAGATGGTAGTGCACTCAGCGACTTCTCACTCTCCGAGAAGTAATTTCTCGGAATGGTTGGCTTTGCAGTTGGTTCCAGAAGCGAGAATGGAGATGAACTTAGAGGAGCACGACTTGCAGCTACTCCAGGATCTGAGCAGAAGAGAGAAGGCCTAAAGTTGCTAAAGCAACTTCTAGGTTGATCATTGAGAATTCAAGAGAGAAGTTTGCTGAGATATCAATTCCGGCAAAAGGAAAGATAGAGGAGGAGCTCACGGCGGAAGATGTGACAGTGACCAAAGTACCACTCGGTCAAGCCACCACTGAAGGATTGAAGCAGGACACGCAGACATTGATAGATGCTTTATTCCTTAGGCTTGACAGTGAAAAGGCGGAGAAAGAAGAGCTGCAGAAGCAAGTATCTCAATTATGTGAGATCATAGCCAAGGTTGCTAAACCTTCCATTCAGCCCATTTCAGAGCAGGTGAGTGATCATCTTATGCAGGAAATGGAGGACGCAAGCAATCAAGTAAAGGCTATTGACGAATGGAAGGATCTGATTATTCGTCAAGCTTCTCAGACAACTTGGGGAAGTGCCAGCCCACCTAAAGGTTATGAACGATGCAACAAATCAACTAAAGCAACTGATGGAAAGCATAGAAGGCATGAATACAGTTGCAGAGAGTAACCTGAGTATTTTGGCCGAGATCAACAAGCTGCCGAGAGATGTATTGATTGCAGAATGTAACGTATTGTGCAGACGGATCAGTCGAGAAGGGGAAGCAGCTAGAGTTTGTAGTATCTTTCCGCTTGGAAATTTGCAGAGTTTTGCTGAAAAGGATGCAGGCACTTGAGAGTAGAACATCAGATTTACCAGACAGTATCATTTCTTTCACTGAGGAAAGAGTGGACGGAGGTGTTACTTCATACGTGCGGATCGTTTCTAACGAAGTGCCTGATTCCCTGGAAGGTTCTCTTCTGATGGTACAAAAGAGAATTGATAAAGCTACCAAGCCTTTCACGATGAATTCTATCAGTAGACTGGTGGCGCTGCAGGCAGACATTGCGAGGTTTGGGCCGAGTTTGGAAGAGGTGGAAGCGTGCAGCAAAGTGTTGAATGAAGGGTTGCTGCAATTCAGGACAGAGAAGGAAGCAGTGGCTAAAACAGATGGAAAGATGTTGAATTACATGTTCGACAAGTATATCCGATATCAGAACAAGAAGAAGACATAAATGTTACAGCTGGCATGACTTCTTCTATTCTTTCTTCTTCTATTTTCTATGTTCCCGGATGAAATTGTAAAACTTCTAAGTTATTGGTTTTACAACCATTACTTGAAGTCATGTGGAACCATTCTATTAGTTAAGTGATACATGTGTCACTTAAGAAGAAGTTAGTTGAGGATGATTGCCAAATGTCATCTTTACTTGTTGTTCATGCTTTAGTTCAGTTTGAGTCTTCTATTTGTACTTTCCCTCCTACATTCTATAAGTAGGAGAAGAACCTCCGGGTTAAGGATCGATCAGAATTTGTAAGCAGCAATCCTGAGTTCTAGACTTTGTGCTGAACTCCTGAGAGCAACTTGGAGCAAAGGAATACAAAGGAGCAGGTTTCCGGAGAACTTTGTGTCACGGTGTACTTTGTTTCTTGCTTTGAATCTTAGATCTCTTGATAAACTTTGTGTTATTTTAGATCTAGATCTAGAGCTGCCTTTGTTTTATAATTCTGTGTGTTCATATCTATTAAGTTTCTTCTATGTGCATGTAATTAGCTCTGCTATCTACTAATTGGGATGCACATCTTCCCCATTTCTTCTCTGTATTTCCTTTACTTCTTTCTTCTATAACTTTCCTTTCTTAAACAGCTTGCTTACTTGCTGCAGAACTTCTTAGTTATGGTTCATGAACTAAGTGGTTAAAGTAAAACCCCTGATAGATAATAACACATTTTTATTGACAAATCTGACACGGGAGCCTCACCGGTTAAATGAGGTTGATTTATCTCATGACCGCCTAGGTTTGATCTTTGTGTTAAACTAAACCTTAAACTTTAAAGTCAGTGTTAAATTAAATACGGTAGGAAAAGTTTGATTTCCTGGATGCATTATAGTTGTAAATATTGCGAATGTGTAGATCATTTGTATATATAATTTTTATTAGTTGTTAAATATTGGTAATTGTAATGTTGTGAATGTCTGATGTAAGTTGAAGCTATAAAAATTATGTGATATCATACTCTCACTCTCAATTTGGCATATGGGGGCATGTGCCTCTGTAGAGATAGGAATCGGTGCGTCTTTGAAGGGGCTTGCCCCTTAGGATGCCACATCGATATGCCCAACTATCATTGTGTGATGAAGGGGCTTGCCCCTTAGGATTCCGCATTGATAGTTGGGTGGTATATTGTGCTGAGTAGAGGTTTTTAAAGTCACCCACCGACCCTCCACTTAGAAATGCACCCTCCCATAATATCACAACCGTCCCTTTTGCAATGGATGATTGTGATATTATGGGAGGGTGCATCTTGAGTGAAGGATAGCCGTTGGCATTTTTGATACTTGAATTTGTCATGGATATTAGCTTTCTGATGTTGTGATTATTTTATCATATTGGATGACATATATTTGATTTGACATGTATCGTACTAACATTAATTGTATATTTATGTTTTGTACTAGTTACTCTTTTGTGTAGTGAATATGAATACCATGAGTTCAATTTTTTCAAAAAGAACGGTATGTGGGTGTTGCGATGATTATTATTTTATTTTTGTTTAATTATTATGTTTTGACATGCATAAATGTGTGTGTGTGTGTGTAAGATGTTATTAATATTTAATAAAATTATTTGTAACTTCTATTTTAAATAAACTTGTTCTTGTTTCGATAGTTTTGTTGTTTTTAGCTAAATGTAATAATATTTTCTATGGAATTTTCTCTCCACATTTAATAAGTGTATTTGAAATAATATTATATTTGTAATAGTCTTTGTCACATTATATTTATTGTGTCGCATTCTTTGTCACATTATAGATGACCATATTGTGATATGCTTGTGCTACTTTGGAAAGCAATAGCGGTCTTATAAATTGTTATTTTCCTTGCATTTCAATATTTTCTTTTATACATGTGGCTTTTGAATTAGACAAAATTTTGAATGCTTCTAATGTTTTAATATGGTATTCATGTTGATGATGATGAATCACAAGTCAAAATTTATTTTGGAAAGTATGAAATAATTGTTTCATTAACGATGCAAAAATGCATGTAATAATTTTTAGGATGGGAAGGAGGCCCAAATGGCATAGCATGATCGATCTTCTTGTCCAAGAGATTACAGAGGAAAAGATTCAGTTTTCATATGATGACCTAGAATGGACACCGATAGGGGATGAGTCGAACATCGACATTTGTGCTTTGATGTACCACTCGTAAGATTACATGAATTTCTAAAGGGGAAGGTTCTAACCAAATTTTGAGACTACCTTCACCCGCACAAATCACAAGTCAACAAATATAGAAAATCCAAAACCGCATACAACTAAGACATATTCTAGGTTTGGAAAAAAATTTAACAAATTATTTTTTTGTACGTTGTTTTCGTAAACGTTTGTATAGCATTTGATGTTACCATTTTTAATGCAGCTATTGGTGTTCATATGGTCCAGATGACAATAGAAATAAGCTAGTAACAAGTGAAAATTTGAGTAGGTGTATAATTAAAAGGGGTTTCCAATGTCATTTTAATGTGAAGGTTTTTTATGGGAGACCGACAGTGGCCATAATATTATACAACCATCTATTTCATTGTGATGTAAATGGTGAGTGTTGTCATGGGAGAAATGAAAATACCATTAATGATCCTCGTCTTAATGTTGCCCCATACTTATCAAATGAATGCAAAACTTATATCGAGAGTCTTTTGTTGATGGGAGTCATTGTGTAAACGGTGTACAATAAATATATAGAGGATCCATCCAACGTGGGTATATTGAGCAAGAGGAATGAATACATAACAATAAAGGACATGGTGAATGCATGGAAAATATTTCATTGCAGAAGGTCTCAAAATCACATCAACGATGCCATGAGTGTGAATTTATGGCATGCAAAGGAAAGAGACATATTTTTCTACTATCAACGCCCAAATGGAACCACCGTTCCATTCATTATGGGGTTGCAAACATCATGGATGTGTGGAAGAATGGTTCAACATTCACACAATTCCATAATCTCCATGGACTTGACATTTTCTACCAACAAATATAGCATAAGTAATTAGAATGAATTTTGAAATGATGTGTAATTTATGTATTGTTAATAGTGTTCCCTTTCAGTTATATTAATCTTCATGTTACCATTTAATGTCATATTCCTTGTAGTACCAATTATACACATTACTTGTTTTTGATGAGCAAGAGGTTGGGGTGCCCGTAGTATGGGCCATTTCTTCGAGGAATAAAATTGAAGATATTTACAGGTGGTTAGCGAAAGTCTAGAAATGAGGAAAATGCCTTCGTGCAATTGGTAGATCAATGTGTTCATTACAGATGATGCATCAACTGAAATCCAAGCCATCGGATGTGTTTTTGGTTGTCGTGTATTGTTATGCCTATGGCACGTCGTAAGGCATGGTTGAAAAATGTGCACAGTATTGTAGCAAGGAGTCTAGGTGGAAGATTTTCGAGAGACTAGGTACCATCATGTATGGTTCAAAATGCATCACGAGCACACATTTCGAATCATTCAAGACTTATTTAATGAATTCAAAGAGGAAACTAAGTTCCTCGAGTACTTCAGAATACATGGTGTGAGAGTGAAGAATGTGTTGGTGAGTACTATCATTTGTGTGTTTCCTTATTAATTACCATCAATTATAAATCTTGGTTTATAGTGTCACTAATTTTCAATCTGTGTCGCTTGATAGCTATGTGGGAAAAAAAATTAGAAACTTCTCCCATGCAAATCAAGAAACAAATGCATCCATCGAGTCCTACCATTGTTTTTTGAAGACTAGATATTTGTGTGACAAAAAAAATAAATGTACTCATCGAGATGGACTATTTGTTCTACACACTTGTGTACAAGGTGGAGCCATTTTACAAACACAAGAGGAAGTTGCAAAAATCTGGCTTCTTAACCAATTTTAAAAAATAAAGACAACTATTGAAAATGGTTGAGAGAGCAAAGAGTATTTTGGATACAGATTGCCTTATAATTATGCCTGATTGCAATCAATTGTGGGTGAGGAGCCAAACAACTAGAAGCACATGGTATTTGGTAAGACAATGCGGAGCCTTGGATGTATGCGAATGTGCTTGGGCTATCAGAGGAAATACGTGCAAGCACGTGTTGATTGCAAGCAATATGTGTCGATGTCATCATATCAAGCACCAGTAGTGACAAGTTATTCAATGCCATCATATGTTACCGATGTAGATTGTTACGCATAAGTCGTAACGAAATAAGCATCATGTTGAAATTATTTTCATTTCACGTGCAAGAGCCAATACTTATGGGGAGAAAAGTAGGGTAAATGAAGACACATTCTGTGATGGCCCCGTCGTCGTATCCGATATCCAAAGATCGTGGAAGGTAACTCAATGTCATTGTATATGGCAAGTAGTGATATAGATTGTTAAACATAAGTTATAACGAAATAAGCATCATGTTGAAATTATTTTCATTTCACGTGCAGAAGCCAATACTTATGGGGAGACAAGCATGGTGAATGAAGACACATTCCGAGATGGCCCCTCTTCATCGTATCGAACAGAAGAAGTGAAATTTAATTCAATGTCATCGTATGTGGAAAGTAGTGATATAGATTACTAAGCATAAGTTGTAACTTAAATAAGCATCGCATTGGAATTGTTTTCATTTCTCGTGCGGCAGAAAATACCTATGCATAGACAAGCACTGTAAATGATGGCATGCTATGGGATGGCCCCTCCTCACCACCTCAACAATCACTGATATTTGATGGTTAGTTTTTAATGCCTTCAATCAATTAATTGATGTCAATGATAATGTTCGTCACACATATTTATGATTAGGTGGCATTGTGTATTCATGTGTACAATGATATTGAAAAACCTAGTGTATAAATAAATAACTTTCTACGTCACAGAACAAGCACTCCTAAAATAGTTGGGGCTGGTGTTTTGATGATAGAAAGTGATTCAAATTTTATGGAACACACATCCAAAGAATTTTTGAAGTCAATCTTTGAAACACGACTGAGTACAGATGAACAGAAAAAACATTATTTGAATGTGTTCAAAGGTTTAGGAGAGACCTAGAAGCATCAAATATGTTGGATGTTTCTTTCAAAGGAGATGTCAATGAGACAACCACCACCCGCATGCGTCCATGGTTTAGTGCGAGTAAAAAATGCCACCGTAGTGTGACTAAGAGGCCAGTCATTGTAGAAGATTTGAACAATCACGTTAAAGACTACAAATGCTTCCAATTCCCGATGGCAATCGTCCAAAGAGGAGACAAACCACACAAATGGAACATACAAGTTAAAACATTGAACTATTAGTGTGATTGTGAATTCGCAAGAAATTTTAATTGTGGAGGCGAAGACTAACATATTGATCATTTATTTTGTAGGTGGTTCAAATGCAGCTGAAACATCTCCCCGCCATTGCTTATCTTTCAGCAATTTAGCATCTGCGCAAGGTGTGTATTGAATGTCCTTAATTTCATAACATTTATTTACTATATGTAAGGTAAAAATCCTTTGATACCTTATCTAATATTTAATGCATTGTGTTGCAGATGCAACAGATATGCAGAGAGATGTATCTTACGGAATGAGCAGGTTGAGCTTTGGAAAGTAAATGTATGACATGTTGAGTGGGCCTATATTATAATTGTAAACATTTCAAATTCATGTATATGAGATTATACATTGCATATATTTAAAATACATAAATATGGAACGTGTACAACTGAATTGGACTTTGATTATTTTTAGAGTATTTAAAAAAAGTGCTCTTGGTGGTGTTAGCCAACATAGAAACTCTCATGTAATATATGGATAATATAAAATATTTTAACAAATAGAAAGTTGATGTAATTATGATGAAATGATGGAAAATCGAGTGTGTTTTCCACCACGTTGAAAAATGCACTGGTGTTTTCAAAGCACTTTGAAATACGCGATCCCGTTCTCCAAAAGGTGCAACCCGCGGTGCTTTTCCTCATGGTTGTAAACATTGACTCCACATCAAATAATTTTCAGATGGTGAGGGATTGAATTTTTCCAATGCGATGTAAAAATGAGGGTGTTTTTTGCCACGTTGAAAAATGCATGATGTTTTTCAACACTTTGAAAAACACAATCACATTCTCCAAAAGGTGCAACCTGCGGTGCTTTTCCTCATAGTTGTAAACATTGAATCCACATCAACTACTTGTCAGGCAGAGAGGGGTTGAATTTTTCCAATGTGATGGAAAATTGAGGGTGTTTTTCACCACGTTGAAAAACACACGATGTTTTTTAACGCTTTGAAAAATGCAATCACGTTCTCTAAAAGGTGCAACCCGCGATGCTTTTCCTCATGGTTATAAACATTGACTCCACATCAACTAATTTTCAGGCGGTGAGGGGTTGAATTTTTCCAATGCGATGGAAAATTGAGGGTTTTTTCCACCACATTGAAAAATGCATGGTGTTTTCAGCACTTTGAAAAACACAATCACGTTCTCCAAAAGGTGCAATCCGTGGTGATTTTCCTCATGGTTGTAAACATTGACTCCACATAAACTACTTGTTAGGTGGAGAGGGGTTGAATTTTTCCAATGCGATGGAAAAATGAGGGTGTTTTCCACCACATTGAAAAATGCACGGTGTTTTTCAACTTTGAAAACTGCAATCACATTCTCTAAAAGATGCAACCCATGGTGCTTTTCCTCATGGTTGTAAACATTGACTCCACATCAACTAATTTCCGAGCAATGAGGGTTTGAATTTTTCCAATGCGATGGAAAACTGAGGGTGTTTTTGCCACGTTGAAAAATGCACGGTGTTTTTCAGCACTTTGATAAATGAAATCTCATTCTCCAAAAGGTACATCCCACTGTGCTTTTCCTTCTCTTATTTGTAGATATAACATGAAATCATAATAGATATCAATTTTAGATATAACATGCATGATTAATTTCAAATCAATAGTTTTTATATGAATGTTAACACAACCAAAATAACACAAGTTCCAATCCTTTTTATTTAAACCCATGTGTTGAGCCCATGTTATAGTGGATACAATGTGAGAAATAATAACATTAGAAAAACCATTTATACATTTACACCAAATTTATAGTAACCATAGCGATGATAAACAAGTCGTGTATTCCACTTACGTTGAAAAACACACAATGTTTTTCAAAACTTTAAAAACCCCTACCTCGTTTTCCAAAAGGTGCAACCTCCAGGTGCTTTTCCTTCTTGTTGTAAAAATTGAATCCACATCAAGTGATTGTCGGTGGAGAAGGTTTGAGTTTTCCAAAGCAATGAGAATCAAGTCATGTATTCCGTCGTGTTGAAAAATGCATGGTGTTTTTCAGCACTTTGAAAAATGTGATCTCGTTCTCCAAAAGGTGCAACCCCGGTGCTTTTCCTTCTTATTGTAAACATTGAATCCACATCAAGTACTTTTCAGGTGGAGAAGGTTTGAGTTTTCCAAAGCGATGAGAAACAGGTCGTGTATTCCGCCACGTTGAAAAATGCACGGTGTTTTTCAGCACTTTGAAAAAAACCAATCCCGTTCTCCAAAAGGCGCAACCCCTGCTTTTCCTTATTTTTGTAAACATTGAATCCACATCAAGTACTTGTCAGGTGGAGAAGGGTTGAGTTTTTCCAAAGTGATGAGAAACAAGTTGTGTATTCTGCCATGTTGAAAAATGCACGGTGTTTTTCAGCACTTTGAAAAACGTGATCCTCGTTCTCCAAAAGGCACAACCACCGTTCTTTTCCTTCTTGTTGTAAAAATTGAATCCACATCAAGTACTTGTCAGGTGGAGAAGGGTTGAGTTTTTCAAAGCAATGAGAAACAAGTCATGTATTCCGCCACATTGAAAAATGCACGTTTTTTCAACACTTTGAAAAAACCGATCCCGTTCTCCAAAAGGTGTAACCTCCAAGTGCTTTTCCTTCTTGTTGTAAACATTGACTCCACATCAAGTACTTGTCAGGTGGAGAAGGGTTGAGTTTTTCCAAAGCGATGAGAAACAGGTCGTGTATTCTGCCACGTTGAAAAACACATGGTGTTTTTCAACACTTTGAAAAATGCGATCCCGTTCTTCAAAGGCGCAACCCCCGGTGCTTTTCCTTCTTGTTGTAAACATTGACTCCACATCAAGTAATTTTCAGGTGGAGAAGGGTTGAGTTTTTTCAAAGCGATGAGAAACAAGTTGTGTATTCGACACGTTACAAAATGCATGGTATTTTTCAAAGACTTTAAAAAATTTGAACCCGTTTTCCAAAAGGCGCAACCCCCGATGCTTTTCCTTCTTGTTGTAAACATTGACTCCACATCAAGTACTTTTCAGGTGGAGAAGGGTTGAGTTTTTCCAAAGTGATGAGAAACAAGTCGTGTATTCTGCCACGTTGAAAAATGCACGGTATTTTTCAGCACTTTGAAAAATCTGATCTCGTTCTCCAAAAGGTGCGCAACCCCGGTGATTTTCCTTCTTGTTGTAAATATTGAATCCACATCAAGTACTTGTCAGGTGGAGAAGGGTTGATTTTTTCCGTTGTAATGTATACATAGTATGAAAATTACATGCTTCAATGAGAACTTGAAATTCGAATTCTCTATAATATGTACATTAACTAGAAGTAACATTCACAATACTCACACATTTTAAATCTTATTCCAATTTAAATCTTGTTATTAGATTTTAAAACCTTCTAATATTTTATTATGTTTTGATGGTATAATTATTATTTACTCTTTTAAAAACTAGAATATATGTTTAACCAACACCTGTTGATGTCAAAGGTCACATGGAAAGTGTCATTTTATTACAAAGTCATATTTTATGTCAAAGGTCACTTGGATAGTCTTCGGTGTGAGCGACTGGTACTTTTTCCTTAGTCGACACCTTGGCCAGGATGTACATCTTCTTCCATAATTCTTTGTGACCTTCATGAATTTTAACAATGGAATTAAAACTTGCTACTTGATTTTTGAACACTTTTTTGTTGGATTCACACGTCGTCTCCCAATTCTTAATTTCTAATTCCAACTCTTGAACCTCAAGCTCCAACTCCATCTTCTTCGAGGAAGCATCTAGTAATTGGTCCAATAATTCCTTATTTATCTTTGACAATTTTAAATATTGCAGTCTAAGTCTTTCACACTCGATTTTATAAAACTTTTCCTTGTTCATTACAAGTTTCAGTTCTATTTCCATATGAACTGACGGGGATGACTCATCTTCTTGTCCAGCTTCGACATTTTCATTTGCAGGGATCTCTACAGTCTTTCTGAACACATTAGTACTAGGACTATAGAATTTTGCATAATCTTTACTGCTTAAACCTTTGGTGAGGCATTATGCTTTCTAACCTTCTTTTGTCTTATCATCTAATTAAACTGTATTTAAACAACCAATTAATATTTGTTAACATTCGATGGGGTTTGGGTGGATCGGTTAAGACAATGACGGTTGTTGTAACGCCAGCTAAAAACAACCCACTTGAGAACCAAGGAACAACCTAGGATTAGATAGGAAAATTATGGAATAATTTATTTTTTTGTTTAAAAGAGTCTACAACTAGGTTACAAGACAACAATTGTCACTAACAAGTTCCAGATCAATTCTAATCTACTAGAATATACTTTCCTTTTTATTAACAATTATTAGAGGTCACAAGGTCCAAAATTTAGGGTTAGAAAGTTCAATTAGGTTAAGAGGGTAATTCCTCACCATACCCACTCTCTAACAGGCTTAAAAGATTCAACTTGATTTTCTCAAAATTAACGCATTCAAAATTTCCCATGAGCCTCGAAGAGGACACATGTTGGCTTTACAACACCCCAGCAGAAAATTGGGCCATCGAAGTGATTTAAGACATTATGTCTTTTCGGCTAAAAAGTGCTAGGGCTCAAAATGGTCTACGTCTATGTCGATGCCTAAGACGCCACGTGTCGAGCTCTCGATTGCTTGGGGCGGCAGGAGATGGAGGAAACTTAGAAAAATTTCCAAATTTTATTTTGAAAACCACTAAGGTAAAAAGGATTCCGCATGTCCATCGTTGCCTCATGAGGCCACATGGCAGCATCTGATTGGCTGCAAGCTGGTGGGGCGGCGGTGAAAATTAGGAAAATTTTCCAAAAATGCAAAAGGCAAAAAGGAACCCGCTCCTCCGCCAATGCCTCATGACGCCTCGTGGAAGCTCCCGATTGGCTACGGGCAGGCGGCAACAGGGAAAATTTAGAAAAAAATTCCAAAAAAATCGAAGCACTAAGGGAAAATTCAGACCACGGGTCCGCCAAGGAAAATTTTCCCTTTTTTTTGACAGTTAGAATTATTTTTTGACACCAAATGAAGAAAAACTTCATAAGGCCATAAATTTTGATAGAGAACTCGGTTTTGGGAAAACGAGGACTTTTTGGAAAGCTCTCAACATCCTCTTTACACAGGAATCATTAAATTTTGATTTTGATAAAGTTTAAGGGGTCAATTTCATGAAAACATTCTATAGGATTTTACAGTGCAAACTGGTAAATTTTAACTTATAAATTTTTGTTCAAATTTTTCATTCTTTCTCCTTCAACATGTCAAACAGACATGGAGGTTTCCATTAGGGAAGTGTTAGGATAGATTACAAGTGTAAAATTGTTGGATTGATTCACATTTCAAAATTACAATTTTCTTTTTACAACAAAAAGCTTGCAGATTAGCCTCGGCTCGATTGGAAGGTTTTCAAGACATTTCCTTAAGTGTTTTAGATGGGTTTGGGATCATTTTGGCCTCATTAATTCCAATTGATTATTTCATTTGCCTCTTATCTATTTGCAGGGTTATTTGAACATTTGATAAAGGAATTTTATACATTTCGAGAACAAAGATTAAACTATCTCTTTTTCCATGAAATAAAACATTGAATTCATTCCATGTTGGTCTTAAATAGTTTTCTTTCCTTCAATCAAACATTAAAACAAGAATGTAGCTTTTATTCTTTTCAAATCATGCACTTCACAAAACAGAGTATTACATTTCCTTCATATGCATTTCTTTCTTTCAATCAGAGATTTCAATTACATTTAAAAGATCATATTCAATACCACAATGTAATTTGAGAAAGGTAATACATCATTTATTGATTTCAAAATGCAACTTTACAAAATACGTATCCTTCTTTCACATTCTTTAAAAAAAAAAAAAGCAGTATAACTCTTTTACATTTCGAATTTCAACTTTCATTGTCAATACAAAGTATCTTTCCATTAAAAATAATATACATATCATCCACTTCAAAGTGGGAAAGGGCTACAATAAAATTTCATTTCACAAGGGACTGTCAAACTATCTTTTTCTCAGCTCTAGAACAACAACATGCAGATTTCTCATTCTTCTAATTTGATCACCACAAGAGCAAGGGAAAGGCAACGCTCTCCACCCAACCAAGACATCCAATGAAAAGGAGAATCCATCCTTCTTCATTGGCCCCCAAGCCCCAACCACAAAGCAATAAGAGATGTGATCCAACTCATGGCAACAATAGGCTTCCACAAACACTCAAGCAACATTTTCACAATAAAACACAATCCAAAACAGAATGTAGTTTACAACTACATTAAAGCATGACAAACATTACTAAGGCTTCATCAAGTAAGCCAAAGGAGCAAGAAACTATGGGGGATGCTTCTTATGCCTCCCAAAAGGGAAAATGGGTATCACCACCTGAATTACAAACTACCAAAATATAGTATATCAAAACCCTGACATTCCTTATGCCTCCCCAAGTACCCCTTATTCCTCACATTTCCTTATGCCTCCCCAACCTCTTATGGCACCCCATAACGAGTAAATAAATGCAAGTTATTTCTTTGTAAGGTGGAACCCAAATCCCAACTCCCTCCACACTTATACCTCCCCAAAACACTTGTGCCTCCCACAAAATGAACCCCATAGTCTTCTCCTACACCATACCTAGGCCATCTACCCAACAGCCCACAAACATGCCAAAACATTCACACAATAACATTTACATTCATAAAAGAAGATCATTTCAAGAGCCAAGCTCTTACCTCTCCATGATGGAGTTTCCCAAGTTCCAAACAGTAGTTGTTTCTAAGAAAACAATCCAAAAATCCACCAAACAACAAGCATGCAACAATCTTCAAACTTCTCCAACAAAGTAAGAGCTCCCAAAACAGCAAGGAATTTGCCCAAGAATGAAGTCTACAAAATGAAGCCACCCAAAACAAGGCAAGGAATTTGAGTTTTATAGAAGATGGAAGGGAAAAGGATGAGGTGGATCCATGTAGGATACCACATCACACATCTTAAACCCCAACCCCAAAAGTCAACTTCATTCTCCAATGCATAATAAATAGGTGGGTGAAAAAAAGATGACAATTTACTTACATACTCAAATCCAACCCACACCCCAAAGGATTGAAATTAAACCATGAAGAAAAGTGCAATTAAAACTTACAATTTGCCTTCTCAAAAAGCATTAAAAGGTCTAATATCAACTCTTCAATTGTAGGTATGGTTGGTAAATAAATTTAAGAGGTATGGGACAAGTTTAACTTGTCCCACAAGCCTCCAAAATCAGCCTCCAAGGATAAATTCGAATTTCCAAGAAGGTGGAGTGTTTCACACTCAAAAGTTAACTTACACATCTCTTACAACACTTTAATTCAAGGCCAACAACTCTATTAATTACTTTCTTATGACATATTTTAATTAATTAACTTAACAACATGATTACTCACAATATTACACACCATTTAATAAATAATGAAAGGGGTCAAAGCACCTCAAAATAACCACATGCAAACATAAACAAAGGAACCAATAAATAAAAACACATAATCCCTTGGTCACATTTAAAGGTGATCCCCCATGGGAATCCCTAACAAAAACAAATACAAGTTGCCATGGTGACCTTGTTGAATTCATCTAGAATTCCAATGTGGTTGGTCTCCAATCCCCGATGTTTTTTTGTGATATTTTAACCTGCAAAACACAAATACCTCCTTCAGCCTCGTGGCCATATCAGAACATCCAAAATGATATAAATAAAATCTCAAAATCATCTATACATATGAATCACAACAACATCAAAGCAACCAACAAGATCATTTGCAATTTTACTCAACAACTATATCATCATCAAATAATTTTCATTTCTAGGTCTACTCACAATATCCAAATATCACATGTCCAAACAACATCCATAATGTAACCATGTCAGACAGTATATCAACAATATATAAAATATCTCTAATAATCATCATGCATCATATATGAATCAGAGTCAGCAATAATCCATGCTCTAACATCTAATCATCATACTAAATCAAAACTATAACAATGTCCATGATATAGTCAATAGTGTCATGATTAGTATCAAAAGGTGTCAAAGGGAAGTGGGCATTACGGAGATGTGTCCAGGATCCACCTAGGATCAAATCCTAGTAGCGCAATCCCTTTGGGGTGGTTATCGGTGGTGGCAGATGTTGCATCACTGGTGGTTATGGTGGGGTTATTCTTGGTGGTGGTGGACTTTACATTATTGGCATTCGCGTTCGAGGTGGTTGGTGACTCTAAAAACATTGGTTGTAATAGGTGGGGTCCCGAGCAACCCTCGGATCATAGCTCCATCAAAAGCATTTATCGATCAAAAATATATATTTGTTAACATTCAAACGCGTAATTGTAACCACATACAGTACCGCATACGAGGAACCAACAAAGTAACCATATACCATTTACCGTAATCCACATTCATAGTCACATTAATACATTAACCATATACACAGTGAAAACATCATTATTTATACAATAAATGGAATGTCACATAACAAAAATAAAAACCATCTAATGTGCTATAAACATAACCACAAACCATATTCAATTTAACAAGAATGTAATACTAAATCGTAAACGTCAAACACATTAAAGTAAAAACCTCATCACCAATATCTACTGATTGTCTTCTAATCATACTTGTCTTCTAATCACACTTGTATTACTCTTCCTTATTCATCACATGCATACCAGATATAACAATTGAAATACATGATCTAAATACTAATTAATGTGCACATCATAACATCAACCAAAAACAACCATATTAGTGTAAAATCACATACATCTAATAATCATAATTTAACCACATATGTCTATCCATATCATCTATTATGCTACAAAGGCAAAATTCATCAAATATAACTAATTTTTTGCATACCACATAATCAATTTATCTATACATATATGTCTAATATATAAGTAAGATTTTCAAATATGTAAGTGCAATATAAAAGTTTTATGACTGGTATATTCATTTGTTATCATTGTCTTAGGTGGGAGTGCCTAGTGGTTTTTCCTCAATTTCTACCTTGGCCTGCATGTACATCTTCTTTCATACTTCCTTCTAATCTTCATGTGTTTTAAGAATGGTATTAAAGTTTGCTATGTGATTTGTGAACACTTTTTGGTCCACTTCACGCATTGTCTCCCAATTCTTAATTTCTAGTTCTAACTCCTGAACCTCGAGCTCCAACTCCATCTCCTTAAGGCAATTTCTCCTATTTCATCAAATATTTCCTTGTTTTTTTCATAAAATATAAATTTTCCAATGCAAATCTTTCACATCTTTGGTTTTGTTATATATTTGTCTTCTTTATTCTGAAGTTTCATTTATAAATCCATACGAACCGAGCGGGAAGGCTCGTCTTCTTGTGTAGCACCGACATCTTTGTTTGTAGAGCTCTTTGCATTCTTTTTAACAGATAAGTGTCACTATCGAATGATTCATAATCATTTGGTTCTTGCACTGGTGAAGCCTTTTACTTTCCAATCTTCTTTAGTCTTGCCATCTAAATAAACCCGTATTATAATAATCAATTATTATCTATTACCATTCAAACATAATTAGAAAGGAAATAATGCACTTAACCTATACGTAACAAAATATTATCATGGATGAAATATATATGAAAGTTTCGTAAGAAAATCAAACCCAAGATACGCAAACATGGTGTAGATCTGCGTTTCCTACTTCATAAGATTAGAACACAATATGCGGGGGTTTCCTGATACGGTGCCGCCCTAAGAGGATTTCAACTCCCTTGGAGGATGTCAACCCCCGTGTCAGACAAGATAATTAGATCGTGAACAATAGTAAAAATGACAAGCAAATGGAATAACAAGAGTACTTAGCTCATGTCCTGCTATGGAAATGAATCGGGCATCAAGATGGCAAGATAGAGACACTATCAGAGTTTTCTTCTTCTTTTTTTTAAAAATATATCCTTCTTTTCTAAGTCTTCCTTCGTTCTTGAAAATGTCTCCTCCTTCCTTTTTTTTTGAAATATGGGGAAAACCCCATATTTATAGCTTAGATATGAGACTAACTGCAGGTTAGATGATACCCAGGGTGTAGTAAAGTAACCTGAGTTAGGGATGTGATGTGATCATGTGGGTCCCATAATTTGACTTATTAGGCAAAGTGGGGGACATGATTTGAATGGGAGGGTGAGATAAAGATTTCATTTTAAAAAGAAGGTGTCGGATGGGTGCATTTTGAATTAAATAATTTGTGAGAGATGGGGATGATTCCAAAAATTGAATTATCAAATGGGTCCATACGAGCCCATTGATAATCAATCAAATAATATGAACAAATAGATAAGATTTTATTTAATTTAAGATAAAGAGAAGTGGGGATGGAAATTATGTGAATATAAGATGTCGGGGGGCACTATACCGAAAATAGGTGTCTACATTTGCCCCTTTTTGTTGAGTGGTTTTGATAGCAAGCCACGAGACAAAAACAAAAAGGGTTAGATGAAAGATGTGTCCGAGGATGGATGAAGACATGACCAAAGGCAAGATGCCCTAGGAAAAAAAAAGGATCGCAATAAATAAAAAAAAAATATGGCGGTGACTCCAATATCACATCGGTAGAGGAAAATTGCGGTCTCAACGGAGACAGACGACAATGTTCTATAGACCAGTGAGTGGGTGAAGACCACTGCAGTATGGATGTAAACCAAGATGACCAACGGGTCATAGGAAAACATCAAAATATGTGCAACTAAATGCGAAAGATGTGCGCAATCCTTTGTTTGTGAGGAATCGTGTGAAAAATCATGTGTCCAAAAAGGGACATGGATGAAGATAATGATGCCCCAACATAGGGCACGGGAAGACACAAAGTGAGTTATATGTGTTGACAAGTACAAGGATGAAAAGGTGCCCCAACATAAGACATAGATGTTGAAATAAGATATCCTAGGGGGAATACTCATAAATGTGGATATGATGAGCAAATAAGATAGAAAGGTGAGATAAAATGCCTTAAAAGGATAATAAATATGATGGCAATCATGTTTTATAAGAATGATGCATAAGTGTTAGCAAATTAGAAGGTGAAGAAGACAAAAAGTCTTATTTCTTCGATAAGTGTGATAGAGATACTTTTGCATCAAAACAAAAGCAGAGAAAATATTCAAGGAAGAGAACAAGATTAGATAGGTGATGTCCATTATGGTATCTTCCAAGACAAAAATGTCAAAAGAAGATGGGAAGAGATTCTTAGAAATGGATATGATGATGTCCCTATGAGAGGACTGACGAAGATAAAAGATGTGACAGGGTTCTCAAAAAGAGAAGAGGTCAATGTGGCAAAGAGAAGAAAAAGAACGGTAATGAAAGGGATGGATAATGATACGTAAATGGAGAAACATCGGCATTGACTGTGAATGCCAAATGTAAGGGATGTCGAGAAAGAGAAAAGGGAATAGACAGGAGGATTGGTTGATTATGAGAAGAGCAAGAAAGATTGAATATGAAGGTGATAAGGACATGCAATAGAGGGACGAAGACGGAAGAGGAGAAAATAAAGAGTGAAAGGGGAGGAAGAAGATAACAAAGAAGGATTATGAAAAAGGACAAACAAAGAGAAGACAAGAAAAGAACAGAGCAGAGGATGAAATCATGAAAAAGGGAGAGAGTTATTTAAAATGAAAGATGTGATGAAGATTGGAGCAGAGGAAAACAGAGAGGTAATGGAAAATGAAAGAGATGATAGAGCAAAGAAAATTGAAGGAAACAGATCATAGTGAGGAAATCCAAGGCAAAGAATATGGAACTGACCGCATGGAAATGCATGTGGATGATGAGATGATAAAGGAAATGGGATAACGTTGAAGAGTCAAGTTTTTGATGGGGAAGTAAGGAGGAAGTGTGAGGTAAAATGGGAGAAAGACGATATAGAGGAAGTAAAATAAGATGAAGATCAGAAAGGAGGAGAAGACAACAAAGAAAATTATGTGAAGGAAGTGAACCAAGAATGAAGATATTTGGTAAAGAGTGGGAAGCATAAGGAACGTAAAGAGAAACTTGAGGGAAGGAATGACATCGATTGGAAAAGAAATGGAGATGCATGAGATGAGGATATGTTGATGATGAGAAAATAGAGAGAAGGTGTATGATGAAGACAATGAAGAAATTGGCAAGGAAGAATGGAAGATGGAGAGGTGGTGAGGAAAAAGAAAGGATGGGATAGGAGAGGCAATGCCAGTGAATGGATGTTAGGAGAAATCCACCGATAATGATTAGTAGGAAAAGATGGGACAAAAGATAAGACAAGGGAAAGTAAATGAAGAATGGGAGGGGGAATGCCAATGAAGGGACGTTAGGAGAAGTCCTCCGATAATGATCAGAGGACACAAAGGAAGGAAGGAATGAAGATAGAATGGAGGAGGTCAAAGAAAAGGATTCAGGCTGTGCAGAATGGGATGAGTGATTTTTAGGAGAAGTCCACCGATAATTACTAGCACGGAAACAAAAGGATATGATGAAAGAATGTTAGGAGAAGATCAATGACAATGACGTGTAAGTATGGGGGTAGATATGTGGGAGAACTCTAGAAGATGGAGTGAAAAGAGTAAAGAAAGGAGGGATAACGATGTGTAGGAAGATGAAGATGAGGAGAGGATGCAGTGGATGAGAATGGATGAGAGAGAAATGAAGAAACAAGACATGAAATGAACGGAGAAGCAATGGTTAAGTAAGATTACCCAAATGATGGATGATGGAGATGAACAAGGGACCAGTAGGAAGTGGTGTTTGTGAGAATGAAAGAGGAGGTGAGAGGATGTGATGATGGGGAATGCCGAGAAAATGTAGATGGAGAGAATGTGGGGTAGTGGGGGAGTGCAGGATGACAAATCATGCTTAAGAGGGACTCTTAAGTAAGATCACCATGCCGCAGGAGGATTTAAGTAAGATCACCAAACCGGCAGTGATGATATGGAAGGAGAAAGACAACATTGTATTGGATGCAGGTGTGGAAGGGTTGGTTGGAATGGATGGATATGATGAGAGGCGGAGAGATAGAAGATGATGAAGAGATGATGGGAGATGGAAGGATCAGATGGCCAACCATTCTTAAGAGAAACTCTTAAGTAAGATTGCCTGCAACGAGAGATGGTTAAGTAGGATCACCAAACCGAAGAAGAAGAAGAATGATGAAAAGACTAAGCAATGTATACCAAAATGGAACAAGAGATGAAAGGAGGTGATAACAATGTGATAACAAGGAAATAGAGGGTGTGACATGAATGGATGGAGGAACATATGCAACGTAGATGGAGAGTGTAAGGGCAATCCTTAACTGGGATGCCCACGTCATGGTAGTGATGATGCAAGAGTGTTAAGTGGAAAAGGAAGAGTGGAAAGACGTTTGTGGTGGTGGTTGTCATCTATGAAAGAGGAAATGGTGGAGAAGCTTCTACAATGGGAGGATCCAAGGAAGAAGATATACCTTAACTAAGGTTCTCTGGCTATATGGATGGTTAAGCAAGATTATCAAACCGAAAGTGGAAGAGTAAAGAGAAACTCAAGAGGAAAGACAAGTAAGATATCTGGCGTCGTGCAAGGGGACAGAAAGGTGAGAAGGATGATGTGGAGACAAATGGTGATGAGTGGACATGGAGAGTGAGGATCAATGGATCAAAGATGGTGTTGAACATGTTGAGAGATAAGGAGCTGCAGGATAACGAACTCACCTTGAGAAGGACCCTCAAGTAGGATTCACAAACTGCAATGGTGATCAAGTAGAATTCACAAACCGAAGAGTGTATTTACAAACACATTCATGGAGATGATGGATAGATATAAAATTCATAGTGTGAAATTTGATGTGATTTTTATAAAAGATGATATGGATGAGATGAATGGAACATAGTCAGTAGCAAGGGTGTATAGGAAACTATGTTTCAAATTGGATTGGAGATAAACAAGAAAGGTTACCACTCAAGGCATTGCACTTGTAGCCAATAACAGTGTTAACACATAACCAACGATAGTTAGTTATACCAAAAGATCATGAGGGAAATATGGATGAAGGATGCTCATAATCCTAATATTGACATGACAAAGGGATCAAAGATGTGACTTGTACGTGGAAGAGGGATCTCCAAAAGTGGTGTTCCTTAAGTCTATGCCCCAACTCTGGGAAAGGGAAAGAACAATAATAGAAAGTTGATCAATGTGGGAAGCTTTCAGAAAATATTGATAAAAGGAAGGTTGATCAATGCGGAAAACCTTCCAGATATAATAACATAAGTAGCCATCCTTCGAGGGTATGGTCTACTTTATACATAATATAGATGACAAGAATAATATGATAGCCATCCTTCAAGGGATCGGTCTATTTCTTTTGATTTTGATTTGATTTTGATTTGTATACTTTTTTTTTCTTTTTTTTTTTTTCTATGAATAGCTGTCCTTCGAGGGATCAGTCTATTTTTATAACTTTGATTTTGCCTTTTACATACATGAATTTGAGCTTCACATGGGGGAGAGCTGGGAATAGCTAAGTAAACCACTTAAGAGGGGATAAGGAATGTACAAGAGACACCCTGGACCCTTCGCATGGCTGCAATAGGAGAATGAGAAGGTAATGGATGTAATGGTTACAAGATCACATCAAAGTAGTGAAGGCGGACCACATAAGTCAGATTATTATAATGATAAATGGAAGGGGATAAAGATGGTAGAACAATCTAAGGATGTAACTAAGTTCTCATTGGTAGATATGCTAACAATAGACTGGTCACAAGTGCAATGCATTAAGAGGTTCATCTCTGGTTTACCACCACGAGAGGGAAGACAATGTAAGTTGCAATAAGATGAGATGATAGCCAAGTAGGAAATAAAACTATATCCCGAAGGAAATGATCATATGACCACAATGGTGGATTTAGATGAAAATAAATGATGATGCCCCAAGAGAGACATAAACATAGAAGGACAATCATGGCCTCAAAGGAGGGCTTGATGAAATAAATGGTGTCCCAAAAGAGACACACATATAGCCACAATGGTGGACTTCAAAATAGATGGTGCCCCAAAAGAGACACAAATATGGAAGGATAATAATGGCCTCAAAGGAGGGCTTGATGAAATAAATGATGTCCCAAAAGAGACACACATATAGCCACAATGGTGGACTTCGAAATAGATGGTGCCCCAGAAGAGACACAAATGTAGAAAAAGGTCCCTCAATGGAGAGACAAACATGGCCTCAAAGGAGGGCTTCAATGAAAAGATGATACTCCCAAAAGGAGCACAAACATAAAAGAACAAATATGGCCTCGAAGGAGGGCTTAGAATGAGATGAGGATCCAGATATAATTAATTTAGATTAGATGGATGTGAAGAAAGTAAACAAAACAATGTCAAAGAGCGAAGTCCCCTAGTAACAAGGGGTTGTACAGATGAGATGTTCAAGGGCGAGGGAAGGTAGTTCCCCCAATGGGTTAAATTTGAAGGAGGTAAAGGATGTCGAAAGAGTTTAGATGAGATTGTTTTAGATTTGGATGGGGTAAACGATCGAGAGACCACAAGTGTGTTTAGCAAGATAAGCGGCATTGATGAACAATGGCGGGCATTCCTTAGGAGGAATGACATGGGCTGGATGAATATTAAGGGATGATGTGGATGGAGGGATAATGGGAGATCTGCCAGATGGGATATGGATTGGATTCAAGGTAGATAGAGAAGGAACTTTCCCCTGAATGAGGAAATCATCTTTCTCAATAAGGTTATTAACGATTGACCGAAAGGCCTTACAATGTTCGATGTCGTGACCTGGGGTACGATGATAAGCACAACTACAATTAGGATTGAACCATGATGGCTTGGGACCATAGGGATTAAAGGCTTTAATAGGAGGAAGTTTGATGGCAGATGTTTGAGTTAAATGTCAAAAATGTTCATGTATGACCCCATTGAAGTGTCATGGGGAAGGTAACTCTTGTGGGTTTTGATAGGATGTCTCGACTTGGAGTTAGGAGAAAATGTAGATGTAGATTGGATGTGTGAATTTCATGTTTTGGAGGACAAATCAAAATTTGGTTGAAGGATGGTATTGTTTGATGTGGATTGATTATTGTAAGATGTCGTAGATGGAGAAACTGATCCTGTCATGGATGTTGTGGCATTGGATTGTTGAGAGAGGGAAAATCTAAATGTTTCGTGGATGCGCAGGGACTGTCGGGGATGTTTTCCCCAGCCTTAGACTTTGACCGAGAAGATTTACCTCTAGCAGGGATGACAATAATTTCAACCGGAGGATCTGATAGCAGTGGTGTGGTTATTAATGGAGAAACTGTTCTAAAACAAGATGAAGATGTTAATGAAGATATAGGTGTTTGTATGATGCGATTAATGATATCTATGTGAGACATGGATTGTTTTGATTTGGGCATGGAAAGAGATGATTTTGTAGAGGGAGAAGGTAAAACAAATTTATTTGATTTAGGTAGAGGTGTTGGTACAGTAGGTGATTCAAGGGGTATATTTGATAGGGTTGCAGATCGAGAGGATTGGGTTGGTGTGATAGGAGGATTGGGTAAAGAATATTGGGGTAGACTGGGTTGTGGCCACTGCAAGGTTGTCAAGGTAGAGATAGGTGGACTTGTTGATATGATAGGTATAGGGGTTGCTGGGATAGATAAAGATGTAGGCATTTTTGGAATATGTGGAGATGTGAGTGATGTGATAACCGATGGAGTAGACCTTATAGGTAAGGGTAACACAATAAATGCAGGACATTTTCAGATGTAGAAGTAGAAGGACTGGTTGTTTCATAAATGTTTCGAGGGGTAAGAATGATATGTTTGCTAAAGGGATTGATGTTGAAGATGGGGTTGCAAGGGTGCACGTAGTAGAACTGAGTTTTGTTGGGATGGTTGTGAGTAATGTAGGTAGTAACAAGTGCATTTGATGAAGATGTTCGGTGAATGAATAGGTGTGAGATGTAGGGATATGTGTGGATACGAGTGGAGCTGAAATAAGTGCTAAGGATGAATCTAATGTGATAGATTGGGGTATGTTTTGAAATGCATAGAAATGGATGATATAGTTGAATTTGATGTGGATGTGGCAAGGATAGGAGAAGGTACAGGTTCAGGATAGGTAGTGAAAATTGATGTAGGTGCAACTGGTTCTAAATAAGGGATGGGAATAATGTCCACTGGGGGAACATGTGAGTTGATGACAAGATGGGATCTTGATTGATAGTGTCAACCATACAAGCATTTGATAGTTGAGATGTAAAGGGGGTGACGTGATTTGTTGGTGGTTGATTAGTCTGCATGCAGTGGAGGTATCAATTTGGATATCCCTTGATTTACAAGTTGTTGGACATGATCTTTGAAGGAACGACATCTCTCAATGTCATGACCTTTGACTCGATGATATTTACAAAAGTGGGCCTCATGATACCAAATAGGCTTGGCTTGTGAGTTGTCTACGGGTCGTATGGGAGGCAGTTGGATAGAGTTTACACTCATCAACTTATCAAATATGAAACTATATGATTCTCCTAAAGGAGTGTAATTGGATGTTGATTGAGAAGATTGTTGTTGAGACCATGTGCTTGGTGTAGATGGGGATGAGGGTTCAATGACCACAGTGTTGGCCGCAGTCTTGAACTCGCCATTATGTGTGAATGGTTTCGTGGATTCGATTTTTGATTTAGTTGAACTTGATTTAAGATGACCCTGCTCAATGGCATGGGTTTCGAGCTTATGAGCCATTGTGAAAGCTTCATCAAAGGTTCGAATGATTGGATCTACAAAGTGGATGATATATGTTTGGCACACAAACGTGAGAATAAGTCGATAAGTTTGGTTTGTGGGATAGTGAAGGATAGTTGATTTATAACAGCATGCCATCATGTGACGAAAGTCGGCGATGGGCTCGTTTTCATACTATCGAATGGTATATAGATCAGCGATAGTGGTCTTGCATGTGATATTGATAGAAAAGTGTTCTAAGAACAACTGTGCAAGTTGAGTGAAAGATAATAAGGAATGTCATGGGATATCTGTATACCAGTCCAGCCGGGACCTAGACAAAGACATGGGGAAAGTGCGAAGAAGTAAATCATGATCATGCGCAATGAGACAACATGCGTGTTTAAATGCGAGGAGATGTTGTTGGGGATCTTCTTTATTGTTGAACTTATTAAATGCAGAAGCTTCCAATGAGGGGGATAGGGTTTAATTGGAACCGATGGATGAATCGGTTCATTACAGATTTGTTCATAGGATAAGGTGTTCTTGGGTGGTATGGTAAGGGTTTCTAAACTAGCTAACCGATTCATTAAGGTGTGAATTGAATCACTCGAGGTGTTGTAAGGTTGAGATTGGATTGGCTGTGTGGTTTGAAAAGTAGTTTGATAAGGTAAATAATGTGTTTGTGGGTGTGTGGGTATTTGAGGAAGCATCTGATAAGATGGTTGATAAGTTTGTGGATAGGATGTTTGCGGAATGGTTGGTGATAAGACATGATTAATGGGATAGATTGTTGGATAGGTTGACTTTGAATAACATGTGTATGATGTTTTTTGTATAGGTTGACTTTGAATAATAGGGTGTGTCTTGGTTGTTGTGGTAGATGATAAGTAGGGATATGAGTGTTAAGGGGTTGAGACTGTTGGAGCATAGGATGGGTAGGAATGTAGGTATTCAAAGGCTGAGATTGTTTGATGGGCATACTAGTGGCGGATGAAATAGAATTGACAAAAAGGGATGTGGGTGGAATGCGATCCACCAATTGAGGAGATTGGGAGGATTGAGAGATTGTAGGGGATTTTTGGAGTAAGAAGTCATACATGGGGTTAGGAGGAGATTTGAGTGTATCTAGAGGAGCAGGAGATGGTGGTGCGATTGATTTAGGAAGACTGGCTTGACGGGGATAGGAGGGTTGGTGTCAAGGTGGGGAGAATTTTGTATGACATGGTTCTCATGAGGTGAGACCATGGAGACTGGAGATTGGGTGACCGATGACATGTGGTTTTGAGTTTAGAATCTCGTTGGGTGAGATCATCAGAGAAGTAACATCATTAGATAGAGTAGATTGTTTGTTTGTCTCGATTTGGGAGAGAGCGACAATAGGTGTGAAGTAAAGAAACATCTGTTTATGTATGTTGTTGACAAACAAATCAAGCAGAATTTTTTTAGCATCATGATTAATTTAGAGGATGTGAATGAAAAGAAAAGTAGCAATAAAGGTACCTAAAGGAGTCTAAAGCTGGTTTTAGGTAGTTATGGATTTGGGAGATGTCTGAGGTGGTTTCCTGTTGGGTGTTTAAGTCCCAAACAATTAACCAGGTGAGAGGAATGTTTTGATGTGTTAATTATGTTTGTGTAGTTTTAGGCAGTGTGTGATAAGTGAAATGTAGAGAGTTAAATTCTTTTACTTAAGCTATGTGATCAGTAGGATGCAGAAGGTTCATTTTAGACCAAAATGAAATGTGATATTCGATGCAGAAAAACACTCAGGAAAGGGAAAATTTGATGCAGAAAAGAGAAAATAGAGAAAAATGAGAAATACCTGGAGAATCACTTATCGTGGTTATTTAAGTGCGTTTGATAGTGATGTATTTAGAAGCACCGGTTAATGACCAGAAACACCCTGGGTACCCTGAAATGGCACCGCTTAGACTTGTAAATGAAATGCTTATACGTGGTTAAATGGTTTAAATGGATTATTTAAAACCGGTTAATGACCGAAAATTTGTCATTTACCACGAAAAATGGTTTATGACCTAAATTTACTGTTTGATCGGAGGAGGTTAAAAGGTTTTTTTTTGAAATTTGAATATTGGTCTTTGACAACGTAATTTAGACTTTTTCCTGCAAAACAAATATAACGATTAGTGGATATGAGTTAAAAAGACATAAAAAGGATAATAAAACAAAACATTCTAATATTTATATGCAAAAGAAAATCCTCGGTGTAGGATATTAATCTAAAAAAAATTTCATTTGTATGTTAATTAGAATAAACAAACAATCGAAACTAATCAAATGCAAACTAAATTATAAACTAAACGATGAAATAACTATGATTAAATAATGAAATAAATGATGAAATAATAACTAGATAACTCTCAAATAAATATTCAATGTAAATCTTAACATGGAACGATAAACAATATAATGTGATAATGCATTCAAAATAATGAATTATGACATGCACTATACAAATGACAAACCAAACGCTAACTGACTAAAATAACAATTAAGCACCTAAATAATAAAACTACGTTATCCAAGCAATATGAACATGTAAGTTGCATTTATTTAACAACTTATCAAATCTAAACAAATTTCACCAACAAATGTTTATTAACGACATAAAATATAGTTGAACGTTAGATGTTGGATGTCAATTAATGATACAATGAGATACGACGTCTAATCAATGGGACAGAAAAAGGAAATATCTTATCACCCTTTGTTGTTAACACTTCCTTATCTACTTTTTGATACTTTACAATTGGTCCTACTACACATGGATATGGATTTTTACATTGACGATGACATAATGAGAATTGTAAATGAAAAATACATGCTTGGAAATTGTAAACTACTTGCTATAAGGAGACTACCCAGCTACCAAATTCTACTCCAATATTGAATAACTATGTTCTATATTCAATGTAACAGCTACCAATGGTGATAAATATGTTCGAATGAATTATAATTCAGTTGCTATAAAAGGACTGTACAGTCATTATCAAAAAAGCTCACGTGAAATGGAAACTGAACTGGAGATAATTGACATGCTGGTAGTTGTGCGTGGGGGTTGAGTGGGGAGTCGTGAGGAAGACGAGATGGAAGAGGGGAGATATGGTGGTGGGCGTGATGGAACTGGAGCAGGAAGGAAAGGAGAGGGAGTGACGTGGGAGGAGATGATAGGAAGGAATGGGAGGAGCTATGGGGAGGACTATGTAGGAATAGTGGGTGTAAGGAGATGGCAGGAGATGATATTGCAGGGAGTGGTGAGGAGTTGGGAGGTCGATGGTGAAGTAGTAAAGACTCTATAGTAATCTTCCTCAGTGGTGAAGTTGGAGAAGAACGGTGGTGTAGTGGTTTATTTGGAGAAGGGACGGGATGGAGGATGATGAGGAGGGAGAGGAGTGGGGGGAAAGATGGAGAAGGGAAGGGAGATAGGGGGGAGGTGGGGAGGTCGAGGGGAGAAGGGAGAGGGGATCTATGAGGTGGGAGATGGAGTGGGAGATGGAGAGGGAGAGAAAGAGAGGAGGAGAAGGATGGAGGGAGAGAGAGGGAAGGGAGGTGGAAGGAGGGTAGGTGGAAGGGAAGGAGAAGGGACATGGGAGGAGGAGATTGAGAGAGGGAAGGGAGTGGGGAGTTGGGGAGGACATGAGGTAGGGGAGAAAAAGGGAGATGGAAGGGTGGAGGTGGGAGGGAGGAGTGGTAAGGAGACGGTGATGGAGATGACAGATAGGTAGAATGGGGAGGACTGTGGGGAGGATGGTCGGAAGAGAGGAATGGAGGCAGCGTGTGGCTCGGGATGGAGAGTGAGGAGGAGAGGATACGGGTGGACAGTGAGGTGGGAGCTCGTGGGAAGAAGTTTGGGATGTGGGAGGAAGGAAAGGAGATGGAGATGGGTGGAGAAATTTTTAGTTTAGGCGGGTTTGAATGATGTGGGATAATGGTGGATATTGTGTGGAATTTTAGGAGTGGAGGATCGGTGAGGAGTCGTATGAAGGAAGGAGATGGGTAAGGAGTAGGGTGGTGGGTATATAGGATAGTTAGGAATTTAATTACTTTAATTTTATTTTATATTTTTTATTTTATTTTAATTTTTTAATCATTTACTTAATTAAATATAAAAATTTATCCTAATTTAAAAAAAATATAAATACTATCATCATTTTTTTAATCAAATGAATATGGATTATTACACGAGATTATAGATTCTTATAATTGCAAAAAATGAGATCTATATCTATGGTATAATTAAGACCACAAACAAAAGTCAAGATACGATATTTTCGATTCATTTCCCATGCGGGTAAACAAAAAACAAAGAACACGTACCTCTAAGGTGACTTAAACGATGGATTGTGCTACACTTGAGATCCACAAATATTAAGACCATGCAAACAAGCAAGTTAAAAAAATATGAGAAAAATAACAAAGAAAATGACCAGATCTAGGATCTGGTCCCACCGGGCATGCCAAATGTAGATCTGTGTTTCTTCCTGTCCAGGTGAGTGTACGAGTAATCAAGAAACACGAGACCACGTCGAGTATACAAGGGCTTAGTACCTTGGAGATTGAGATGGATGATACAGGCACAAAGAAAGCAGATGCATGATATCAAGAAGTTAGATCTGCAAAACTTAAACCAGATAAGATTAGAACACAATATGCGGGGGTTTCCCAGATGGTGTCGGTTCCAAGAGGATTTCAACTCCCTTGGAGGATGTCAACCCCGTGTCAGACAAGATAATTAGATCATGAACAATAGTAAAAATGACAAGCAAATGGAATAACAAAAGTACTTAGCTCATGTCCTGCTATGGAAATGAACCGGGCATCAAGATGGCAAGATAGAGACACTGTCAGAGCTTTCTTCTTCTTTTGTCTAAAAATATATCCTTCTTTTCTAAGTCTTCCATTCTGGTTCTTGAAAATGTCTCCTCTTCCTTTTTTTTTGAAATATGGGGAAAACCCCATATTTATAGCTTAGATATGAGACTAACTGCAAGTTAGATGATACCCAGGGTGTAGTAAAGTAACTTGAGTTAGGGATGTGATGTGATCATGTGGGTCCCATAATTTGACTTATTAGGCAAAAGTGGGGACATGATTTGAATGGGAGGGTGAGATAAAGATTTCATTTTTAAAAGAAGGTGTCGGATGGGTGCATTTTGAATTAAATAATTTGTGAGAGATGGGGGATGATTCCAAAAATTGAATTATCAAATGGGTCCATATGGAGCCCATTGATAATCAATCAAATAATATGAACAAATAGATAAGATTTTATTTAATTTAAGATAAAAATTTAAAAACAAAATTATGAATTATTTACAATTAATTACTTGAACACGTCAAACCCAAGAAAAATTACAAGGAATAAGAACTCAACTATGTAACCACATACCAAAAACCGTAATCCACAATCCATAGTCACATTAATACATTAACCAGATACACAGTGACAACATCATCATTTATACAATAAATGGAATGTCACATAACAAGAATAAAAACCATCTAATGCATTATAAACAGATCGTAAATGGATAACTCTATGTAACCCATAACCACAAACCATATTCAATATATCAATAATGCAGTACTAAGTCGTAAACCTCAAACACATTAAAGTAACATCATCATCATATACACATATATACTAATCCGACTCCTCACAATCAATGTTATACATAAAGGTTTTCATCTCCTTCGTTGCCTAGTGTTAGCGACAGACAATACTCCATCATAAAATCTAATACGTTTCTTCTCATTTCTATGAACAGAATTTGGTGTGATGCCAAGAATGGGTGGGGCATCGAGTATGGTGCATTGTCTCAACCTATACCACATCATCCTGAAAGCCAACCATATAGTAAATAAGTGAATGTAGATGAATCTCTTAGTTAAACACATAATTAAATTAAATCATTCATTACAACTACTTTCCTCTTGAGTGTCAAGTCTGATATTGTTGAGATCCTAAATAGAAAACCCTTTGACACACTCTACCAAAGTGTTTACAAATGTATTAGGGTAGGGAAATGGAGCAATGGGAACAATGGCCTCAGAAATAATCACTTTGACAGTAAATTTGGGGAGTGTGATGCCATGACACTTCACGTGTGGGCTACTATCACAAACCACTCCTCTCACAACAACCATATCATTTGACATTAACCTGACTTTGACCCCATCAGGAAAATCCTAGAATAACGACAATATCAATTGCATTAATAACTTTTTCTTAATTTCACCAAAAAGAATACAAAAATCAAATGAGAACATTCAATAACTTACCATTCCAGTTCCACCCTCTCTCGTACTACCAACAATGGTGTTTTTGTCCCTCTCCTTGTGCCTCCCTGTCACCCTCTCTCTCCTCGACTAGCAAAGAAGTTGCAACTCCGGGATTTTTCATCTCCGCCTCTCTTACCTCACGTGAAGCTATCTCTCCAATAAGATCGAGACCACAGGCTGATTGAGAAGGGGGCATGTTATCGCAAACATCCACCTATAACAATCGAGTCATCAAGATAATTAAAGTATCAACAACATAAGGAAACATACATTTTTCAAGTGTGTGTTAAGTGGTTTTTACCTCTCTCTGTTTTGCACTACGAATCGAGTGTCTCTGTTGGCGTAAGAGTTGACACAAGGGAATTTCATAATCCTACGCATGCCTACAGTTAGTATATACAAAAATACACAAAAACTACATTGTATCCTTACTTACGAAAGACCAATAATTACTTACGTTATCATTCATAGGGGGTCAACATTTTTGCTACTTGTTCCACCCTCTTCTCTAGCTTCCTGTTCATGACAGAATATCAAGTTTTTGATTTCCAACCAAACATAATATATAAAATACTATACTAATCTTAAATTTACCTCTGTTCTGATATTTGAGTTTTTATTTCCTCTCACTCTCAACCAATGCTCCTCTCTCACCTTTCACATCTCTGCTGAATTGTAGGCACGCATTGCATCATCCACCTCCCTCTTTCCTTCTCGGCTCAACTCCTCGAATCGATATTTGCATTCTTTTTTGCAAACTCGATCAATAACCCTCCTCCGCTGCAAGTAGAATCATTGCCTCAGGACGTAGTTCACATCCACCTCCCTCTTTTGCATGTATGCCCTGCTTCTATCTTGAGAGATAGGTGATCATTTCCATGTATGCTTACGGCCATGCTTACGAGGTTCCATGGAGGGAAGATTGTGTTCTACTTGGTGATGTCTATTTAGTCTATACAACTCGAGAAAACCTAACATCCCCACTAATCAACACATGATCCATGCTAACAGACATAATGAATATGACCATTAACATATTCGGTTCTATACTCTACGGGTGGATCATGGATATCTAGAGTGAATGGGCTCGAAGGACCATCTAGCATATCGCCATCAACTATTGGAGGATCATCTCCCTTTGCTTCCTCTGTGACGCTTGCAAAACGCATTCGCGCTATTTGATGTGAATGTACTTGTATCTATGGAGTCCAAATACATAACTATTATCCCAATATAAAATATTAAGTATTTTGCAAAAGAAGTAATGTTCACATATTTGAATATTATCATCATGGAATGTGAAGAAACCTATATGAAAAGACAACAATTTCATAATTGTTATCCCAGCAAATGACATAATTGTTACTACGACAAAAAAATTAATGTTCACAAAGTTATATATTACCATCTCATTATTTATGTCTTCCCTGAAAACATAAGAATGGATTGTGAACATGGATCGGCCCATGTCATCGAGCTTCCGCATGTTTCGTTCATGTGTGTTGTCATAACCATCATTGAAGCGACGCATTGTAAAACAAGTTAAACTGAAACAAATGGTGCACGAACTTATTTATTCATATTTTGCATTCATATTGAGAAAATCGTGCACAATAAATGATTTGTGATGAAATTAGCCGCACACATTATTTTTCAAAACTGGATACTCGACTCTAGATGTTTCCGAAGTAAACATGAAATGTGAATTGCAAGTGTGTTAAAAGAGAAGATAGGATAAAGCATGATGTATCCAAAATGCTTGGTTTATCAACCAACACTATATGATGTATCATCATATTATCCACAAAATATATAATATATACGCTGGAGACAATTCACATAATATTAGTTATTCACAATCTAATAAATAATGTATGTCTACCATTATGCAAAAAGGAAATACAAGTGTGTACATATATCATATTGAAATGTCTTCTATGGCAAGTGTTAGCAAAGCTACCACTTCTTGGTTTATAGTGCCCTTAGACACTTGACATACATCTAACCTACCTCTGTTAACTTTTACATGCACGTATGAACATTTCACAAAGAGAGATACACTCTCTAGCACTTGAACTCGAAGAATTGAAAGATTTACATTGTTACATTGGTATACACCAGTCATTTGTTTCACAACAAGAATATCATGAGAAAACACACAAATGTTCGAACATCGTGGTGTATCGCTTCCTCAAGACCCAATATCAATGCCCTATACTCAGCCTGGTGGAAGGTCATAGTGGCATTTCTGAAAATTGTACCTCTTTCTACTATCTTGCTTCCATCATGGTCATATAATATGAATGATGAACATGCAATATTTTTGGAGGTATTTGACACTCCATGAATTTCCAATCTCCAAATGGAAACCATGCTTACCTTTACAATGGACAAAAATATATCAGTAAGCAAACATAAAAAAAAAAGAATGAACACTTCACAGTTGAATTTTTCAATACAAACATCAATGGTAAAATGTACTTCTTTAGCTTTCCCTAAATGGGATGTTGAAGTTTAAACCATAAGGAAACACTAATATGTTTTGGGGTTTTCATTTTATCAAATAGACTAATCTTTCTTGATATTTAACAAGTCCATCAATAGCCTATAGTATTGTGAATGACATTTTGAATAATTGTCATAGTTTATTCACTAAAAAACCATTGTAATGTATATCTAGTATTAAAATTACATGCTTCAATGAGTACTCGAATTCTCTAGAATTAACTCCTTTTCAAACAATATTGGTTTTCTATATTATGTAGATTAAGTAGGGTACAGGTGCATCTCTATATGAGTTGAACTCATATTAGAACACTCTTTACACACAAAAAACAAACTGGTATATGACTATCAAAAATTGTGAATAAGGTAGACCAAGGGTCACATGGATAAATTTCAAAGAGAACGGGGACTCTTTTCTCATAAACATGTAGTCTACCAAAACCTTTTGGACTTAAGTTCCTTGTCAAGTACACTAACCTAGCAAAAGTCTTAGAACTACACAAGATAATTAAAAAATAAGTAAATAATCAAAGGGGGGCCATATGAATACCATAAATGATTGGAAATGATAATCGCACCAGTACAAACCTAAATTGGACAAATGATCATAACCCATACTTAGTGAATTAGAAAATCGTTACCATTACACATTTGGTACCTAAATAGAATTTTAACATAAATGAATTTTAATAATCTAAACTTGCTATAAAATATCTAAAAATTAGTAATTTAAAAAATATAATCCATAGAAACACATATTAATACTAAGGAAAACATATTTAATCCAATGCAAAACATATTTAATATTTAAGCTCGTGTGAATCAATAATATATTTGAACAACAAAATGAAATATATTTAAGTTGGTGTGAATCAACATTCGACAAAAATTAAATATTTATATAGGTTTTTTTCAAACATGTCATAAGTTTTTAGAACAAAACATATAAAAGCAGTAACTATTTTTTTTTTTTTTTAGCAAACTTGGAGTTGCTTCCATGTGTAATCTTTTTTGCACAATTTTTGGATCTATCACCGGTTTTATGACCGGAACTCCCATCTTCCTCAGCTTATGTGGAGGCTCATACTTCTAGGCATCCTCCATCGTGTCATAAGCTAGACCATACCCTCGTGAATGGGGCCCTATAGTGCGGAACTTAGACAAATAAATAACATAAGTTTCCGGCAAATTAAGTCAGGCCTTAACCATGGCTGCAATTTCCAGTTTGGGTGGCTTATTCTGTTGATGATGGTCTATATAGACCACAAATGTGGACCTCCTGAAGCATTCCTCCCTTTGGAATTTGGGAGTTTTCAACGTTATCCCTACGGGATTAGGAGGAATTGAGCTTCGTGTATTCATTTTCACCATGCAAAAGACAAACTGAATACAACAACACACATGCAAACATAAATATACAATTAATGTTAGTACGATACATGTCAAATCTAATATACGTCATCCAATATGATAAAATAATCACAACATCAGAAAGATAATATCCATGACAAATTCAAGTATAAATAAATGCCAATGGCTATCCTTCACCCAAGATGCACCCTCTCCTAATATCACAACCGTCCATTACAAAAGGGATGGTTGTGATATTATGAGAGGGTGCATTTCTGAGTGGAAGGTCGGCAAGCGACTTTAAAAACCTCTTCTCAACATAGTATACCACCCAACTATTGATGCAGAATCCTAAGGGGCAAACCCTTTCACCACACAATGGTAGTTAGACATATCGATGTGGCATCCAGAGGGCAAGCCCCTTCACCACACACTAATTCCTATCTTTGCAGGCACTTGCCCCCATATGCCAAATTGAGAGTCGATTATGATATCACATAATTTTTATATCTTCAACTTTCATCAAACATTCACAACATTAAAATTACCAATATTTAACAACTAATATATATATATATATATATATATATATATATATATATATATATATATATATATGATCTCCACATTCACAATATTTACAACTATAATGCATCTAAGAAATCAAACTTTTCCTAATGTATTTAATTTAACACAACTAAGAGAAATGAAATTAGAACTAACAACTCGAAGATCACATGCATATTTAACCAATACCAACATAATATCAACATAATTAACTAGTCTCATACCAGTGATTAATAAACACAAATTGTAGAAATTACTGAATCCTCTATCATTTATTAACAAATACGTGAATACAATAATACCATAATAATAAACTAGTTCACACTATTATTTAGTGTCTATATACTAAGAAAAATATTTGACCATGTCATTCGTTTAGAAAAGAAACTTCCAAACAATTGTTCGATATATTTGTACTTAAGATAAAGTTTCATGTTATATGTGTCCTTGTGTATATCAAGCACATAGATTTGTTCCTATTTACAAAGTATTAGGTAATAGATATGACATCAAATTGCCACCTTTTTTATAGTTTCAAATATATTAATTAATAATAATAATGAAAACTATAATTATTTTCTAAAGTTTAAGGTTCAAGGTTTAGGGTTTAGGGCTTAGGGTTTAGGGCTTAGGCCTCAATGTTCAGGGTTTAGGGTATAAGGTTTAGGGCTTAGGGTTCAAGGATTAGGGTTTAGGGTTTAGGGTTTAGGGTTCAAGATTTAGGGTTTATGACTTAAGGTTGAGGGTTTAGAATTTAGGGTTTATCGTAAATAACATAATCAAGAAAACTTAACACTACTATGACACCGTAAACAATCAAACAATATCTTAAAAACTAATGCGATATCCTAAACAATGAAATATTGATATGACATAAAACACTAATGTGTCACCACCAATAATCAAAAGCTTGAAGGGTTAGGATTTATACATGATGGAGAAATAGAGGGTCATTTACTTCCCTATCATAAGGTGAGTTTACATTCTTGTAATCAATCTCTGTTAATCCAAGTTACATTAAACTGTGACACCTTGTCCTAAGGATTTAGAGGCCATTATCTTGTTTAAGGGTTAGAGTGGAACCTTGAATAAAAATTCAAGAATATGATATTATATAAACAAGTGCATTAATGGAAGGTAAGAATGGGAAAACTCCTTGAAGTTTGATGATATTGTATTGAGACAATGTTAATTGCTAATCACCCAAGGAATGCTTTGTTTCAGTTGTGTGCATGGATGAAGAAAGGGTTAGGTTGATGGAAAATGTTTAATGAAATTGTGGAAGTGTTGCTTTACTGATTAAAAGCATGAGTATGAGATGTTAAGACCATTCTCAGAGGAACAAGGAAAGAGCAAAAGATAAGGTAGGGGCAAGAAACCCCAAAGTTAACACAACGTAAATTGATACAAAACAACATTATTTATTGATACTCATTCCTCAAAGGGCATTAAAATGTGGAATAGCCTCAAAGGGTTGAGAATCTACACCTAATTTTATCAAATAGAGTTTTTATTAAATATTTATATTAACACTCTTCCCCCAATGTGTCTCACACTACCTCCAGAATAACATAACTCTCTAAATTTATCTAGAACTTTCTTCCAAAGGTTATTAATTTCTTGGAATTAAATAACATGAGAAGATAAACGCCTAATTAACAAAAAAAATATTTCATATGCAAAATATAAGTTACCAAAAAAGAAAAATAGTAAGCAAAACAAACCTTCAAATAAGAGGTACCTAACAGTCAATAATATTAAGATGAGGAATAATTAGCTAGTCAAGAGGAAGAATTTAACTCAATGGAGAAAATGAAAATAAACATTATTATTATTATTATTATTTTGATGCAAGATTATATTGGCCTCATGGATGCTCTTGCATCATATTCCTAGATCTTTTGTGCATACCCATGGGAATTCCTAATTCACTTCTACTACACACACCCTTAAGCATATTTGTAAACATTTACAAGCTCAAGTGTTAAAATTACATGCACGTATGTTTAAGCCTTCTAATTTTATGGATTCTACTCAATTACTTAACAATCCACTTGCACCTAAAGTGGATTTTTATCCTTTTCGCTTGGATTTGTATCTCTTAAGCTTCCTATTTATGAGGGAAAATGTGATCCCAAGTAGTTCAAATTTTATCCTTTCATGTCACTTGCTTAGACTATACTTACAATGATCAATTACTTACCAATATTTTTCTTAAAGCCTTAAAGGTTATTAATTACATTGGTTCTATGATCTACCCATGCCTTCCATCGAGGATTTTAATCAGTTAGATGATAAATTCCTGGCATAATTTTTTATAACATTGGTGAAAATATTTCATATGCTCAAATAACTAAGATACAACAAGGCTCTAATGAACAAATCGGTGACTACGTTTTGTACCATACAAATATTCTTACTAAGATAGACTATCTACTCAATAAGATTCAAGATTTATTTTCTCAAATCCTTGTGTATCCTTTACGAGAATCAATTATGTTTGAAAAATTTGGATGTTTTTATGAGCTATGTCACACTTTAAAGTAGTGAGAGGTTAGGATCCTTATGTTGAACAAGCATAAATATGCATTTTCTGGTCCTAATACACCTACATCCAAATTTCTAGGAAAATCTAACTACAAATTCAAACCTAAAGATAACAAGCCTAATTCGGATTTAATGTTAATTCCATATCTCATCTCAAAAGGCTTTAGTTACAAGTAGAGTCAACGAAGCAATTACAAGATGCATTGAGGAGACATATCTGGTTTGTAAAGTTATTGAAATGATTTCAAAATGCATGGAAAATGTTTGTTTGTCTTGTGTAGTAAGGTATGGAAGGGTTGTAGGGTCAACGAAGTCATTCCAAGATGCATTGAGGAGACATATCCAACATAAGTAGTAGGAAAACAAACAAACATATCCCATAACCAATCAACTATTATGTTCGTGAGAGGGTCATCTCCAGTACCCTTGTTGGCAGAAGGATCGTAATATATTATCGCAAACCATGCAAACAAACCAAAGAAGGATTTTTTGATTAAATGTGGATTATTAGAATCATAGAAGTAATTCTAAGATGCAATGAGCCTGCACCACCAGCCATGTCTAGCATCGACCAACTATGTAACAAATTCTTACATATAGGAGTGACTATTACCACCTCATTATCTTACATATATCACATACTTTGAAATACCCTTCTAACTCATATATATATATATATATATATATATATATATATATATATATATATATATATATATATATATATATATATATATATATATATATATATATATATATATATATATATATATATAGTCACTCACCATTTATAGTATAAATCACAATTTACATTTTGCACACACATACAAAGAATTCTAAAATTGAAGATTTTTGTATTAAAAATTTCCTTCTTTTCTCCCCATACATGTTGTTGGTACTTGTTCTCTAAAAGACCTAAACATAAGTTTAATTCTTGAGATGCATGTCCCAATGATGCATTCAGGGATGAAGTAAATTGAATGACACCAAATGTGTTAGCAATGAAACCAATCACATCTCATAAGATTTTAAAGTAGCTTTTCAATTATAGTAAGAAATTAGTGTAAAATTTCGTTGTTGAAAAACACCGTGTGTTTTTCAACATTTTTCAAAATCAATTCCCATATTGGTTGTAGTTTCAAGGCATATATCTCCATATAGAAAATTGTTGACTTACAGTCAATATTGATCATTGCACACATCAAATAAATCTCCCACATATTCAATCCCGAGAATTTTTAGAGTTGTATAAGTAGATCCAAGATGCATGTAAGATATACATGAATATGATAGAGATGTAGCAACAAATACATGATAGGAACACTAATGGTATACAAATGTATAAAAAATACAATACTCACATACAAGGGAAACAAATGAGTATATTATAGTTGCTAAAGAAATTCTTTGCTCGACATAAGAGGCATTGGTCCTCACTTTCCTCTTTTTATGTTCACAAAGATAGGGTGATAGGAAGTGTCATGAATGCTTCACTAACATAGTAAGTCTCAATGTGGTTGATTGAAAGAAATGATTAGGAAGGTTCTATAAATAACCAAATTGTGTTCTTGCAGAGGATAGTCTTCACAAAATTGCAGCATCATATAAGAGCACATGTGGGAATTCAAGTGAGAGGTTACTTAGTGTTTCAAGTAGAGTTTGAGGATCTATGGTGAAAGGAGAAAAACCACAATTTGTGGCTGCATTTTGTCAATCAAATTGTGGTGATGTGAGTCCTAATGTTTTAGGTGCTTCCCATTTTGCATAGACATGGGATTGCTTTGTGACTTCAACCACAATACTTGTAATGGAAAAAATAAAATGTGTTATGGGTGTGGAAGAGGGTAAGGATTTACTCACGGAAAGAATTAATTAAGGATTTGTTGATTCTATTCATTGTTTGATAGTCTTATATCTTATATCCTGCTTTATATGCTAGATACCCTGATGAATTTGGAAGCACCCGCATTATTGGGAAAAAACAATTCCAGAAGGCTACCGACCTATTCAACAGTGCATCTGAGTAGTTATCAGGAAAAATAAGCTACCGCCATGTATATCTTGAGCTTTGAGACGGAACCCGGATTTGGGCTCCTCCAACATTGAGGTCAAGCTTTCCCTAGTTGTACCTGGTAATCTAGAGTCCATAGTTAAAACATGTCCTGTTGTAGTGGGATTTGCTTTTGGTGCGAGGAACCACTTCCCAATGACCTAAGCATTTGATTTTAAGTAGGGAGATGATAATGTGGGGTTCTGTTTGGATAAACTTGCTATTGATTTTGTTTGTTTATGCTCAGTCTATTATGGTTTTGTACAAGGCATTTTGTCAAAAATTTCATATGAAACCCAAAATCAACTAAACATTGTATCTATTTCTACTGCAATGTGAAAATACATTGTGAAAACAATGAAATATTAAACAAAACAATGAAAGATGTGATTTTATGCATAGAAGCATCCATATCCAACGATATAGCAATACAAAATCGATTCCAAAATAAAAAATACGTTACCCATACAGAAAACACGAAAAAAATAAGTGGGTATGAGCACTTATGGAAAAGGAAAAGGTGTTAGGAATGCAATCATGTTCTTGCTCCTCCTTCTTGTACAACAAAGTGATACAACAAACAAAGGAACAAAATAAGGTTGAACGGTTTCAATCAAAGGACTCCCCTTACGTGTTAATGGTGATGCCTTCACAAATGGTGGCTCAAGCTTCTAGTCCTAATGAAAAACTTCTCATGATTTCCTTCACAAGTGTGGCTCGAGCTTCTGGTTATCGGGAGAAAACTTCTCGTGATTTCGTAGCAAGAAATGATTCAAAGGTATTGTTCCCTATTTTTGTGATTCGAAATGATTCAAAGGTACCAAAAAAATCATTCATTGTCACGCGTGGAGGGGGTGGGCACTAAGTTTAATAATTCAAAATGATCCCACATGAGATCAATGGCATCCATGTCAAAATCCACATCAATCGATTGGGCATCGGGGATGTTGCCTCGGTAAATGGTTTTCGAACATACATCATCAAACTAGTGCATCGCATGAGGCATGGACCATTGAGACCATGAGGGATGGGGCACCATACATAGGTGAAAAATAAGTGGAGGGTAGTTGTTGCCATTGTGGATTGAACTCGATTTTTAAATATATGAATGAATCAGCAGGCAGCGGCTTCCTATTAAAGAAGAATTCTTCCCTTATGGAAAGGTATTTATATTTATTTTTATTTTTGATGAAAATGGATCTTATATTATATTAATGTAATAAGTTACAAGATATCTTTTAAAAAAAACTGGGTGGTATGAGAGCACGCCCCAAAACCATGAATAAGCTAGGACGAGCCTAGAACAACAAGAGTCAAACTAGGCCGAGCCTAGGAGAGTACAACAAAAAAAAAATGTATTACACTGAAAACATTTAAAATGCACTATCAAGCAACAACAACAAACATGCTCGAGTCAGACAGATCCCGATCATCCAGCCACCCCGAACTAGGTAGGTCCTTGCCAACATTCAGAACCTCCCAACCAGCAGCAAGTTCTTCCTTCGGGTCATCATGCTTCCCCATGTGTAGGAATGGTGAGGTTGAGGCGAGGGAATTTTTCAGATGGTGGTGGAGGTGGCGGTGGGTACAGCGTCTGTTGTGAAGCACGGCGGCGAAGGTGATACCCACCCATGTTGGTGAGGTGGTGAGCCCCAGCCCTGTTGGAAAGCCAATGAATGCGGCAGAGAGCCCCACCCATGCTAGCGAGGTGGTGATCCCCAACCTCTATCTCCAGCCATATTTGCAATCGAACCACGTGAATGCAATGGAGAGCCATGGCCATGGTGGCAAGCTAACGAGTTACTATGCTAATGTAATGACCCCAGAGAGCGGTAAGTTTGATTGAAAGCATGATGTTGAGATCGCTCCGCCAACCAACACACGGGCTGAAGGTGAGGAGCGCCTAGTGGGAGATGGAGGCACTCGGGAAACGTTGCATGGGGCTTCCCCCTAGTGGTGCAGTAGGGTCTTGGAGGTGATCCACCTCCAGCACCACCTTGTTTTCTTAAACTTGAATCTGTAGAAGCACATTAGAGATCACCATAGATTTATTATAAATCAAGAAAGATTGATCAACTACATAATTAGCAAAGAAAAAAGCATTTCTTTCTTTCCATATCCAAAATAGAATCTCCCCTTTGAAAACATGCCAAATCTAGGGGTGAACATAGGTAGAAGTTTGGGATTATCTCCTAAGAGGATATGCTGCCAAGTGAAACAATGGGGTCGTGAGGGAAAAAAAAATGTCACGGAATGGATCCAATTCCAGGAAATTTGAGCTTTGGGACAAAACCAGAAGACATGCAAAAGTGTTTCTAGATGTCCATAGAAGGGGAAGTTGGGAGTCGAGATCCCAATTTGAACAAGATGAGCCCCAATAGGAAGGCCTTGGTGTAGAATACACTAAAGAAAATGAGCAATTTTTGGCTCCACACATATAGTCCAAATAGTTTCAAATCATCTACCCTAGGTAGACAGAGTGGCATGAATTCCCCAATGAGTATTAAGTTTTTCCACCATGGGAAAATGGGTGAGAGCCAACGATAGCCTTTGTTTATGGCTTTGTGAAGTTCTGAAAAGGATTATCAACATACCACTTCTAGTTTGTCTAGCATGGGCGAGAGGAATGTAAAAAAATCTTATGCAACATGTGATTAGGAACGGAATTGATTGCATGTAGTTAAAGTATGTTGAACTTGGTTGGAAAGCAAAAGCAGAGCTTTAAAATCAACCAAGAGTACCAGGATTGAGTGTTCTTGTAAAATAATTCCTCGATGGTACAAATTCTATGCTTGAAGAATTTGAGCACGGAGATTCCTTAGGACATATGTTAAGCATTTATCTTGGGATTGAAAAATTGGCGACCACCAACCCCAAGAGATGATATTCTTGCTAATTGAGAGAAAGCCCATTACGAAAGTCATCCCCCTTCCATAAAAGCCAGGGTTTGACACATTCCCATGCTTTCCAAATACTCTTAAGCACAAAGGTGCCAACAATTTTGACAGGCACAAGAGTGATGAGAAAATTGACAAACCCTAAGCCTTTCCATGTAGGGCGGCCATAAGGAGAACCTTCCATAATGCCATTCTATAATGCCATGTTATATGAGAACTTTCCAAGCTTCTTGCAGCGATAATGCTTCTGATAATCCACTTAGCACAAAGAGCTTTCCCTTGACGTTGAATGTGAATAAGCCCGAGGCCTCCAGAATTGTGAGGCAAACAACATATATCCCAGGCTACTGATTGAAAACCTTTGCATAGAAGCATTAGCCCATAAGAAAGCTTTGAATAGTTTTCCAACTTTTGAATGGAGGCTTTGGAAGGAACCCAACATGATGAGTAGTAAACATGGGTGGCAGCAAAAACTTTAGAGCAGATTTGGAATTTTCTAGCCAGAGATAAAGGCCTAGTGATCCAATATTCCAATTTTTGCCACCCATTGAATGACATAATGCCATAGTTCATCGGGAGGCTTGAAAAGCAAAAGGAATACCTAGAAATTTGAAAATATCACCATGTTGCAGAATTTTCCAATCAAAGGAGGCATGAAAGTGTCCAAACATTGCATAGCATTGCTAATGTTGGTCTCATCCTCAATAAGCATAAGGAAGAAATCATCTAAAAATGCCCATTAAGAAGAAGAATTGGGCTCATCGAGATGAGGAGACTGAGATTCCACAAACAAGACCCTATGTCGCTTTGGCATGAGCTAAGAGATAACCAAATCATTCCATCTGCATCTTCCAAAGCTGCTAGCATATACTGATCTTCATGGGTAAGAGGAAAACCTTGTCTAATAGACTGGAAAATCCCAAAAGGCTTTGAGATGAGGCCATTAATATAAATTTGAGCAGAGGCATCTGCAAAAAAGCATATTAACGGATTGAATAAAAATGGGTCCAAAGCCAAGGGCTTGAAGCATGGTGAGAATGAATGGCCATTCAATCTGATCATAAGCCTTCTCAAAGTCAATCTTGATAAACATGGTAGACATCTTGATGAGATCTGTGAGCCCATTCCATGCCTTCCCACACCGCAATGATGTTATCCAAGATGAAACATCCCTGTATGAAGCATGTTTTCTCTAGCTAAATAATAACATGCGAGAGATTACGTGTCCCGCATAAGCTAAAACTTTGGCAATGATTTTACAGAGGAGACATGTAGTAGCGTAATCGGCCGCCAACAAGTGATTTTCTCGGGATCTCCTTGTTCAGAGGATAAATTTGATGTTTCCCTTATTAATGCATGGCCCTAGGGATTGGTTTTGAAATCCTTCAAGATAGACCTAAAAAGGTCTTACCCGACAGAATCCCAAAGAACTTTATAAAATTCACAAGGGAATCCATCGCAGCCCAATGCTTTATCATTAGCCATTTGCAAGTGGTTTTATGGATGTCTTCAATGGTGAGCATTCTTTCGTAGATCACCTTCTAAGCCTCTGAAAGCTTGCACGACATAACACCCAAATAGTGGTTAAGAGTGGATTGAGAAGCTGCAAGGGTGGTTGAGCTTGAAATGAGCTTATAATGGCACACAAGGGCTTAGAACATAAGTCATGGGTCGATAATCTAAGCTTCGTTGTCCATGATAGCTTAGATCTGTTGAGAAGGATTTTTGGCTTAGAGAGAAAGAAATAATTCTTTCGAAACCCGATCTCCAATCTTGAGCCAATGCATTTGAGCTCGGATCAGTGCCTTTGGCATTATAGTTATCCACAATTTTGATTTGATGCCGAGTGTTATAACTTACGGTTGCGAGTGTCGAGAGAAGGATCACCTTGAAGCACCACCATCACACTGACTAAGAGATGAGGTGTTCGCGGTGTTTGAATGAAGTTGAATTTTTGCCAGTTGTTTTCCGTAGATTATAAGAAATTTGGTAGTCCGAGTCAGTGCATCTTCCCACCATTGTATCTGCTAGCTTGCATAAGCGAGATGAAACCACCGACAGTGATGGTAGGTCATGGAGTTAAATTCCAAACCCATTTGATATGATTGACAGTGGGGCCATGTTACATCAAGGCAGTATTAAGAAAGAATTGGCCTTTATGACAAAAGGGGCACACATCATGCCAACAGATACTGAAAATCATATAGGAGAGTGGTTTGAAAGGACAAAGTCAAGCATGACCTCCACTGGCATAGAATAAATGCTATCGAACTCAAATAAATTTTGAGTTGATAGCATGGCCCTGTCAAGCCATTTAAGAACATGCGATATGTCCCTCCACAAAGATTGGTCCATGTGTACCAAGCTGCAAAGGTGGGAAAGTGAGATGTGTTAGGATCAAAAATCTAAATTTATTTCGCATGAAGTACCACGCTTCCCTTTCACCAAGTGTCCACCTCATAGGAAAGTGGCCACATTTATCATTAGGGGATTCAACCATATTAAAGTCTCCACTTATTACCTAGTAGGCATCGGGAATGGAGTTGGCTATCCACCACCACAGATCATCCCTTTTGGCCGCATCATTCGAGGCATAAATATTATGAGCCCAAAAGGGCGGCCATCAATATTAAAGAGGACCCATATGACACGGTTGGTGGGGTCGATTCCATGGTCAATTAATAAGGGCCGCCATTTGGGAGCAAAAATTAAAATTAATCCCCCACACCCTACTTCATGATTGCTACAGAAATCCAAAAGCCAATCTATCATGCTAGATGGATTTGCATACCATCTGTAACTGAAAACCTGTAATTTTTACTTCTTGTAAAAACAAAATGTCCAGATTTGCACATCATTGTCGAGTTTCATGCACCACATATTTACAAAAGTGCTGTAAGACCCCTAACATTCCAAGATAAAAAATTCATGGGAAACATTGGTCAAGAGCCATATCCCCATCCTCCAAGCCATCAAGGGCATCATATTGATTGTGCAAGAAATGAGAAACATTGTGTTGTAAAAAATCCTGCAGATCAAATTTTTTTCCATTCGATGTACTTAATGTTGTATTCCGCTTAGGTGGAATCCACGCTGCATGCTAGGCTATGGTCTGAGAGAGATGCGGGAAGGACTTTGAGGTCGTTTGGAAGGCCCTTGTGAGTTTCTTGCACTTGGCAAAGTGAAAACTAAATGCGGGATGGGGACGTGAGAAACAAAATTTGTCTAGTCCATGAGAACCGATGTCGCATAGGGATGTTGGAATAATTTGGCAATGGAGTAGCCAAGATGGCAATATATGATTGGTTCTTTGGCGTAGTTGTTGTAGGCTCCTTAGCCCGGGATACGAAGAGATTTTCCTTAACATCACGGTCCCGATGGCCATGGGAGCCAGAGGCTTTGGATTGCTGGGCTTTGTTCTTGTTTTCTCGCCCCGAAAACTTGCCAACCTTCCTCTGTTGGGGTTTGACTGGCTCGGGAGTTGTTTTGGCCACAGGGTGGTTACGGGGTACATAAAGCGGACAATCCTTGATCTTGTGATCAAACGCTTGACAATGGAAGCAAGTGTTGGGTAGATTGATATACATGACTTGTTGGGAATAGCGTTTATCACCCATTTGAATATCCACAAATTCTTTGAGATCCTGCGAGAGATCAATCTCAATGCATACTTGCTTATGTGGATGAGCATGGTAAAACTTATTGGCTTCCAGGAAAACTACACTACCTAAGTAAGGAAAAAATTTACTTTAAAAAAGGCATGCATGGAAGAGGAAGACCAAGAAATTCAATCCAAATAGGAACTTTAAGGGTAGTATATTCAGATACCACAAATTACTTGTGTCAGGTGTTAACACAAACAACGAGTTGTGGACATAACAAGTGGCTAGCTTAGCTATAATATTAGGTGCATTAGCACGGTCAAAGAAATGAAAAAGAAAGAAACCCTTGGTCATGTTTTGAACGCTATCTAGGCAAACTCCATGAGGAGTCCAAACTATGTTAACCCAAGATTTGAGCATGCTTTCAGAGGGGATTCAACCCAAAAATACCCAATGAGGTAAAAATTCTCTAACCATTGAAAAATAACATTAAATTTAGGAATGAACATAACTACATCAGGAGGAGAAAGATTACCTCATGAAAAACCTTTGAGACAAATTTCTGGTCACTTAAGTCAAGTGGTGCCATTGCTTACTCCACTATATCCTTCCACAGTTGAACAACCGGGTTTGAAAATGATAAGGAAATTATATAGGGGATCCCACAGGGAAAAAACCCTAGGACATACTATAACCATAAATTCCCAAGAGCCCAAAAAGTTCGTGGCATGGTGGTTAGAAAAGACAAACCCTAGAAAAGTAGACTCCAATTTTGTGCCGAGTATCAAAGCATTTTTTCCCCTCACGACTTTAGCCTCATTAGCTATGTTTTTTTTTTGAAAGGTATTTATTTGACATAAGAAAATAATGTAGTTTCTAGACATCCCACTTTGAAGATTGAATGGTTTTTCTATTTTCGATATCTAATGGCATTAATATAGTTATGTCAATTGTGAAAATATGGATCGGTTAGGTTTTCAAATGCACCAGTGCCAGCTACCCTCCACACAAAATGCACCTATGTATGGTGCTCCATCGGGCATGGTATAGATGGCCCATCTCACATACACCCACCGGATAGGTGATGTCGGGCCAAAATCCCATCGGACACCGAAAGCAAAAAACCGCATGTATTAGAAAGAAGATGACTATGTGGCATAATGATGAATTAACGTGGGGTAGCGAGTTTGAATTATAAAAAAACATGCACCCATCCATTCCTATTTGTTCCATAATGCTACAGATTATGCAACCAGTACGCCACTCACGTAATCACAAAAATTCTTTGGTAATCACCCAAATGCCTAGTAATCACACCATTTACTTGTGATATCTATGCCTGTCACTTTGTGCATTTCATGCAACATGGAGGAAAGAACCATTTACACGGTTTTGCAAAGTGGGGAAGGAGATTTCAAATAATTTGTTTTGTTAAAGGGTACGAGGGAGCTTGGAGCCAAGGAAGGAGGAAGGAGCCATCGCCGGAGACAAAGGAATGATTAGGATCTCAATTGAAATCCATGTTTACTGATGGCACCCATACCCTCGGCATAATGTTTGAATATTGTTTATCACTGCTCATGTTTCCTTCAAAAATTTGTGGGGATGTGTTCAATACCAATCGGTGCGAGGGATATACTTTTTTTTCCTTTCATTGGATATATTGTTGTTTCCTTTCTAGCATTACTATTGTTTGCATATTTTATCTACTTAACATTTATGCCAAATGTGACAGTTTGATGGATTCACACCAAGTGTTTGACACAATGTCTCCCATAAATGGGGCATATGTTCAACTAATTGTTTTATGAGATCCACTTCAACAAAACATAGATGTACAATAAGAATACAAATATCTACAAAGTTTTCATCTAATCACCTTTGTAGCACATATCTATAGAGTTTCCAATTGTTTGTCATGAGAAATTGGCAACTTGGAAATGACCTTTGGGCTATAGAGAATAAAACAATACAGAGAATAATAAACAAGAATGATTACTTTCCAAGTACTCTAGGTACTCCATAGAGAATTACATGAAGTACATCTTTTCTGAGTGAACTTTGGGGTGGTTGATGATAGTCCCTAGTCTAGGATTGTCAATATTGTTTTCTATATCATCATACATGAACACTATAATGATATCATCTTTCATACCACCATTCTTTATTATGTGATATGTAATGCAAACATTGGCATACACAAAAATTTGTGGGGCTAACATATTATTCAAACCAAATTCATGATTTAATTGTAACTTGACCTATTTGTTCTAATTACCTATAAAGTTTGAAAAAACAAGGAAAACAGAGCATAAAAAGGGCATAAAACAATAATAAAATGAGAGTCTAGAAAATTCATAAATTGGTGAACATGGCTATTGAATTAGAAAGGGAAATGGTTCAAACCTCCTAATTTACCAAAAAACACATCAATGCCTGCATTAGCAGATAATAAATCCATCTGTAATCATTTCCATTTGATTGTAGTATTTTATGATGGATTTTAATTGCTAATGCTTGCATTCGCTCTTATTGAAGAAATCCACAATTAGATTGGAGCCCCCTTCAAAACAAGCTGACATTGGATCACTTCTGTTGTTTTTTAGGCCTTCTCACACGGGAGTGTCCAAACACTATTTCCTTCCCTATTTTTTCATTTTTTCATAACCCTAAATCAGGGGATGTTAAAAGCAATTATTATCTTACAAACTCTCAAATAACTGCCTCTGTAAAACTGTAACATAGAATTTGTGACAACTGTCCTCTTGGAACATACTTCATGACCACTGATCCGTCACTGATCACAAAGTGTGTTCAGAAAAGACTCTTGTCTAAACAAAAATTACATATTTCTTTCCGGATACAATGTTTCAATACTTATTGAGTATAAAAGCTTGATATCTAATGACTAACTTCTAAATAATTTTTTCAAGACATTCCAAAAGTGAATATTGTGGACCTAAAAAAATGTTTTCGATTACACTTTATGATACCTGATCAATGAATATGTTCTGAGAAAAATTTCTCAAATAAATTGTATGATTTTATTATTTCCAAAAATCTGTTCTCAAAATATTTGTAAGTTTTGTTGTTTTTTTTTACCAAAAACTTGTTTTCAATAATAATAGACTCTGGAAGTTTGAAATCTCTGATAATTAAAAAAACATTTTTTATAAAAGGTTTCTCTCATTATTATGTACTGTAGAAGCCTAACATCCTTAAATCTCTTAACAATTACTTAAGTCTATAGAAGCTTGAGAAAACACATTTTCAGTATCAAACACTATTGTTTTTTTCAAAACAGTGTTTTTCATTATTATGTATTGTGGAAGCCTAACATCTATAATCTCTGATAATTACTCATAAAATATCTCAATCCCTATATAGGGATGTAGAATCTTGTTTCGCTCTGATTTTGAAAGGCAATAAAGAATAACAACATTAAAATTATATAAGTTTTGTTTTTGAAAAAGGTTGAAAAAGATAGTGTGTTTTTCAACAACAAAATTTTTAAGTATTTCTTCTTTCTTATCATACATGATTGTGTCTCAATAAGATGAACTCATCTATGGAAGTAAATATTATGTAGTAGTAATGCCATACAATTTAATTATTGATGTTATTTACAACATATATATTTCATATGTTGTACACTATAAACTTCTTATATTTTATAATATCTTCTGATATTAAACATGCTTATATTAGGTAATCTTTTTGTGTTTCAAGACATGCAATGCGGTTTTCTTTATTATCGGTTAAATTGTGACAAAATGTTTATCATTATAAAACTCTATGTATTTCAACATATTCCAATTTTATTATTCATGTACCATCTTTATTTATGCGACTAGGTTTGATTTAGTAATTTATCTTTGTTTAGACATAGTTGTGACTAGGATTAATTTGTTCATAATATAATTAATGTTAAACATTTCGTAATTTCTTAATATAATTGAGTGATCTTAGTTGTGTTAAATGGAATAACATTAGAGTAAGTTTGATTTTTCTGTATTCATTATATTTGTAAATAATGTTAATGTGCATATACCATTTGTATATAGAAATTTTTTTATTAGTTATATTTTTTTATGATGTAAGTTGAAGCAACAAAAATTCTTTGTTGTCATGCTCTCACTCTTGTTTCGGTATATGGGGGAAAGTGTCTCTTTCAAAGACATGAATCATTACGTCTTAAAGGGATTTCCCATTAGAATGCCACATCGATATGCCCATAGTTGGGTGGTAGATTGTGTTGCACTGCGAGAGGTTTTTAAGCCTCCTCTTGAAGAGAAATTATTCATGCAATAATTTTCTTGGATAATTTTTCTGAAATTGTGTTTTGTTTATCATATTAGATGATGTATATTAGTTTTTCATATAACATACTAACATTAATTGTATGTTTTTGTTTGCATGTGTGGTGTTGTATTTAGTTACTCTTTTGTGTAGTGAATATGAATACACGAGAGCTTCATTCCTCCCAATCCCATTGGGATAACTATAACAACTCCCAAATTCCAAAGGGAGGAAGCATTTAGGAGGTGCACATTTGTCGTGTACATAGATCATTGCATGCAGATTAGACCGCATAAACTAGAAATTACATCGATGGTTAAAAGCCTGTCTCGATTTTCTTTGGATACATCTATTATCTACTGTCCAAATTCCGCACCATAGGGTCCTCATAACAAGCCAAATTTCGACTCTCGAAACCTCATCAAGTCTATCAAATTATTAGGGAAAATTTGAGGGATTTAAAAAAAAAAAAAAAAAAAAGGTTGCACGAGTTAAAACATCAATTACGTTTAATTTACTAGCTACCCGATAGAGTTAATCGAATTAAATTTATTATTATATATTATTAATTTAATTCTAAATGCATTCGGAATCCAACCCTCTTCTACGAGTTCCATTAATCCTTATTTTAAATTCGGTGAAATAATACCTTTTAAACAAACTCTACTTGTCCATATACAAATCATTTATTTAAATAAGCCCCTATAGTTAAATCTCATTTAATTATTTAGTTGTCCCTAAAAAAGTGTATAAGGTTCCAACATTGCCTAATCCATTAGGTGGCCCCATTAACTAATTACCCATACCTTTTTATTTAAATCCCATTCCCATGAAAATGCCACCAACTTAAAATTATAGTGATAATCCTCTCCACCCTTAGATTAAATCTATTAGAGCCTTTGGATATATTGCCCTAAAAATCCTTATGGGGCTCTTATATATTCACATTTTGCCCTAATTCTCATTTCATTTGCACATTTTCTCTTTTGCGGTTTGAAGGATGGAGAGGAAGGAGCCATTAGAGCTTTAGCAACTCTTATGGAGGTTTTGGGTTAGAGCCATGCGCATCAAGGGTTTCTGAAATGTAAAATGTTTCTTTTTATTTTGAGTTAAAAGTGAAATCCTCCCTATTTTATTAAGGGTATTATTTTCCCTTTTCATCTTACTTTAGATTTGAATTATTTACATGTTAGAGGGGATTTTATATTTTAAAAAATTATGATGTTTAAAGAGAAACATCACCTAAGGCATTTTAAAGGCCAAATGAGGCGATATATATATATATATATATATATATATATATATATATATATATATATATATATATATATAAGTGGATTGGCCCAACTAAACGGGGTTTTACGCATAGGAATGGGCTACATTTGTTTATGTTTGGGGTTGTGTAATTAACAATAATTCGCGGCCATCCTTCTTCCCCACTATATATTATGCAGAACCCCACCCCACACACCCCCACTCACGTCCCTTAAATCATGTACATTGAAACAAAAATGTGGGGTGGGGTTCGAGGCTTCCCCCCCAAAAAAAAAAAACTTAAAATATTAATTTATTTGTATATATAAATTTTTATATATATTTATATTTACTTGTAATTTTATATAAATTTTGTTATATAATTATAAGTATATTACAATTTAATTAAATTTATATATTTAAAACTCATATATATATATATAATCATTTTAAATGTATAGTTATATTTTAAATCTACATTTCTTTTTCTCTTGTTGATTCGTTTTCACAATAATAAGTTTAGGTAAACCTTGTTTGAATGAAGTTATATTTATATGTATGTGTGTGTGTGTATATATATATATATATATATATTGATTTTTTTATAATGTTCTATTCAAATCAATAATAATATGGCTCTTACAATTAAGGGAGAAATAAATATAACAATTTCACAACTAGTTGAAAGAAGAGGTAAGGTATAACATACTCAAATATAAAAATCACTTTTCTCTTGACATGTAAATGGAATACAACAAGATCATTTGAAAGAACACCAAAACATATTCTTCTTTGTAGATCTATTTTAAATAAGGATAATTTCCATTGATAATCCAATGCACACTTGGTGTAAATTTACAAGTTTGAAGGGGATATGATAACAACCAAGTTACAACCTTCACATGCCTCTATACAACATATACATTTCTTGAATAATAATACAAATCGGATTTGAAAGAGTTACTTTTCCAACCATATACAACCTACAACTTCTTCTTTCAAATATTACAATACATAGTTTGGTAAATGAATTTTACAAGAACTCTCTTTAAAATACAAATACATACAAGCCTTCCACAAAAGTGGAAACAACATGGCCAACTTTACAAAAATAGGATTCTTTCATAGGCTCAAATACACAAGTCTTCATATCAATATCATCTTCCAACTTCATAGCTTCAACTTTGCACTCTTTCATCTCTTCAAATTTGAATCACAATACAAAGAAAGGGGAGTAGGTGATGCTCTCTGCCCAACCTTTAATCCAATAAAAGGAGAATCCATCCTTCTTATTGGCCCCAAGCCCCAACCATAGAACAATAAGGTGTGTTTGCAACTTTGACAACTTCACAAATAATGGCTTCCACAAAATACACACATACATATTTTCAACACTCATGCAATATTTCAACACTCAATCACATTTTTCAAGCAAGTTCAACAAGATTAGTTTTGCATTCTTTTCCATAACAAACACAAATAAGATTCACATTTTCATCACAATCACAAAGGCTTAATAGTAAGCCAAATGGAGACAATAACATGGATTCTTCTCCTTATGCCTCCCATGTGGGAAGAGGGTCCACCCAATACCTCCAAGTGCACTATCAACATCACACACAACACCTTATCTCTCCCTTTGCAAATGCAAAAATAACATATAAACCCTTTTACCTCCACATAGGTGGAGCACCTCTCCCACACTCCCACATTTTCCTCACTAACTCCATTTTTCTCCACAAAAAAGAACTCCATTTCCTTCTCCCACACCACTCTTAAAGGAAATCTACCCATCCCAACATAATGCAATCACAACACACATAACATACACTCAACAATCACAAATTTCACTACTACATACATATATAAAAGAAGCAACAATAAGTGAAGATCCTACCTCTCCATTTAGCTTCCAAAATCTTCACACAACAAGCTTCAAGCACCTTCAATCCAAGCAAAATCCCAAAATGTAACTCCAAAAGCTCCAAGCATGCAATCCCAAGCCAAAATTCCAAAAATGCAAGTGTAGAAATGAGACAAGTAACCCCAATTACTCTAAATTCACATCAATAAATAGAAAAGGAGGTGAGGATGATGAGGTGGCTCCATGTAGGATGTCACTTCATCATTCCTCAATTCCAACTCAACAAGTCAACACACAAAGACCAATGCTAATAAATGAATAAGTAAGGCTATGACATGCACAAGTGTACACTCCAACATGCACTCCATACCTTCCAAGGACATATTAAATGAGGTAAGTATAAAAGTGACTTTATTTACTCTTTTTCACTCAACAAATGCATTAAAAATGATAAAATTAACTCCATACTTCATAAGTATGGTTGGTGGATGAATTTGAGAAGCAAGGGACAAGGTTAACTTGTCCCACAAGTCTCAAAAAGTGGCCTCTAAGGAAAAATTCGAGATTGGGAAAGGAGGAAGAGTACACACTTCAAAATGAAATTAATTCCATTCAACATCAAGCAAATATCAAGGACCATCTACCCTACTTAATGCCCAATTGTCACATCTTATTTTTAATTTACAATTAAGTTAAATTAACTAATTAAAAGCATATTAACAAGTACTAATAAAGTGAATAGATTTTACAAATAATTAGATACATGCACCACAAAATAAATAACCAAAATTAAAAGAGGGAAACATCACAACCCATGGCCACACACATGAGATCACCCCCATGGGAAACCTCTTCATCCTCAAGGCCACATCAATAACATCAAGAAATAACACATACATATCAATCAATAATCATCATCAAAATTTAAGCAATTTTATCATTGTCTACAATTTCTAATTAATTTGATTCTACCATTTTACTAACATCAATGAGATCACAAGAATAGTCTGATCATTTAGAAATAATCAATACATCAAAGGATAAAACACATACTTCACTTATCAATTATTTACAATTACAATTCTTCCCTATCCATTGACATTTACCAGCTATAACAATTCATATTTTTACGACAATTATTGAATTTCGTATGTCTATTGTAACTCATATCTATTGGATGCACTCAACAACATATCATTAATCCATAATGTCCTCACATCATTAAAAAATCTCAACATCCAAGAATTCACAAGGTTAGTTCAATAATCCAAATATAGTCATTAAAAAAAAATAACAATCATAATGTCCATCGTGTCTATCTATAAGCTATCCAAGATATAATAATAAAGTCCATGTCTCAATCAACAATAATAAAAATCATAGTAAAGTAAGTGTTGAGAGGAGTGGGCATTACATCCCCCTCCCCTTAGACTTGAATTCCTCCTAGAAGTCACGGAAAGAGGTAGGGAAACAAATCATACAAACTTTCATAATAATCTCTACGAGGTTAACCAGTTACAACATAGAGCACCAAAATAGGAAATTGCTGATGGGATCCCAATGAATAACTGCCAAGGTCCATGAAGAACAAGAAAGGTTACGCACATAAGGTGTCCACGTAGTCACACATGGGTGCAACACATGATAAAAGGGAAGGATAAAACCTCCATTTAGGTTGAATTATACTACAATGTTCGTTATTTAGACAAAAATCAACAATTACCAACCATGACCCTCAAATTTTCACGAGAAATCACACCTTCTTATAGGGCTAACAATTTCTAGGGCCACACAAAATGAGGTTTAACCACAAGGAAATAACTAATTTTAACAAAAAAAAAAGTGTTGACAAGGATGCAGACTATTCATTGGAAGCATTTTTCTATAATTTGAAAGGACTCATTAATTTTCATGGTAATACTAGCATAATCTTGGCCATAAGGTTTCTATAACTTGAATTTGTACTCAAATATCGAACACACAAACACTAATCTTGATTTAGAAACTCCAAACACTTAGACAACATTTCCATTTTCTTTTTTTTTTGTATATACAATCTTAGCCCATACTATCATATCGACACAAGAGATACCATTTACTTTATATAACAATAAAAATATTAATTTTAGACTCACCCTAGCTCGAGAATCTTAAAACAAACACAAGCTTATTATTATAACACAAAGGAACACTCAAGTGAGCTAGAAGAAAATAGGAAACATGAGAGGTCCAACTAACAATTTACGAGAGCAACACACCAAAAATTCTGTAGACACTTACAAAAATAACTTGCTCCTTCTTCTCCCCAAAGGACAAGGGGGACAACATCATAGTTTCCCAAAAGGAAGGAGGATTCCAAAATTCCTCCATATCCTTAACATATGTTTCCTAAGCTTTCCAATAATCCTAGGTCACCAATGACCTATTCCAAACACAAGGAGGTGCCTCTCTTAAAACTAGAGATATAGAATCACTCCTAAAAGACCACAAATCATACACCTATCGAGCTAAGAGACAAAAAGGGTATGATGGTCTGAAAGGCTCCATCAAGGAGGATTACACACATTTATGTTCAAGGGAGTAAACATGGCTAGAATACATCACTATCAACAAGGTACTCCATTGTTCAAGGTAGGAAAATAGATTTAAAGGTTCAAATAGTTTCCATTGTTGGAAATATGGATGTAGGGCCCACCAATATGAACATAGCAATTATTCCATTCTAACAAGGTGATACAATCCTTATGCATACTTCTAAAAAAATTCATACTAACCAATGAGAGGTCCAAAATGACCTAGCATGTGACTTGTGTTATAAACATTATACATGTGTTTGTTGTTTGATATGACAAGTAGGGTATAATCATTTTATTATCATGGCTTCAACTTTGGAGTTCATTACAAGATTCACACTAATTTTTTTACTTGTCTAGCATTGAAACGACTTATTCTTTCATGATTTATAATTCTTGTATTATATCACATACTAATTTCTATAAAAGATCATGATACTTTTACAATGATAACATAATATATGTTATATTAAGGCTAGATATATATTTGATACATTTTTTTAATATTTCAATATTATTTGCAACCCCAAAATCTTAGGGCACAATTGCGATTAGGAACTCATATAGTAGCTCAAGGGAACTTTTCAATTAGTTATATCATTCAGATTATATCCTTTAAAATTCTAGGGCATGTAATAACAATTTTATACAATCGGGGTTATATATTTATACATTCTACTTGTGTTTAATCCCATAAATTTATCCATTCCACATTCCAAATTATAAAACACAAGTTATAGTTACGTTTGCTAAAGCATATTTCTTGTTGGTTTTCTAATTAATGCACTCCTTATATTTTAATATCCCATATCTTGTGTCATTACCAATGTTGACATGATTTCTCGCCATTCTATATAGGTGGAAAAATTTATCCATTCCACTTCTAAGGGAAGTATAAGTGGTTTCTTTGTTATTTTTCACATAGTTTTATTTCTTCTATAAAGTTGTCGAGTTGTTGATCAAAGGAAACACTTAACAGAACTCACACATGAAGTCTACATGGGAGAGTAGGCCAGATTCAAGGGCGTGAAGGGATAGGAAGGAACCATGCACGGAGGTACATATTCAGTTTTGGGACTTAGCCGATTTTGAGTATGAAGTCTATTTTTAGAAGATGGCGTGTAGAAAGTACACAAACAATGCAGAAACGTGCGCGCCACACATTGTCTATATTTAGAGGATCAGATCGAAGCACTTTTGTATGGAGATGTTAATTTAACACTCCGTTAATTGTAAGAGGTCTATAGATAGCACACTTGCATGTGTGGCTATATTTGTAAATGGCGTGTGGCTATTAATAGCATGTGGCCTATTTTTGGAATGGATAAGCGGTGAAGGGAAAGTCCCCACCCTATATATATGTGATGAACTACATAGAGAGTGATATATAGAATATATTATGATTCATAGTGTGCATATGTATGTGTATGGGTGATAGTATATAGAGACGTGCATGTGGATTACTGTATTAGATCCATGCACGCTATGGCATAGACTGCCAGTATTGTAAGAAGCTTCTGTAATGTTGTTTTGATTAATAGATGGAAGATATTGGTTGAATCTGAGTGTCATTCTTATGTATAATTGAGTAGCACATGTCTTGGTTTAATCATGATTATTGTTTAAAGCTTATTCTTCTTTAGATCTAGATTTGTTTTACCCTATTTAACGATGGATTAGTTATGGATATATATATATATATATATATATATATATATATATATATATATGTGTTGCATCATCATGTTATCATTCTATTACAACAACCTAAAGAGGGACCTGGTACCTTTGCACGCTTTGGGTGAGCACTCATTTTAGGTTGAGTGATGTGCCAGTGCATCTAGGGTGTTATTTGGTGAATTCTAGGCTGCATCATTGGTTCCATTTTGGGACCTCTTTTTCAGTTATTTTCAGGATGGTTCGTGATGAAGACATATCGGTTAACTCTAGCAAGTGTTGAAGAGTGGATACACAATCTAGAGGAAGAATACGCATGAAGGTTCAGCACTGGATCTAGATTTAACGCACACACTTGGGTGGAACATAACCTGTATGGCGTTTGTATGAGAGCTTATTTGTTATTTTCCCAATAGATATGTATGAGTGGTTGGTTGCTTACACATCAAAGAAGAACTAGAGATATCACACACTTGTTTGGATGTAGGAAGAATTTCAAACTCTTTATGATGTTGATCTTATCTAGACTTGCACTTGTGGAAACGTGGTTCTATGGTGTTCTAAACAACTATGTTTTGGAGTATTCAATTTCAACATATTCTTGCCCAGAGGTAGCTGAATTCCAATTTTTACGGTATCCTAGAGGGACATATTTGTAAGGTATTCCACTAGAAATCAAGATCTTGATGATAACTTTGAACTTAGAAGACAAACCTATGGCTAACTAAACCCCACCACGCATGGGGGTAGGAATAGGATTGGTGAAAGATGGTGGACTTAGCGGCAGCAAGGTAGAGAGAAGAAAGGTGGTTCAAGTATAATGAGGCACATGAGAGGGAGATAGAAAAGTAGCGTGATTTTGCAGAGTGGATGGCGTTGTGGAGGGAGATGACTCATGAAGGATTTGAAGCTCACGTAGAAGACATGGAGCCGAGCATCGGGAACTCCCCATCTGGGAAATCATGATAGGGAACCCTCCTCGTCCTCACATGGAGGTGTGCCAACATAGATAGCCTCACCCTTATGCTTGGTTTACGGGCGTGCATCTAAACCTACTGATAACCTCACCCTTATGCTTGGTTTTCTAGTATCTAGTACAAGTAATTAGCAAGTAAATTTAGGACACAAGAGAACCGGAGTAGTAAGTCAAAGGAAAGTACATCAACATTATTCGAGGAACATTTTTCAAGTGCATCATTTGCCGCACGAGCGTAAGTCTTGCATAAAACATAAGGTTCACCTCTAGAAGTGGAACTACTTCACAGACTATAGGGGTTCAGTATAGTACTATTGTTGGAGCACAGGGGAGTACATCTACAAGTCATATTCCAACTATAGGTGGAGGATCAGGAGGAATATGTGGTTTTAGTTCCGGTGGATCTGGTGGTTCTAGAGGTTGAGGAAACACATGAGGTTGTGGATCAGGTGGGCAAGGCCCGCAACCACCTCAGAATATTTATATGGAGATGTCTCTTCATCTTCCGAGTAAAGAGGTATAGAAGATGTTGTTGAACATGTGCACATGTGTAAAATATTATGGTGCACGAAAGGGTCACAACTTCTTAAGCGAAGGCAAGTCAATTTGCTACTACACTATAGGGACGTGCACACACTAGTATAGGAAGTTTGAGCCTTGATCAAACTTGTGTGGATTATGCAGCTTTGAAGGATGCTTTCTTAAAATAGTTCTATATCTTGGGATTTGAGCGGAAGAGTATAAGCATGCTCAAAGATATCAAGAAAGGCACTACGAGAGTGTATGTGAGTATGATGCTCGGTTTAAAATTATTTTATCTAAGCTTTCTTATGATATTCATGCAAGCCAATATGCATAATGGTTCATTGGAGGATTGATTACACCATTCGGAAGGGGCATTATCACATAAGTCATACACCAATCCACACAAAGCACTAGAAGTAGCTTTGAATGTTGAGGCGGTTGGGAGCATTGATACATATTACAGCCATGACAAAGCGATTAGAAAGCTAAAGTAGTGTATGCATTGTTGTTAGACTAAGATAGCATTGCACCAAAAGACTACAATAACTAAGGAGGATGTTTTACATGCCAAAGTGGCATCCATGACCCATTAATTGAAGATTGAAGATTGATTGGTCCTATTCATCAAAAGGAAGTATATCAAGAGACCATGGAGGTCCTCGGGAATGCATGGCGCGATATAATATTTAAAGGACCAGTCAAGAAAGATGGAGTAGAAAAGGTCCCCTCTAATATTGATGACATCAAGGAGGTATGCGAATGCTTTGCGCCTAAAGGGAGTATATTATTCCATTATTAGGGAATTGGTTGAAGGGGCATGCAATACTCCATGCGTAAGCAATCTATGAGAATGAATGGTAGATCCTCCATGTAAATCTTCCCTTGATAGTATTGACTATAACAAGGAGATTACTCTAAATGCTATTGTGGATGGTTAGTTCTTTGAGCAATATCTTGATTGATACAAGTGCGGAAGTGAATGTGCTTACATTAGATGCATGGGTGCAAATGGGGATACTTCCATCACATCCATCATCTAATATGTTATTTACTAGGAGAATGCAGAACCAAGACCACTCCCATAGGGGTTTTGAAGAATGCATCCATAACAATACAAGGGATTGAGTTCACAAGGGATTTCGAGGTACTAGCACTCACGAGAAGCGAGACAATTTTCCAGCTTTACTTGGACACCCTTGGTGTTATGCAAACAATGCTTGACTTGAGGTTCAATAAGGGGTACATCAGCTTTGAGAACAAGGAAGAAAGGGTTGTAATACCTTTGATAGATGGAAATTCCACACCATATGTTGAGCCTCTAAGTGAGGAGGACTTGAACATAATCTATGTACGCGCTATTCTGGGACCCAGAGGTTAATGAGCCATCAAAGGAAGGTATTCTTCAGTGGGAAGATTCTCAATCTATTAGTGATACTACAAGTATTTCTTGTGATAATTGGGCTCATGGTACATACGAACTGGTAGGGTGCAAGGTTAAAAGCATGATCGCATGGAAGAGTGGAATTCACTCTGTTAAACGGATCGATGGCTCAGTACCTTGGTATACTGGGGCAGAAGATCTTCCTGTATTCTTACAAGCCATGGAGGCATAGTGGTTAGATCAAGTTAAGAGAAGAGATATGTTAGCATATACCTTGCACGAGACATCACATGTTGGTGGGTAGTTCATAGAGATAATCTTATGGAATGGGAGGAGATTGGAATCGCCTTATCTACCAGGTTTTTAAGGAGCAATGCACCTATGTAGATCTCCATGTATAAGGGTGATCAACCTATTCAAACATCACATTCGGCAATGTGTGAGAGACTCTAGATAACAGGATAGGAAGCATTACAACCTTCACTTTGGGTGCATAGATTTTATTCTACTTTAAAAGGATGCGCATGCGCTTGGTATGTGTATGCGCAAACTACATAGAGATTGGGAATTGGTAGGATTTGACTATAGGAATGATCCAAACCTTTGACTACTTCTCAACCACACCTCTAGTAGAAGAGGCATTGAAATTTGTCAAGCGCTTAACTATGGGAGATAGTGCAAAAGCGGAGGAGCTCATTCATGAATTATTTGATGAAATACAGTCGAGCACATTTTGAAGAAGAAGAAGAAGACTCCATATTACTTGAATGTGCTTTCCTTGAGAAAGAGAAAGGAAATATGGTTTACATAGTGGATGACGAGGAAGTTGAGAACCTGGATATTGAGCATTCACAAGGAGTGCGCGAGGTCTTAGACAATGCAGACAAGGATACACGCACGCATATCATGAACAAATGAAGAAAAAGAAGGTGAACATTGGGACGAAGACTGGGCCTAAGGAGGTCATTATTAGAGACTATTGGTTAGAATCAAAGGTTGCAAAGATCATTAACTTACTCAGGGATTATCAAGACTTATTCCCTAGAGGGTATCATGAACTTAAAGGCATGCATGAATCACTTGGGGAAATGAAGATAAATCTTAAGGAAGGTGTGCGCCTAGTTAGAAATAGACCTTACAGGATGAATCCCAATTTGTGTGAAAAGGTAAAAGAAGAGATTGACAAGATGTTGAAATCTAGAATCATTCGACCCTTGAATGAGTCGAGAATGGGTTAGTCCTATGGTTATAAGTATCAAAAGGATGGTCGGATTCGAATCTATGTAGATTACGAGGATCTAAATGTTACATGTGTCATAGACCCTTTTCCTATGCCATTCACTGAGGAAATACTGGAAGGAGTGGCAGGGCACAAAATATATTCATTCATAGATGGGTTCTTCGGGTATCATCAAGATCGAGGATCGGGAAAAGATGACCTTTACTACTAAATGGGGTAGTTTTTACTATACCACGATGTCATTTGGATTGAAGAACATGCGCTATTATATTCTCACGGATAGTTGTTCAGCATTCAAGGACTTCATTCATAACTTCTTACAGGTGTATCTAGGCGATAGATAGTATATGGGCTTGTGAAAGATCATTGTGACAATTTGTGATTAATGTTCGAATGATGCGAGACAATTGAGTATTTCTTTGAACATTAAGAAGTGCATCTTTTTATACCTTTTGGAATACTATTAGGACATATAATCTGCAAGGAAGGTTTCTTTGGTTGATCCATTAAGGTTGCGATCATTTTAGGCCTGTTAAGCGCCTACCAGTCAAAGTGAGGTGCGTGATTTTTGGGTCATATAGGATATTATAGAAAATTCATCAAGGGGTATGCCAAAGTTTCCACACCCTTGGAAGAGTTACTGAAAGGAAAAGGTACATTTTATTGGGGAGAACCGCAATAGCATGCATTTGAGATGTTAAAGGAGAAACTTACTACCGCACCCATTCTCGTTTTTCCTTCATGGACACACCATTTCATGTGCATGTGGACAACTTTGGTATGGCCATTGGCGTGGTGTTGGATCAACCTAGAGAAGTTATTTTAGATCATATGATTTGCTTTGCTAATAGGAAGCTAACTCCTATTGAATAGAATTATACAACTACGAGCGTGAAGCTTTATCAATGATCTATGCATTGCACAAGTTTCAACAAGACTTATTAACAACACCATTTGTATTCTATATAGATCATATGGCATTAAAGTACACGATAAACAAACCCATCTTATAGGGCGCATATGCAAATGGGTACTCTTATTCCAATATTTTGACTTCACGGTTGTGGTGAAGCCGAGGAAAAGTAATTGGACCGGACCACTTGTCTAGAATTCAATCAAGAGAAGAGGCACGAGAAAATTGAAGAACCCATGCCGAATGCATAGTTGTATAGGTTACAACATGCACCAATAGAATTAGAGGACATTGTTGTCTTTCTAAGGACTAGTGTTGCACTAAAAGATATGAAGGCTTTGGAAAAGAAACAACTTTATACACGTGACACCATTCATGTTGATCAGTGGTGACCTATACAAGTTAGGCAGAGATGAGGTATTACGTTGTTGTGTATTAGAGCATGAGTGCAAGGATATAATGGAGGAAGCACATGGTGGTATTGCAGGTGGCCACTATGTAGGTGATGCAACTTTACTACGAAAGATCTTACTTGTTGGATTATGGTGGGAAACATTATATAAGGATTATAAAGAGTATTACAAGGCATGTGACCATTGTCAACATCTAGGTAAACCGGGAAAAGAGATGAGATGCCTTTGAGACCAATTACTAGTGCAGAACTATTTGAGAAATGGGATATTGACTTTTACGGACCTATTTCACTAGCCGCGCGTAGAGACAAGATCATGCTATGCCATCACTTGTACAAATTATCTCACATGGTGGGCAAAAGTTCCACCTACGAAAGGAATGTACAATAGCTACAACATCTAGGTTTCTATGGGAGAATATTCTTACAAGATATGGATGTCCTTTAAGTTTGACAAGTGATAGGGGCACACACTTTTTGAATGAAATAATACAGATTATGTTAGATGAGTTTATGGTTGCACACCATAAGACCACACCCTATCACCCTCAGGAAAATGGAATCTTGAGGCTTTCAACAAGATTTTAAGCCAGACATTGACAAAAATTTGTGATGTTGGAAGAAAGGATTGGGATGATAAGGTATCGATTGTTCTTTGGGCATACGAGACAACTTATAAGAGATTGAACGAGGCCACGCCATTTTAGTTAATGTTTAGAGCATAAGTCATTCTTCCTATAGAATTCATGTTACCTTCTTTGCGCATTGCACACGCTAGAGGCCTAGCTAATGAGTAAGCTTTAGAAGAATGAATTGAGAAGATGATTCACTTGATGAGAAATGAGCCATAGCAAGTTAGAGTCGGAAGCGAAGAAAAGGCAAGGTAGAAAGCATGGCATGACAAACATATAAAGGATAAAAATCTTGAAGTTGGAAAAATGGTACTTCTTTATGACTCTAAGTTCTTGCACCATCCAGGGAAGCTTAAGGTACATTGGTTGGGGCCGTATGTCATCACTTACATACTTGACTCAGGTGCTTGCCAATTAGAAGCACTTGATGGAACACGGTTACTAGTTACTTTAATGGGAGTAGGTTTAAGCCCTACTATAAATAAGTCTTCTTGGTGTTTGTAATAAGGAAATATTGCCATTTAGATTAGGTTTCCATTTATGTATTTCCTTCATCATCGCTATGCTTTATCAATTTAGTTTTTATTCTTGTGTAATAAGCGAGCTTACGCACATGAAGCTAACTATAATCTGAAACATGTTGATGCACATGGACTGCACATACTTTTAGTGTGGGGTGGTTGGTGATATCTAGGTAAAAGGTTGTGGAAATTGGAAGCTAAAAGGAATAAGTGCTAAGGGTGCCTTTCAAATAAAAATATTGCTTCTCAAAAGTGACCAAAGGATGGAGAGGATTGGAGGGGATAGTATAACGCGAGGTAAGCGAGAGGCCATGATAAATACCAAGAGAAGGCACGAGAGATAAGGTACTCGGGACACAAGGTGCGTGCTGAAGAGAAGTCTGTGACCGAGAAGGTAGGAAGGTGTCTTTGAAAGGTTATAGCTAGGCGCGAGGATGTGCCACATGGAAAGAAGAAATTTGTTCAATCAATGAGAGAATATTTGGTAGGTGGAGGAGCAATAAATGCATCAAAATTTGAAAATCTATATAAGGAGGCAATGCGAATTTATTTTTACCTTTGTGATTAAGAGTATTTGAAAAAGAATTAAGTGCGAAGAGATAAGTAGTCGATTCAGGTGCGAAGAGCGTGAAACCGTGTGTGAGAAACAGATCTGTGCGTAGAGAAGCTTGTATCCCTGGTGAAGTAGGGTTTGAATGAAGTAGAATGACAGAGAAAGCTAGGGCACAATTTTTTCACCTATGACATGGTGAAATCAAGTTAGGGTTTGAATCAATACATTGAAGAGTTTCAGAGAAAGTATTTATAGATGATTCTGCAAGGTAAAAATGGCTCCCAAGAAAGCAACAACAGTAGCAGCAAAGGGGAAAAAGAAGGTAGTTCTCAAGGAGGAAGAGGAGATGACCCCAGAAAGTAATTTTTGGAAATGTAGTATCTAGAAGGAGTCATTTTGGCCAAGAGGGATTCACACATCCGAAAGAGAAAAGTGAGCGAATACAATCACCGAACTTCAGATAACAAGAAGGCAAATCATGCCTTGAACATATGCACAGACCCTAGAAGTTGCTTGAGGGGTAAATACTCTAGTAGAAAACAACGAAGTCTAGAAGGCCATGAAAGATGAAACCTTGGGCCACACAAGAGGTTAACCATTGTAAAATAAAAGTGCGAGGCACTGGCAATAACACAAGAGCCACATAAGGAGAGACTAGATGAGCTTGGGAAACTCATCGCTCAGAGAATGGATGTGCTGGAAGGAACACATACCTCAATGTCCAGCATTATGTTGGTATTACAGAATGAAAAAGGAGAAGTAACACAAGATGAGCTAGAGTCCATCATTGTGGACATACTGAATAGGTAGAGAGAGGCACTAACTAATTGACGAGGCCTTGGAGGATGAAATAAAGGAAGAGTATCTAGAGTTGATACTTCAAGATGGGACAGAGGATCCTGACACATAAACTATTCTTTTATTCATTCAATTCTTTTTGAGTATTCTTTATTCAACATTCTTTACTTCAGTTTTGGAGATAACCATTTTCGGGGCGACAATGAGATTAGTGTGGGGTAATATTGATAAGAGGAAACACTTAACAGAACTCACACATGAAGTTCATGTGGGAGAGCATGCCATATTGAAGGGTGTGAAGGGACGAGGAAGGAACCGCGTGCGAGGTACAAATTCGAGTTTGGGACTTAGCTAATTGTGAGTATGAAGTCTATTTTTAGAAGATGGCGTGCAGAGCACACAAACGATGTAGAAATGTGTGTGCCATGCATTGTCTATCTTTAGAAGATCAGATCAAAGTGTTTTTGCATGGAGATGAGCTAAGAATAGATTTAACACTCTAGTTAACTGTAAGAGGTCTATAGATAGCGCACTTGCATATGTGGCTATATTTGTAAACCAAGCAGCGCGTGGCTATTAATAGCATGCGGCCTATTTTTAGAATGGATAAGTGGTGAAGGGAAAGTCCCCACCATGTATATATGTGATGAAACTGCATAGAGAGTGATGTATAGAATATATTATGATTCATAGTGTGTGTATATATGTGTATGGGTGATAGTATACAGAGACATGCATGTGGATTACTAAATTAGATCCATGCGCTATGGCATAGACTATCGATGTTGTAAAAGCTTTTGTAATGTTGTCTTGATTAATAGATGAAAGATATTGGCTAAATTTGAGTGTTATTCTTGTGTATAATTGAGTAGCACATGTCTTGGTCTAATCATGATTATCGTTTAAAGCTCATTCTCTTTAGATCTGGATTTGTTTTACCACTGTTTAATGATGGATTAGTTATGGATATATATATATATATATATATATATATATATATATATGTTTACTTCATCATGCTTGTCATTCTGCTACACCAACCCTAAAGAGGGACCTGGTACCTTTGTGCGCTTTAAGAGAGCACTCGGTTTAGGGTGAGTGATGTGTGCGGTGCATCTAGGGTGTTATTTTGTGAATTCTAGGTTGCATCATAGGTTAAAGTAAGGGACTATCTTCCTAATGTCCCAATTTTCTTATTATGTTTTGAAAGCCCAAGCCTCCCAATCGAGTTATAAAATACTCGGTTTTATCACATTACCAATTGAATTTTAATGACTAGGAAGAGCCAATATTTTCACATTATTTAGTTTAGAGAAACAAGAGGTCATTAACCAAATGGAACACACCAAATTTTCAAGATTTTTCCAAAAGTTACATGCATTACCAACGCATTCCAGATGAGTCTCCACAAGTATTGATAAAAGATATAATGAAGAGTACATTAAGAAGTTATAAATTTGCTTTTATGAGTTCAGGAGTTTTATCAATGTGAGGGAGAAAACAATGTTTACGACTTATACTCAAAATAGGTTCATTATGCAAGAGAGAGTTTTCAATCAAAACTTGTACCTACAAAAGATATTATCAACCAAAAATCAAGGTGACAAGGGAAATTACCCCATAGACACCACACTTCCTCACCAAGAGGACATCAAAATATCGAAAGGGCAATCAAATGATTCATCAAAACATAGCCTCGAGGCCAAGAGTTATATCCTCGGATGAAAGAGCATGACGTACTCACAACCAAGGTTAGAAATTTAAGATCTTTAAAACCAAAATCTCTAAGCACAAATACTCAAAAGAGCCCAATGCACCCATATCTTCCTAAACATAACTCGATACTAATGGCTCATAAAGCGGTGTATGAAAAACAAAGCAAGAGATTTAGGTAAGGGTATATCTATCTATGGTCCTCAAGATCAAGACAATCATACTTATTTAAGCACAAATCTCAAAGGAGCTTGAGTATAACAATTTATCTAGGGTATTTATAGTCCAATAGCTGATCTTTCCTTAGATAACACAAAGTAACTGAGTTAGGACCCCATTATGCCCATCGGTGAACCATCATATCCCAATAGTACACTACCACCAAAAACCTATACTAGGAATAAAACCTACACTACCGAGTGTCACATCTATCCTAACAAGGAATAAAACTCATACTAGGGTGCAAGAAGGGACATAATCACTGCCAAATCTACCAACTATCATGCATGACAAAGATTCCTATCCCTAGGAAAAGCTTAGTAACAAAAAGGGTTACTCCAAGGTCATAGGCACACAAATTTCCATCACTCCAAAACCAAAGATGCTCAAAACCTAATACAATCAAGACACCTCAAATGTGCCCCCATTAAAGAGAACATTAAAATAAAAAATTAACCAGTCTTGATAGACAAGAATAAAACCATGTAACATTCTTGACAACATTTAAAACATCAGGAAATATTAACACCAAACAATAAAATCCAAGAAACCTTCGTGAATCAAAAGAAATGGCTAAGTACCACATTGAATCCTCAAAATCTTGCAGAAGATAAAAATAATAAAAGAGCCTCAAATATTCTCTCAAATCATTAAAATAAAATTATGGTCATTGATAAAATAATTTAAGTTTACAAATATAAAACATAGGAAATATCAATATCACAATCACTTTGCAGCCCTTCGTGGGCCGTAGCTAGGGTACTCAACATCGAGCTCACATCTCGAATAAACATACAAACTAGATCTACTATGACATCATGTCATGATATCTACTCTCCCATATGGGAATTAATTCCTCAAAGTGCAACATCCAAATATTAGCCCGACAAACTCCCGATCAGAATTCCACTTGGTGAGACAACAGCCATAACTTTTGCACCATATCTCCAATCGGAAAAAAAAGTTTCCCCAAAAAAACCTCATGAAAATCCTCAAAAATGTAATTTTAACAGTTCAGTTGTCTAAAAATGGTAACTTCTAGAAATAGCAATTTTACAAAAATTTTGCATAGGTGGTCCGTGGAAATCGAATCAATTCACCTCCCTTAAGGTTGGTGACCTTCAAAATTGGGGAAAACAACAATCCGAACAAATTTTATCATCTTTACTATTATTTTAATCCCATATTTTCAAGTGTTTGAACCTCCGCTCGATACCAAGTGTAACGCCCACAATTTGGCACTCATAAACCTCATCAAGTCTATCAAATTATTAGGGAAAAATTATGATTTTTTTAAGGTTAAAGTTAAAAACATCAACTACGTTTAATTTACCCTACCCACTCAAGTTAATTGGAATTAAATTAATTATTAAATATTATTAATTTAATTCTAAATGCATTTTGAAATCCACCCTCTTCTACGGTTCCATTAATCCTTATTTTAAAGTTGGTTAAATAATCCCTTTTAAACAAACTCTACTTGTCCATGTACAAAATCATTTATTTAAATAAGCCCCTATAGTCAAATCTCATTTAATTATTTAGTTGTCCCTAATAAAAGAGTATAAGGTTCCAACATTCCCTAACCCATTAGGTGGCCCCATTAACTAATTTCTCATACCTTTATATTTAAATCCCATTCCCATGAAAATGCCACCAACTTAAAATTGTAAGGACAATTCTCCACCCTTAGATAAAATCTATTAGAGCCCTTGGATAAAGATTGCCCTAAAAATCCTTATGGGGTTCTTATATTCACATTTTCCCTAATTCTCATTTCATTTGCACATTTTCTCTTTTCGGTTTGAAGGATGGAGAGGAAGGGAGCCATTAGAGCTTGCGAAACACTTATGGGGTTTTGGGTTAGAGCCATGCCCATCAGAGTTTGCAAATGTAAAAAATTCTTGTTATTTTCGGTTAAAAGTGAAATCCTCCCTATTTTATTAAGGTATTATTTTCCCTTTTCATTTTACTTTAGATTTGAATTATTTACGGAGTTAGAGGATATATATACATATATATTGTGAGTGTATATATATATATATATATATATATATATATATATATATATATATATAATTATTGTGGATCGGCCTAAGCTGAAACAGGGTTACGCACATAGGAATGAGCTACATTTGTTTTATGTTTGGGGTTGTGTAATTAACAAAGGGGTCATGGCCCCATCCTTCCCCCCTTGTATATTTTATAGTGGGTGGGGTGGGATTCACCACCCCCAAATCCTTTACATTAAAAACAAAATGTGGGGTGGGGTTCGGTCCCACCCCCAAATCTTTTTATAATATTAATTTATATTTATATTTACTTGTAACTTTAGCAATATAAAATTTTGTATATATAATTATAAGTATATTAAAATTTAATTAAATCTATACATTAAAAACTCATATAAATATATATATCATTAATTATATATAATCATTTTTTTGAAAATTAGGGTAAACCGAGGGTGTTGAAAGGACCCACATCCTTGTACAATTGAGGATTTTTTAGAGGATCCACAACCTAGGTTATAATGAAGGGGACCACCATTAGGAACCCAATTGAAGCAACCATGAAACCATAGTGAAGATGCAGCGACCAACAAAAATGAAGCTGCGGCGAGTGGGACAACTATCGGTGGCGAAAGCGAGAGGAACGACCACCGGCGTCGGCGAGAGGAGTAACCACGATATCGGTCAACAAGCGGAGCAGAACAACATCATCGCGGTGAGAGGAGCATCACGTTAGAAGCGAGAGGAGAAGCCACCAAAGACAGTAGTGAGAGGAGCATTAGTAGTGAGCGGAGCAGCCACCGGCGTCAGGTGGTGAGAGTAGAACCGAGGGAGGAGCCACTAGTGTTAGCGGCGAGAGGAGGAGCCACCAGCGTTAGCAGCGAGAGGAGTAACCACTAGCGTCATCATGGCGAGATGCCACATCTAGTAGCGAACCACCTCCGAGGAGGATCGTGCCTCAGGGGGATTTGAACATGGGTGGGTAAGCACATAACCATGTGACTTGAACACACCACTCCCACCCCATCAACACATTTATAATAATTTTAAATGTATATTTATATTTTAAATTTACATTTCTTTTCTCTTCTTGATTTGTTTTCACAATAATAAGTTTAGGTAAACCTTGTTTTGATGAAGGTATATTTATATGTATATAAATATATATATCTACATATTTAAATCGGTCTAACTTTGATAGATTTAATTGTTTTTTTAGAGTTCACTAATGAAAGGAAGACTAATTTCTTTTCAATCAAGGAGCTAGTTGGGTGAATTTTTTTGATAATGTTGTATTCAAATCAACAATAGTATGGCTCTTATAATTTAAGGGAGAAATACATATAACCATTTAAGAACTAGTTGAAAGAAGAGGTAAGGTATAAATATACTCAAATGTAAAAATCACTTTTCTCTTGACATGTAAATGGAATACATCAAGAACATTTGAAAGAACACCAAAAAATATTCTTCCTTGTAGATATAATTCAAATAAGAATAATTTTCATTGATAATCCAATGCACACTTGGTGTAAATTTACTAGTTTGAAGGGGATATGATACTGACCAAGTTCTGACCTTCACATGCCCCTTTACAACATATACATTTATTGAACAATAATATAAATTGGATTTGAAAGAGTTATCTTTCCAACCATATCTGACCTACTTCTTCTTTCAAATATTACAATACATAGTTTGGTAAATGAACTTTACAAGAACTCTCTTCAAAATACAAATACATACGAAGCCTTCATCAAAGGTGGAAACAACATGGACAACTTTACAAAATAGTATTCTTTCATAGGCTCAAATACACAAGTCTTCATATCAATTTCATATTCCAACGTCATAGCTTCAACTTTGCACTCTTTCATCTCTTCAAATTTGAATCACAATACTGAAGAAAGGGGAGTAGGTGACGCTCTCTGCCAAACCTTTAATCCAATAAAAGCGAGGGATTTTTAGTGGCAAGTATTCGTAATATGGCAAATATTCCATTTTATAAAAAATTGAAAAGGTGCTTTTTTGGTGCGAATCGATGACATGTTCGCCTAAAAATTAAATTTTAATTTTTTAGGGGTCGGCTTCACCTACCTCTTTATAATATCCCCTATATAATCCTATATTATTTTCCAGGTAGAACACTACTTGCTAACTCATTCCACAGTCCACCTGGGGGCATATCTATTATCAATTACATAACTTGCGAAGCAACAAATTCTAGTACACAAAATTAAAAAAATTCAAACAAAAGCGTTAATTGTGACGCGTTGTTCACAGTGAAAAGAAGGTCATGTGGATGAGCGGCAAAGAAGGCTCTAAGGATGAGTGATAAGAAGTTTTTTCGACAAGAAACAAGCTCTATAAGCGGGTGAAAACAAGGATCTGTGGACGGCGACAAGAAGGATCTGTTGACATGTGACAAGCACGATCACATTAACTGAGGTGAAAAATAGGATTTGTTAACGGTGTGACAAGCGGGATCTGGCGACGGTGACAAGTTTCATTTGTTGGCCTTCGTACGATAGGGAAAAATGGGAAGTTCTTTAGTGCTCCAAACACCCAACAAGTTACAAAAAAAAATCAAAAGTCTCTGCTCAAGTATTTTGGAAACTCTGTTGGTTCAAATACAACAACCGCCAGCACCCATAGAGCTCCCATTGAAATCAATCAGAGCACAGACTATGTGGAAGGTGTTATTGAAGTGGACATGCATTCTACTCAGTATCAGCCAAATGACACCTATAATGATACCATGTTAGGGCTTGAAGATATTCCAGTAGTGCAGGTAGAGCTCGAAGATATTGTGCAACCAAGAGTGCCAAATGCAACACAAAATTCAAATGTAACTAGTGGTTCACGGAAAAGGAAACCTGATGATCGTGATATTCCTGAAATCTTTGCACGTAAAAGTAAAAATGTGAATACGAACAAGAATATGTGGATGCTTGGGAGGACATACAAGTTTGACTGGGCTGCAAAATTTCCATTTATTGAACCTGTACAACCAGCTAATTCTGAAGAAATTTCATTGGAATGTACATGTACAATATGTACATGGAAATTGGGAAGGCAGCAAAAAATGCAACTGAAGTTGGACACAATTGAAAAACAACTGGAAAACAATATTTCACTTTAACGGGAAGATGGCCAGAAAATAAAAACACACAGATGGAAAACTAAAAAAGAATGCATGCATGTGAAATATGTGGTAGAATATGAGGCTGATCAGAAAAGACACAGACTTCTCATAGAAAATGGCGGAACGATCACAACACAAATTGGTAAGATGAATCAATCAAATTTGCATGCTAAACTCATACAGATTTTCTACTTTATTCCACATCCTTAAGAAAGGAAGACCGATTTTAGATTTCATCAATTTCAAACCTTTGTATCAATATAATGGAATGCAGAATGTTCCCAGTCTCATTGGTCAGACAACAGTGCATGGGAAATGGCTAAATGCCTTGCTATGATTGAGAAGGAAGATTTGAAAGAGTGTGTAAAAAATGCAAAGTTTATCTCTTTGTCAATTGATGAAGTGACCATTGTTGACAACACCGCATGGGTATGTATCCATGTTTACACTTTAGAAAATCATATGAGGACTCTGCACACTATTGGGGTATTCAAAAATGGTTGAAAATTGCAATGCAAAAAACCTATATAAACTAGTTATTTATCTTTTGAAAGAAATTGTTGGCACGAATGCGAATGAAATTGCTATGAATTTGGTATGCATGAGAGAAGATGGGGCATCATTCATGCAGGGTCATAGAACTAGGTTGTGTGTTCGATTTCAAACATCATTACCCCTTATATGCTAGCAATTCACTGTATGGCTCACAGAATGAATTTAGCATATAAAATCGTTAGCAAATACGAAACGTTGAAAAAGTATAAGACCTTATAAGAGAACTACATGCCTATATGGCAAGCAAACCAAAGTGATTTCTTGAGTTTCAAAAATTTTCCATAGGTATTATAGATGGCAAAAAACTTCTGAAGGATTTTGAGACAAGGTGGATTTCGTTGTATGATCCCGCATGCGAGTGTGTGAGGAGTATCCTTCGTTGGTTGGTTTCTATGACACAAATATCATCATGAAATTGACAAGCGAAGGGACTTTTTCCATCTAATTGATTTGGAGACATTTTTTTCATTGGTAGGCATTCTTCCAATGCTTTGGAGGAGATCAATACATTGATGAAACATGCATGGGAGATTAACCTATATTGTTGATTTTATACGGATGAGAAAAATGGTTTGTATGAGTCTTGATGCCTTGTACACTTCCCTGGATAGTTTTGATACACATGTATTTGATAACTGGAAAGTTTTATTGGACCTTAATCATCCCAATAACTTTTGAGATTTAATATCCATGATCACCTCTCAGATCCATGTTAGCGGGAAAGAGATACCACTACACATTCTCAAAAAGTAAAGATGTTACATCAACAAAAAAAAGTTCTGTAACACGAAATCATTTTGATTACGTAGTAATTGAAACAAGAATAAAACTCAGAAAAATTGTAGAATCCTTAGCATAAAAATTAGAGAACATTTCAGCCAAGACAAAATTCTTGAAGCCATGGGTGTGATGAATCCAAATTTTGGAATACAGAAGGTGGTCGTGCTGATTTTGTAGGTAAGATTTTTCATAAATACATGGGTACAATATTGGACCATTTCAGCAATACATCAGAGGTCGAGGGTATTGAAATAAAAGGTATACTGAATGTTGATTTAATAAAGACTCAATCAACTAATTTTGTAATGACAATGAGGTCACAGTATAAAATCTTAGACGAACCTTCAGAGAGTGGTGCTATTACAAGGATTTGGCAAAAAATCTACCAAAGTAGTGTGTTACAGGAAGACATTAGTGAATATTTTTAGTTGTACGAGTTGTGCCAAATAATGATTTTGGGATCCATGGAGGATGAAAGAGTTTTCAGTGCTTTATATTTTATTAAATCAAAACTAAGAAACAGGTTGGATAAAAATCTCGAAAGTTGCATAAGGTGTTATGTTTCTCACTACTCTTTAGAAACCTTTCCTTTTGACAGAGCTATTGCACACTGGAATTCCCTTGCCAAAAGAAGAGGTGTAAATAATACTACTACAAGTCCAAGTAATCTCAATGATGAGACTGGAAGTGGTGCATCTTCAAACTCTGCGGATGCAAATATTGAATACGAAGAAGCTATTGAAAATGGATTATTTCAGCTTTAAATAGGTATCACCTTGACATTACACTTTAATTGTTATTATTTATTCAATTTCATATAAATAGATTCTAATTTAATTGTTTATAGTTTTACATAAATACCATTGTAATTCTGCAGATGCAAATATTGACTGAGGAGGTTATTTTTGATCTGTAGTTATCATCGAAGATGTTACAGGTATGTATATTTACATTTATTCAAATACTATCATTTATTAAAATCAGATTTATTTCATTGGTATTTTTAATTTTCAAACCACTTTGATGTTGTATTTTGCAAGGTCTTCAAATCTCATATATGGATTCTGCATATTCTGCCACGCTTAGTGTCACGATTGTTGTCCACTCTACAGTGCATTCTTGATATTTGTGTCACCTTCGATATGAACATGTTTTGGTTTGCTTTTATTTTCTTAGGTTAGATCTGGATTCTACATTTTAATCTCTTCATTTCATTGATGTTTATGAAAAATGTGAGTTGACATCCATCCAAGGAAGCTCTCGCTTCTTGGGGTTTGGGATTATCAGGGTAACTCACCCATTTTTATTCTAATCCTTATCCATTTTTTTGTTGAATTCCCGAGAATCGAAGGTCTTCTAGCTTGCTCAAGAAGACAAGAGGTACCTTAAACCCTATCTTAGCCATATTTTTAAATGTGAAGTAGATTTTACGGTATTAAGATATTTGTGTCATACCACATTTTTTTTCCTTTGAGCTTTGTCATTTCAATTCAATATAAAGGTTTGAAATTAAATGTGAAGAAATGATATACATATTAAAGAGTATCTGTCACACCACATTCTTAATTTTCTTAAAACAATTATCCATTATCATCATCTAGTCACATACAATTCATCATCATCCATATCTACTCTAATTTCATTATCAAGACATCCACATCCTATTTCCACATAACACCACATTCTAAATGGATGATCCATTCTAATGTCATCAAAAATATTAGATGTCATCACCCACGTGTAATGATAAATGTAACTATGACCTTCATTTCATACATACATCAATGAAATATTTGTATAGAAGTTCTATATAAAAATATAAGTGCATACAAATCATCTGGTCACATACGATTAATCATCATCCATATATACTTTAATTTCATTATCCACATTCTAAATGAATAAATGGATAATTATTAATAACTATAACCACATCTACTTTAATTTCATTATCCAGACATCCACATCTAATGATAAAATTTAAATGTAACTATGACCATCATTGCAAGTAGAGATAATATTGCATAAAGTTTAAATCCATGAAGTTCTATATAAAAATATAAGAGCATACAATTCATCATCATCCATATCTACTCTAATTTCATTATCCACATTCAAATGAATAAATGGATAATAACTATAACCACATCTACTCTAATTTCATTATCCACATTCAAATTTCATTATCCACATCTACTCTACTCTAATTTCATTATCCAGAGATCCACATCTAATGATAAATGTAACTATGACCATCATTGCAAGGAGAGATAATATTGCATAAAGTTTAAATCCAAACTTCAAATTAAACAAATATTCAAGTATCAACTTTCATTCTTCTATATATAAAATATTTAAAGTTTCAATTTTGAGGTTCCCCAATCCTCAAGGCTCAATCCTTAACATTTTCACCAGACCCTACTATATTCCTTCCCTCAATTATCCCCAAACTAATCAGATCCTCAGCAGTCATTTCTAGGTTCTTGATGATTGCTTCTTCTTCCTTTGTAGAATCTCCATGGGATGTCAAAGAAGGATCTGTCATTGCCTTTTCTTTGAATAAAATCTCAGGGTCATAGCCATTCTCTTTAATTATCCACTTAAGTGTATTGTTTTGTTTGTTAACCAAAACAATATTTTCTTTCATCTTAATTGTTGCGGATAAACTGTTCTTGGCCGTTTCCAAGTGAACTTGGAACACCTTAGCTTGACTCTTTAAATTTTCATATTTCAGCTGCAACAAAAAGAGTGAAGTCAATTAAACATATTAAAAAACTAATTTTAATTGAAATTAATAAAAAATATTTTTTCAAATTGATTATACTTACGATAGCTCTATCTCTTTCAGCATTTGCAATCACCGCCATCTCCTTGTCCTTAGACCATTTATTGAAATAGGCTTGGGCCTCAACACTGATATTTTCCAATTTGTTTAATACTTTATCTAAAATATTTGTTGTTATAAGTGTTGTTATATACACAGACGAGTCCACTTTAAGATCTAATGAGTAATGCATCCATATTCGCGAGTTGATTTTTATTGTTGCAAATAAGTTCTCTCTTTGCCAATGGTTGTCATAATGACTTACTATCTCAGATATTAATACTTTTTCCCTTCTCTCCCATTAAATGAGCTCACTAATTTGAGGCGTGATAAATTCATTCATGTGGGATTGACAATCATAGCCAATCAAGTTTTCCAAAGGAAATGTTGGCAAGTCATCACTATATGTATCAGAAGAGGATGATTTTGAAGGAGAAGTATGATGGATTTCGATTCGAAATGCATTTGCATCTTTTTCCTTTTGGGAGCGTTGATCCTAAAAGCAATAATAGAAATTCATATTAAAATTTAAATTGAAATGTTGAAAATTTAATTAAATTTAAAAGTACATTGAGATGGAAATATACTGTTGGCCTAAATCATATCATGTGTGTTGAAAAAAACTAGTTAGGTCAACTGCTATGAATGCCCAAATAATCTTCATCTAAATTTATTTGATTCAAAATTGATTGCCCTGTTGTAGTGGGATGCCAATGAGAGAGGTTGGAATAGCGAATGAGGAGGGAATGTTTAGTGTCCCGCTAGGGGCTAGAATCAACGGCATGTGTTTACCAATGGTCTTTTGTCCTGAACCTCTTGTCGGCATTTTGAATCATAATTGCGGGGTTGATTGAGTAGGTGGGGTTTGCATATTTTGAGTAGAAGACAAAGGATTGCTATCAACTTTGAACATCAAGAACCAAATCATTAGTAATTACTAAAAATATGTAAAATTATTAAAAACTCACAAAATAAATGAATTCATACCTTGTTGAATGGGATTTTGTTGCGGTATGAATTGATTGTGTAAGATGGGGGATGTGAGTTTGAATGGATTCGGTTAGAGCTGATGGTGGTAATTGCTATTGAGATTTGACAATTACACGAGATTGTACCGAGTGAGTTGGTGATGCTTGCTTTGAAGCACGCGTGTAGTTGAAAGTCCCTGCAAGTGCAGCAACTACATGTCAATTCAAGATGGTAAATCATTAAATGGTAGAATCAAAATGTAATCAACCCTACTTTGAATGTTAAGGGTATTACATCTCTGTCGTTTCGTTAATGTAAATACTTGGCCATCAGCTGATGAGCGAAATTTGATTTCAGATTGTGATTCTCCGAGGCCTCAGCATGTTGTTGGCCTCTTCCTCTCGATGCAAATTTTTTTCATGGAAGTGACTCTAGAAATATTTTCTGCATACAGAAAAGATTCAATCAGAAAAACATAAAAACGACTACACTTGGTAAATACTAAAGATGGAATATGAATGATTAAAATTTTACCTGTTGTTCCTCAAGTGGAATTGAAAAATTCTTCATTGTCTCATTTGTGCAAGTTGGAGTTGGTTCATTTTTTAAATTATAATAAGCCTCATAATAAAGAGCTAGGAGATAGTTGGTTGAATGAATAACTGGTTTTTCTAAATTGTTGCATTGTTAATGTCTACCTTTATCTTGTTTGATAGAAATGTGCACCAGTCAAATTTTTTATTTCTAATTGTTGCAAGAATGTATGCAACAACCCAATTTGGAATGTCAGTTTGTCGACCCTACATAATAATTCTAGCTTGAAATAGAGAAATCAAGGCAACAAGAAAGTGGTGTGCAACATCTTGTGTATCCACTCCTTATCTTGATTTGTTGACATGAGCTGTAAAAGTCATCAGAATCATAATCAATTTGAATTAATATAAAAAAACATTCAAATTAGATCAAATTAGACTTACAATCAACATTGGAACCATAACTAGATTTAAGTAAAATCTTATCATTGTTAGTGAGGGTTTCTTTGGTTGTTACTATCAACACATTTTTAAATGGGAGGCCTATCAATCGATGGATATCAACAGGTTCAACACCAAAGGAGAATGTACGCTGATCTTCCAATGTAACAGTAAAAGTACTTTTTTTGTATTGTAGGATGAAAGTAGGTAGTTAAGAGTCTGATGGTCAACCTCAAACTAGGGCATGCTAACAAGCCCTTGGAATTCGGATGCTACTATGGAATTCCTGTATTCTGCATTCATTTCTATAACTACATGTATGTGGGGGCACATGGTGCTTTTGTATTGAATCTTTCCCTTAGAGGCTCCGGGTGTTGGATCCTGGGGTTCATCTTGGGCACCAAAAGCCATGACTTTGATTGTGATTGACGTCGACGTACATATGATACCTGCAAACAAAATTTCTCAAAGAAGGAAAAAAATTGGTATCCGGGAAAGGAGCGTGAAAATGAGGGGTTGGGTTGGTATTTATAGGGAAAATTAGGGTTTTTTGACACTTGTCAACAACACTGTTGTTGCTTGCAATAACAAGGAGAGCTGTTGATGCTTGTCGACACCTTCTGTCAGCGCAGCTTTCACTCTTACTCTCTTGAACCTACCAGGTGAATATTTCCTGCATGAGAAACCTATGAAAATTTGCCTTTTTACGATTAGGCCAAAGGAATATTTGGGGATTTTCCACCTCCTTTTTCTAGAGGCTTCTTAAAGTGAACCCTGAATAAAAGGATAAGTCAACCTTATTATTAGCCCCCAAGCTCCAACCATAAAACAATAAGGTGTGTTTGCAACTTTCACGACTTCAAAAATAATGGCTTCCACAAAATACACACATACATATTTTCAACACTCATGTAATATTTCAACACTCAATCACATTTTTCAAGAAATTTCAATAAGAGTAGTTTTGCATTCTTTTCCATAACACACATAAATAAGATTCACATTTTCATCACAATCACAAAGGCTTAATAGTAAGACAAATGGAGACAAGAACATGGAGTCTTCTCCTTATGCCTCCCATGTGGGAAGAGGGTCCACCCAATACCTCCAAGTGCACTATCAACATCACACACAACACCTTATCTCTCCCTTTGCAAATGCAAAAATAACATAATAACCCTTTTACCTCCACATAGGTGGAGCACCTCTCCCACACTCCCTCCACATTTTCCTCACTAACTCCCTTTTTCCTCCACAAAAATAACTCCATTTCCTTCTCCCACACCACTCTTAAAGGAAATCTACCCATCCCAACATAATGCAATCACAACACACATAACATACACTCAATAATCACAAATTTCATCACTACACACACACACACACACACACACACACACACACACACGCACGCACACATACACGCATACATACGCATACGCATACGCATGCCTTGCGCACGCACGCACACACACACATGCACGCACGCATACGCACGCACGCACGCACGCACGCACGCACACACACACACACACATAAAAGAAGCAACAATAAGTGAAGATCCTACCTCTCCATTTAGCTTCCAAAATCTTCACACAACAAGCTTCAAGCACCTTCAATCAAAGCAAAATCAAAATGAGACAAGTAACCCCTATTACTCCAAATTTGCATCCATAAATAGAAAAGGAGGTGAGGATGATGAGGTGGCTCCATGTAGGATGTCACTTCATCATTCCTCAATTCCAACTCAACAAGTCAACACAAAAATACCAATGATAATAAATGAATAAGGCTATGACATGCACAAGTGTACACTCCAACATGCACTCTATACCTTCCATGACATATTAAATGAGGTAAGTAGAAAAGTGAATTTATTTACTCTTTTTCACTCAACAAATGCATTAAAAAACTAAAATTAACTCCATACTTCATAAGTATGGTTGGTGGATGACTTTGAGAAGCAAGGGACAAGGTTAACTTGTCCCACAAGTCTCAAAAAGTGGCCTCTAAGGAAAAATTCGAGATTGGGAAAGGAGGAAGAGTACACACTTCAAAATACAATTAATTCCATTCAACATCAAACAAATATCAAGGACCATCTACCCTACTTAATGCCCAATTGTCACATCTTTTTTAATTTACAATTAAGTTAAATTAACTAATTAAAAGCATATCAACAAGTACTAATAAAGTGAATATATTTTACAAATAATGAGATACATGCACCCAAAAAAATACCCAAAATTAAAATAGGGAAACATCACAACCCATGGCCACACACATGAGGTCACCCCTCCATGGGAAACCTCCTAACCAAGCATAACAATTAAACAACACACACATAGAACACAAGTTGTCAAATTGGCCTTGTTGCAAACACCCAACATTCTTCTAGGGTTGGTCCCCTAGCCCCTTTGGTGTATAGTGATATCATTTTCTGTAATAAAAAACAAAAATACCTCTTCGGCCTCAAGGCCACATCAATAACATCAAGAAATAACACATACATATCGATCAATAATCATCATCAAAATTAAGAAATTCTATCATTGTCTACAATTTCTAATTAATTCGATTATACCATTTTACTAACATCAATTAGATCACAAGAATAGTCTGATCATTTAGACATAATAAATACTTTAAAGTATAAAACACATACTTCACTTATCAATTATTTATAATTACAATTCTTCCCTATCCATTGAAATTTACCAGTTATAACAATTCATATCTTTATGACAACTATTGAATTTTGTACATCTATTGTAACTCATATCTATTGGATGCACTCAAAAACATATCACTGATCCCTAATGTCCTCACATCATTAACAAATCTCAACATCCAAGAATTCACAGGGTTAGTTCAATAATCCAAATATAATCGTCAGAACAATAACAATCATAATGTCCATCATGTCTATCTATAAGCTATCCAAGATATAATAATAAAGTCCATGTCTCAATCAACAATAATTAAAATCATAGTTAAGTAAGTGTTGAAGAGAAGTGGGCATTACTGATCCCATTCACAAGGATACAAATTGACATATGACACGATGGGGGATGCCTTGAAATACAAGAGCCTCCACATAAGTTGAAGAAGATGGGAGTTTCGAAAGAAAGTTTGAAACCAAAAACATATCCTAAAAATTGTGCAAAAAAAGATTGCACAAGGAAGCAACTCCAAGTTTGTTGCTAAAAAAAAAAAAATAGTTAATGTTTTTCTATGTTTTGTACTAAAAAACTTTTGACATGTTTTAAAAAAACCTATATAAATATTCAAATTATGAAAAATGTTGATTGTAATTTAATTTGTCTTTCATTTTGTTGTTAGAATATACTTTTGATTCACATGAGCATAAATATTAAATATGTACTTTTAATTAGTATTAATTCAAATTTTTATTAAAATTAGATATTTCGAAATTATTTATACTATTTCGTTATGAATTTTTAAAAAAGAATTGAAATAATTTTTATTATGTCGAATATGAATGGTAAATAGTATTTATTATGTGGAGTTTGAATTGATTCCAAATTTCTATATTTTCCATTGTATTAAAATGTGTTACAATTGATTATATTTTTAAAATTATTAATGTTTATATAATTTATAGCAAGTTTAGATTTTTTAAATTCATTTATGTTAAAAATATCTTTTGGTAACACATTTGGATTCCGATCCTTTTCTCTCGGTTCTCATTCCTATTAAAACAGGCCATCTTTTTGTACTCGAGGTATAGTCCCTTTCAAAAAAACTATTTGCCATAATAATAAAATAAAATAAAAACACATTAAGTCAATATAGATACGTTAATGTGTAATGGTAACATTTAAGAAAATATTCACAACCCCTCCTTAAATGAAATCTCTTCACACTTATTTGAATCCAATGAGTGGAGTCTAGTTAAAAAGGAAAAATTTCTTCAAAAGGAAGGGTTCTAGAGATATGGTGTTTAGGTCACATAGTAAGAGGATTAGGACTCACTATTATGGAATTATTTATAAGGAAAGTAATAATTTTAAGGATAAGAATGTACTTGGAGCACAAAAAGATGCATTTTTTCTCCTATTCACCTCTTTTAATTTAGGTGAGAACTCCTTATTTGAGATTTACAAGATTTAATTTCCATCTTTTGTAGTTTCTACATCTTGTACATTTTCTATATCTTCCACAATAATCCCTTGTTTGAAAGTAATTTAAGGATTGATTTGGTTTAACTGATTTTAATCCCAACATAAAAGGTTGCTTCTATATATTGCAAAGTTCTCTCCGTGATTGGTTTGTTAGGAAATAATATTAATTAGTGCTCCCATAGGTTGATATTTATCATGTTATAAAAAGTATATATAGTAATTTGTTAGTTTTTGGGTTAGTGAGTTGTTCAGAGTTGTTAGAACAACTCATGGATTTTTAACAAGGAGCTAATTAAGGACTCCTATATATTTGTGTTATTGGTCTCAAATGAATATAGAGTGAAATAATATATTATGTGTTTTGCTCCTACAATTACTATCGTGGTATTAGAGTGTTTTAGATCATGTATATGAAGGATAATTAAAAGGAAAGAAGGGGAAGCACCTACTTTTATTATTGCCCCTAATCAAAGAAGCTCATATATATAAGCCATCACGTGGAGCGGTCGTATAAGGGTCTAACAAGAAGGGCATTGCGAAAGAGTATTTCCAAGATTTGTCACAAACTTGTATATCTCCACCTTAAATTTGGTTAATCCCTCAACATCATAGCCTATTAAAGACATTTCAATTTTCTACTTAAACAAGGCAATACCCATGCAAATTTGAAGCACCTTATACAAAAATGTGTATGTTAGATTTGACCAAGTTGCTCACCTTTGTCTCTCGATTTTAGACTCTCAATTCTCATTCGAATGATCTGTATTTCTCTACATTGAAATATCAAGGAGTATTTTACATTGAATGAGTGTCTACCCAGGATTCAATGTCGACACAATATGGCTCTGGCCCAAGCCCAGATTCAACATCGGTGTCAACACTCCTCGCGGGATTGGTTAAGCTTGAGGTATTGGTTAAAGTTTTTATATAAAAGGGTTGTGTAGGTATACGATATGTCACATGGTGAATAAACCTGTTAACATATTAGCGGTTTGGTCTAATTCATCGCAAAAGAATTTTTTTTTTACGGCATGGCATTCGAGAATCAATCGAAATCAAAAGTTGGTCTCGGACAAAATCTTTCCCACATGGTGCATCGAACTCATCAACACCTCCCAACTGTTTCCCCTCGGCTAGGCCTATCCATCACACAAGTTCACACAATAGGGAAAAAGAATTTTCCATCAAGTCGTCGTTAGTTTTTTCACATCACCATTAGTTTTAACGAATAGGTAACAACGTATTACGTTGTTACCTATATAGGTAACAACGTAGTATGTTGTTACCTATTCCATCAAATTTCCATTTACGGTTTTTTAAAAAATCGGTGCCATATTGTTTCAAACATGAGTGTGTGCGGCGGGATGGTGGGGCACGAGAAATAGGGCGCGAGGTTACAAATTCAAAGCCGGGTGGTGCAAGGATAGACCACACTGCTTGGTCAAAGTTTTGCGCGAGTTCATGTTGCGCGAACTGCATGATGGATAGGATGATCGATTTCCCCTCCACACAACGTCATACGATCAGGTATAATTTAATTTTTCCCACGTCAAGACATTTAGTGGTATTATATTTTGTCAATGGTACATTACTAAATATCAATGTCTATAGTTGTTCAATGTTTATAAAAACCTTGAGTTTGTGGTAAAGGAGTCATTTGTTAAGTCGATTTGCTAGGTTCAACAATGTATTCTCTCGGCTCCCAATTTTTATTCTAATTTTATACCAGGAGTATTAAATTAGGATTGTTATTAGAAACATTCTTAATCGTTATCATTTTATTCATTGTGTCAACTATTGTTATTAATTTAAGTCAATGTGTATTATATGTTGGAACTCCAAGGTCAAAAGAGTAGAAAATTTGTGTCAGAAAAAAAAGGGGTGTCATTGTAAAAGTCAAATAGGTGATTTTAGGTTTTTGTTATCATGGTGTCAAGAGTCATTGTCAAAAGTCGGAAAATTAAAAACTTGTAAAATAATAATAATAAATTCCTTATGGATGCATTTTCGGTGTTACACGATGTTCGGAAAATAATGTGTTTCACATTACGGGGAAAGTTATACAAATAACCCCAATCTGGAAACTATTGAACCTCGAATTCCAAATTTGTTGAGTTAAGCAAGATACACTTTGGAGGACGGAGGCAACGGAGGAAGGAGGTCATTCAGCGACCTCTCGTCGGTCACCAACAACAAGGGGCCGCATATCAGTTGTGGTGGCATTTTTGTGGTGTGTTACGTTGTGTAATGTTCTTATTTTCAATAAGTGGAAATTTCACAATGAAGGGGGGAATGATCCAATGTTCCATTTCCATTTTCAGTTTGTGTGTATGGGCAGCAGAATTCAACGGATTTTCCTATGTTATTCCCTATGGTGAAATGTGATGAGAGTTGATGGATGTACCTGACACATTATGATATGGTTGTAGGTAAGACCTTTAAAAACCTTCACCCCTTTGTGGTTTATGGCCAACCAATAGAAAACCACCTCACTCTCATTTTTAGGTTAACTTGATGGAAAACCAACTTGTGGTTTGTGATAATTGTTATGTCGGAAAAGTAGCACCCTAGGATTTGCACATTACAAAACCCTACTTTTGACTAACATGGGATTATCTCAAGGTGTGGGACCTTTGCGATTGAGAAAAACCTCTAGAGAAGGTTGGTTCCTAACCTATTCTAATGCTAACCTACTCCTAAACTACCAATTCCAAGGGACCAGAGGAAGAGAAATACATAAAAGTAAATCCTAAACTAAGAGAGGCGATAGCACCAAAACAAGACTAGAGATTCCTAGTGAGTGAAAGTGAGGGGAAAATGAGAAGGAAGAGGGCATACAAAGTGCCATAGTGCCAAAACACATTCAAACCTCCGATTACGGGGCCTGACAAAATCTAAGCCCTAGGAACACAATATGCACAATATACCTACAAAATATAATAGAAGGCAAGAAATGCAATATAAATCAAGCTAGGGAAAGAAGAGCCACAAAACACTAATTTTATTGCTTAAAATGATGCAAAATCCATTACAATATAGGCAAAGGCAAGAATCCTTCACAAAATGCATAAATTTGAGGCTTGTAGCTCACAAAAGTGTTGGAACAATTTTGGCAGAGTTCCTTTATAATTTTGAAATCTCTCCTCTCCAAATGAGGGGAATTTACATATATATAGAGAAAAGGAGATACCAACCAACATCCTTTAATAATTTCTTATACAGAGTATGGGTGACCATGTTGGTTCACTTTCTAATGGTACTTTTCTTGCACGGAAAATAGGGGACCATACCTCATTAATCCAGTTGTTGAGCTACCTTATACGATACCATTAATGCCCGGTCCATATGGCCGACATTCCTTGTTGACGCGTGACGGGAATTTTTGACATGTGACAAGACTTTTCTGATGCATGACGGGACTTTGGCTAATGTGTGACAAAAATTTTCTTGGCGTGTGTGAGGACTATTGCGACACGACAGATGACCATACTTCTACTAACGCGTGACAAGAATTTTTGTTGACACACACGGCGGGACTTTTGTTGACTACCACAAGACTTTTTGCTTTGACACGCATAGGAGGAGAAAGGCGGTTGATGCATGGTTGACGCATGTCAAAGAAGATGACAATTTTCACATGACAAGAAGAAAGGCAACGGCCAGCGCGACAAAGAGGCAAAAATCCATACATTTTCCAAACCATTAATGAAAATCCTTCTCCAAACCTTCATCGCGAGATACCTTGTAAATTGATCCCATTAACTATCAATTCCCAGACTTGTAGGTTAATCCATTTTGCAAGGGGATGTAAAAATGGATAAAAATTGGTGACTTGTGGGGTGATCTTCCTACTAGATTTGAAATACCAGTGATTTTGCATCCATTGGGCATGGAGTCAATATGATTGCTGAAACTGGTTTGATGTTCAAAACCTCTTACTTTCTGGAACACTTCGGGACCTTACTTCATCCTCGAGATCTTACCTAAAAGTGGAAATTGCAATAGCAAAAAAGCACAACCATGTACAAATTAAAAAATCATACATATCCCAAATGGAACATGCAAAGAGTGCACAAGCACGTATCTGAAAGCAAACCTAGCTACAACAAAACAATGTGGTACAAGCACTTGGAGGAATTACATCTCTAGGCTAATATTTACAAGAAAGATACTCCCATTAGTAATAATTCTTGAGATAGATACCATTAGATTGGAATCTGCAACCCTTCTCCGAATCCCGACTTTGTCAATTAGAAAGCATTGTTTTCTTTACACCCTGAAATCAAGTAAGGGCCACTCCGTATTGCATCAAAATGGAGTGCCTTCTGGGTTTGACTCTTTCTGCATCCCATTTTAGAACCAGGTCTCCTTCTTGAAAAGTTCTGTCTTTGGCCTTTCTATCAAAACTCATCTTGATTTGAGCTTGGTCCTTCTCCATTGTTTTTATGACTTGGTTCCTTATCTCTTCCAAATCCATTAGCTCTACATACCTAAATTCCATAGTTGGAAACTTAAATAGCTCCAACTGTTTGATAAGTTCCAAGGCTGGTAATTCAAGGGATATGGGCAGCCTTGCTTCCCTTCCATAAACCAACTTGAAGGGGGAATAACTAGTTGACTTCTTGGGAGTGATTCTATCAGCCCACAAGGTTGATTTCAATTTGGTATGCCAAGTCCTCTAATTCTCATCTAGGGTTCTTCTTATGATTCTCAGCAAGTTCTTATTTGTGGACTCTACCTTCTCGTTACCACAGGGGTAATAGCTAGAAGAAGTTCTCAAGTAGATACCATTTCTAACAACTTAATTAGATATCTTTGCTCCAATGAAAGCTAAGGCATTTATCGATATTATAGTGGAAGGAAAAAAACGTTGTTGTGATACCTTCATAGAAATCCAGAATTCTAGCTTCATTTGCTTCCTTAAGTAAAATTTCTTATGTCCACTTAGTAAAGTAGTCCATGGGCTGTAAGAATCCATTTGTGACCAAGGTTAGAACTTGGATTGATCATCCCAATAAAATAAAGCCCCATTGCACAAAAGGATGGTCAAATGAGATAGGATGGAGTGGGAGGGATACTTAGATTTTCTTTACCTATGAAGAAGGCACACTTCTTACATTTCTTGACCCAGGGAGTAGAAATCATTGAAAAGATTAGGCCAGTAATAACCAGCCCTCATGATTCTAATAGTTGTTACTTTTGGGGAAAAATGATCACCTGCCTCTCCATCATGAAAATCATGCAGTATCCTCTTTACCTGATATGTCTTGATGCACCTTAGGAGGACACCATTCATATCCCTTTTGAACAAAATATTATCTACAAGCACATATGGGATGCAATGAAGTCTGAAATGCCTCCTTTTGGACTTACTCAATCCTTGAGGACTTTGACTTGTTTGAAGGAAATGTACAATATCCTGAGTCCAACAAGGAATGGGTATACAACCTATGGTATGTTCTTGATTATCTTGCAACATCATAATAGCTTCCGCCTCCTCTCTTTATTCAACATGTTGGTTAGAAGCTAGCTACTCACACAACCCTTTTCCCCTAGCTAATTTGGTCAAATTTATATCAATATCATATTACATGACCTTGGTTATCCAACCAGCTCTCTTTTCATTAAGGTCTTCGTTTAAAAGAAAATCTTTTACACCAAAGCATGTGAAACTAATAGATGAATTGTTGTTTGACACTAGATGTCTAAATTTCAATAAAATTCTAATCACAACAAGGACATGCTTCTCTCATGAATGAATATCTCATGTTATAATCTGAAGGATTTGGCTAAGAATGTGATAGGATGCTCCGGTCCTTGTTGATTTGGTTGTACTAGTATGGTAGATATTGCATCTATGCCTCCAAAAGTGTATAAAATGAAGTCCTTCGAAAAATATGGATTTATTAGGGTTGGAGCTTGTGTAATGGCCTACTTTATGGCTTCAAATCTTTCTTTTCCTTTAACATTCAATCTGAAAATCATGGTCTTCTTTAGCATCATCGTTAGTGGCTTGACAAGATGGGAAAATTTGGGAACAAACCTCCTAACAAAATATTTTTCCCAAAAAGCTTTGGAGAGCCTTCTTATGACTTGGAAATGACAATGCTCGAATAGCTTTTACCCTTTCTGGATCAATTTCCAACCCTTCCTTAGACACGATGTGGCCTAAGAACTTGCCTTCATGAGCTAAGAATATGCACTTTTTGGGATTCGAGACACTCTGAATCTCCTGCATCTTTGGAATACTTGTCTGAGGTGAAAGAGATGACTTGTTGCATTCTTGGAGAATACAATAATGTCATCTAGATACACAAGAACTATCTTATTGATTAGCCCTTTGAATTCCATATCCATTTCCCTTTGGAAAATGGCTCCGATGTTTGCAATCCAAATGGAATTTTCCTATAAGCATATGTGCCCCACTTCATAGTGAAGGCTATCTTGAACTGGTCATCTTCTTTCACCATGATTTGATTATAGCCGGAATAGCCATCCAACAATGAGAACCTTTCGGAACCAGCTACTTGTAGGATTTGCTCCATGGAAGGAAGTGGGTAGTGGTCTTTGAGAGAGGCCATGTTTAAGTCTCAGAAATCCACACATAACTTGATTTCCCCATTCTTTTTCCTAACCGGCACTAGATTTTCTACCCATGAAGAGTGTTTGATTAGAAAGATGATGTTTGCTTCAATGATTTTGTTTAGTTCCCTTTTCATGAGAGGATCGATATGAGGATTGACTGGCCTTTGCTTCTTCCTAATGGGTTTAGCTCTCGAATCTAACTCAATGGTGTGTTGTGTGAATTATGGATTAAACTCTCTCAAATATTCATAACTCCAGGCAAATACATCTTGAAATTCTTGGCAAAGTTGTATGAATTCATATTTTTCTTGTTCAGTGCTTACCTTGCCAATTTGATGTGTTTTTCCTTCTCTAACTAAAATTGGCTCACGAATCTTTACCTTTGACCCAAATGTTGGCTCTTTCCCTCTGGCCCGATCATTAGGATTGAATATTGACTCTAGAGTCACTAAACCCTTTAAAGCTTATTTTCCTCGGTTGTACCACTTGATACCCGTATTGTTGCTCGATTTCTCTTGATTTTTAACCGAGAACTCAGCCTCCTCCTGTAAAAAATTAATGATTTGTTGATCATTCTCAAATACTGCCAACTTTCGTGTTATTTTACGCACACTGGCCTCACAATCACATGAATATGTGGCTGCGATTTATATCTTTTAATACTATCCACAACATCAAATGTTACTCCAATCTTTGCATGATTATCCATGACCTCACTCTTCTACCTTGGTATGGCTTGAATATTGAACGCTTTAAAATCATCAATTTGATCCCATACCCGATGCTTGTAGGCTTTGAGAAGATCATTCTTAATAGCATGTTTTCCCTAACCTAGTTGACAATTAACTCAATATCCCCAACTACTTGCAAGTTTTGTAGACATCTCTTCATTGCCCAATTGAATCCATGTATTAAAGTTTCATACTCAATTTGTATTGTTTGAATAAGTAAACTGAAAATGGAAAGTTGAGTGGTACTTCATACCTTGTGGTGATAAAAGCATTGCTCCTCCTCCGAGTGCCCATCCTACTCATTGAGCCATCAAAGTATAGTTGTCATAATTCTTTATCACCTTTGTCATCTAGTTTGTTGAGGCTAGGAAGAGGTGTGTTTTCTTCGTGAAAACAATAAACTATGCTTCCTGGATGCCCTAAACTTTGGTATCTACTTCCTGAGTGTTTGGGTAATCCTCTTGATCAAAGGCTAAACAATTTCCATTGATTGGGCTTGGTACATGAGGCTTAATATGGAAATTTGCAATAGTTCGATCGAATTGGCCTTAGCTCCATACCTTGTTCTGAAGAGCATATGTGACCAATTAGCTGATAAGTAGCCTCCAATTTTGGCGGTGAATTCTCTTGACAAGCACACTGCAAAGAGTGGTGGCAAGTCAATCACTGATATATCCTATTAAACTGTGACATTAGGACATGTGTGCAATGTAAGGTTTAAACCTTTTATGATCCCAACAGTCCCTATTGTTGTCTAATCTAATTGTACCACTCCTTTGGAAACTAGGTCGTATTTCGAGCCCAGTGATCTGCAATTTGTTTCGACATTACAAAATTTCTAGCTCCTAAGTCAATCATGAAATTATGTACAAGATTGTTCCCAATAGCGAAGATATATAGAATGGAGGAGGCTTCATGCTTTTACCTTCACGGCCTCCATGAAATCCCTCTTGTGAGGTTGCATTAGTGAGCACCTTCTCTTGATTCTTGGACAACTCATTTGATGCTGACCAATTCTCCATGGCTGCTTGTAATAAATCCCATTGGCCCAGAATTTTTAATGATTCCCACATAGAAATGCTTACATTGTTCTTCTTCATTTGATCAATAATGTTAAAAGGAGATGGATTCTCCTTTTGTTTCCCCTTACTTGGCATGATTTTCTCCTGCACATGGGCTATTAACCGGCACCTAAGTTGGCTTAGAGGGTGATTTGGGCTGATTTTGAACGTTTGGGGCTGCACTTGGATTGTTGATACCCCAAAGTGTAATAGAAGGTCGAGAAGCACTTGGATTAGATGATTTTCCTTCCTCTATATTCCTTTTCTTAGACCTTTTTTTGGTTGCTACACTTTGAGGAGGGGACTGATTTATTCCACATAAATCCTCAGCTTGCCAATTCAAAAGTGTTGTCTCGTTTGGAATTTTTCTTGATTAGCTACCTGTTGTTGACTTTCTTCTTAGTTTTTTCTTGAGGAACACCCGTCGTAGTCACCATCAATGTTTGATTTAAAGCACCATTGAAGCATGTTGCCCAATTGTGTGGTTGGTTGCATGGGAAAAACCATTCATATTCTTGTGTTATATTGTTTTGAGTTGGAACCAAGGCCCTACATGTTGAAACTACATTAGGAGTATATGCTTGGAATGACCTAGCAGCTTGGGGTTGCCTTGGTAATGGTTACAGTTATTAACTTGAACAGGTGGCTTGTTTGGCTGATATGGAGGTTTATTAGGTTAGACCTGAGGCTGATAAGGTCTAGAATTTTGAGCTTGTTGCCTCTTAAGAGTTACCAACTTGTTTCCTAAGTTTTACAATTGTTTCATAACCTCCTAGAGTTCATTTGAATGGCTAGAAGAAGAAGTGGATGCTTCATTTGAAATCTGATTTCTTGGAGTAGGGATGGGGGCTATTGTAGGTGTTTGATTAGGATTAGGATTCCCCATATCTAGATAAAGAGGCATAGGTGGCCTAGGTGTAATTTTACCAGCTTGAATTAGGCAATTCTCAGCTCTAATGGCTATGGCATAGGCATCTGATAGGGTTATTCCCCCATAGATTGTATCATAACATATATATCAAAATTTAGAGCTTTAATAAAATAGAGAAATGCACATTTAGCCATTGGTCTGACTGCAATTGGGATCCTTTCCGTGTTCTTTGGAATATGGAATTGAAGTCCATCATTTTCTTAGTTGGTGCCCTTTTGATTGTAGTCATCTGCTCCAAAAGGGATAAGTTGTCAACCCTCTCCCCAAGCGGCCGTAGAGAGTTGTACACAATTGATCCCAATTCTGAATTGATCCTGCTCCCAAACCTCCCCGAACCACTTTGTAATTCTTTTCCTTTGAAATAATAATCCAACAACTTGACCAGTAACATCCATCTTAGAAATATCATGTATGACACAGACATTTGCAATGTCTTGAATGTGGTTGATGGGAGTTGTGTGATTTTCTCCAGTGAAGTATGGGATATTCTTTAATGCTGCTATCGGGACTGGATTTTATGCATTAAGGGTGAGTGGACTACTACTGTGAAATTTGCATATGGGTTTTGAGGTGGCTGATTTGGTGGTTGTAGATGAGCCATCCTGAGTGGCCTGAGAACTCTAGTCGATTGAAGAAAAGGTCTACTTAGGTGGAGGTGTTGATAAAGTTCTATTTGGTGGAGATGGAGACCTTTGAGCTCTTCTCCTCTTCTTGCTCTATCCGGGGATAAGTGTAAATAGATGAATAACACCTCTTCTCTAGTTCTTGACCTTGTTTGGATTCTTCAAATGAACTTGATAAACGTGAAATGCTCAAACCACTAAATTTGAGTGACGGAGTCACCGGATGTGTTCTGCAAAGCCTCCAAACGCTAGAATTTCACCAAGATACACACCCCAATCTTGATAAAACTGAAATATTGACCTCTGTCCCACGGGCATGCCAGAAGCTGTTATGTCGGAAAAGTAGCACCCTAGGATTTTCATATTATAAAACCTTACTTTTGACTAACATGGGATCATATCAAGGTGTGGGACCTTTAGGATTGAAACAAACCTCCAGAGAAGGTTGGTTTGTGACCTATTCTAATGCTAACCTACTCCTAAACTACCAATCAAGGACCAAAGAGAAGAGAAATACGTGAAATTAAATCCTAAACTAAGAGAGGCGATAACACCAAGACAAGACTAGAGATTCTAGCGAGTGAAAGTGAGGGGAAAATGAGAAGGAAGAGGGCATACGGCGTGCCACGGTTCCAAAACACATTCAAACCTCCCGAGTTTCATGGGGCACAACAAATCAAAGCCTTGCACAGAACACAATATGCACAATATACCTACAAAATATAATAAAAGGCAAGAAACGCAATATAAATCAAGCTAGGGCAAGAAGAGCCACAAAACACTAATTTTTATTGCTTAAAATGATGCACAATCCATTACAATATAGGAAAAAGGCAAGAATCCTTCACAAAATGCATAAAATTTCAGGGCATGTAGTTCACAAAAGTGCTTGGAACAATTTTGCGAGTTCCTTTACAATTTTGAAATCTCTCCTCTCCAATGAGGGGAATTTACATACATATAGAGAAAATGAGCTACCAACCAACATCCTTCATTAATTTCATGTATAAAGGTATGGGTGACCATGTTGGTTCACTTTCGATGTTACTTTTCTTGCACGGTGAACAAGGGAACCATACCTCATTAATCGATTGTTGAGGTACCTTGTGTATGCGATACTATTAATGCCCGGTTAAGTGGTGACATTCCTTCTTGACGCGTGACAAAAATTTTACTAATGTGCAACGGGACTTTTCTTGTGAGTGACGGGACTTTTTTATGCATGACGGACTTTTGCTAATGTGTGACATGACTTTTGTTGACGTGGCGACGAGTTTTGCTGATGCGAGATGGGACTTTTTAACGCGCAATGTGACTTTCTTGACACACGATGGGACTTTTGTAGACATGCGATAAGACTTTTCTTTGATGCAGCACGAGACTTTTTCTGATGCGTGATGAGACTTTTTGTTGACGTGTAACGAGACTTTTTTGATGTGCGACAAGAATTTTGCGCAAACATGCGACGGGAATTTTTAATGTGAAGCGATGGGACTTTCTTTGACATGCGATGGGACTTTTCTTGTTGCGTGATGGGACTTTTTATTGACGCCTTGCGACAAGACTTTTTGTTGATGCGTGACAAGAATTTTTGCTGATGCGCAACGGGACTTTTGATGACATGTGGCGGGACTTTTTGCGATGCACAATGGGAGGAGAAAGGTGGGCTGATGCATGGTTGACACACGTCGAAGATGACAAATGTCATGTGACAAAAGAAGAAGCACTGTTGATGCACAACAAAGAGGAAATAATCCATACATTTTTATAAGTTGACCATTAATGCAAATCCTTCTCCAAACCTTCTCTGCGGCTCACCAACTCACCATGAGATGCCTTGTAAACTGCTCTCCCATTAACTATCAACTGCTCGAGACTTGTAGGTTAATCCATTTTGCAAGGGGATGCAAAAAAATGGATAACAATAATTTAAAGGAAAATCACATGATCGTGAAAGCATATAAAGGTACGGGTTTGATGTTTTGCCCATGTTCAAACTAAGGGGGTGATATTAGGAAATAACATTAATTAGTGCTCCCATAGGTTGATATTTATCGTGTTATAAAAAGTATATATAGTAAGTTGTTAGTTTGTTAGGTACCGTGATTAGTGAGTCATTACGAGTTGTTAGAACAACTCGTAGATTTTTTGTAAGGAGCTAATTAAAGACTCCTATATATTTGTGTTATTGGTCTTGAATGAATATAGAGTGAAATAATATATTGTGTGTTTTGCTCTTGCAATTACTATCATGGTTTGCTTAAAGATGATATTTTTGTAAAAATTATATTTTCTCATATTAATAGAAAAGGGTGAGGGACCCTCTTACCCTTTTATTTACTGATTAACATAATATGATAGTGTTGAACAAAATGGATTAAATTTTGATTAAGATACTTCCACTTAATGTATAAACCTTTTTTTATAATAAGAGATATCCAAAATATATTCCAATAGTGTAATATAAGGAATACGATGTTTTAATACAATGTTTCCCAAAAATAAGTCCCTCACAAACACATGACGCTAACTCATTTAGTGTGTATGTCCTAGACATACTACTAACTCCACCGAATCTCCAATATGAAATCATTATTAATGAACAGTCTTAGTAGCAAATGTTTTAGTGCCTTGTCATATGTTAAATTATAGATGGTTGTATTGAAAAATTCAAATTGGTAGTGTTCATATGATTTTTTGTTTTTATGTTGTTGCTTATGATATATGTTTGTCCATTGTAAAGGTAAACATGGTTGTCATTTGGAGATTGGAAATTCATGGGGTGTTGAATACCTCAGAAAATCTTACATGTTCATCGTTCATATTATATGACCCTAATGATAGCAAGATAGTAGAGAGAGGTACCATTATGGGAAATGCTACTATGACCGTCCACCAGGCATGAGTATAGGGCCTTGATATTGGGTCTTGAGGAAGTGATATGTCATGAAGTTCAGAACATTTGTGTGTTTTCTCACAATATTCTTTTTGTGAAACAAATGAATGGTGTATACCAATGTAACAATGTAAATCTTTTTGTTCTTTGAGTTCAAGCGCTAGAGATTGTATCTCGCTTTGTGAAATGTTCATATGTACATGTAAAATTTAATAAAGGTAGGTTGGATGTATGTCAAGTGTCTAGGACACTATAAATGAAGAAGTGGCAGCGTTGTTAGCACTTTCTATGGATGACATTGCAATATGATATATGTACACATTGTATTTCCTTTTTGTGTAATGGTAGACATACCTTTTTATTGCAGGAATATGAATGAAAAACAATTCTCAATGTGTACAATGTTTTATTGTGCATAATTATCTCAATATGAATGAAAAATAAGAATAAAATAGTTTGTGCACCATCTGTTACAGTTTATCTTGTATCATTTTCAAGTCTAGACCTAAAATTTTGAGTTGGTGCCTTTGGAAAGTGTTAAAACAAAGTATTTTGAAATTTGGTACTTTCTAAGGACTTAAGGATTCTTGGAACCTTCTTCCATTGGATGGGAAATTTCTTCCCCTTTCCAAAAAGGTAAAGAAGTCCTTCTAACTCCTTATACTTTGTGAGTTATGGCTCGACGGACCTAAGATGGTGTTTTTGCCAAAAGTGGGCCGGCGGGGCTAAGGAGTTATTTTGGAACTTTGTTCTTTTGGAAAAAAGTGTAATTGGTGATTGCGAGTCCATGAGCCCATATGGAGAAGTAAAAAGAAGAATTCCTAAGGTCCGCAACCAATCAGATGAGGACACGTGTTGATTTTAGAGGTTGAAAATTCAAAGCGGAGGCATGGGTTGTCGGAGAACTTTGAGCCTTTAAGTTTTTTTGGTTAAAAAGACTAAAAGGTATAAGGTAATCCATGACCCCACCACCAATAAGAATATGATACGTGTTCACATTGAAAGTTCAAAGTGGGGAACGTGGGCCGTCGGTGAAATTTAAGTTTTTGGCTTTTGTGGTGAAAAGCATAAAAGTATGAAAGTAAGTGCTTCCCGCAACCAATCAAAAGGTGCCATGTGTTCAAATCGTTGCAACGTTGAAAATTCAATGTGAGGACCCACGGTCGTCGCAACACTTATGGAAATTTAGTTTTAGTTTATTTCCAAGAGTGAGGTAAAAATTATAAAATGATCCTTGTTTCCACCTTGGTCTTTTTCCCGTTGTTGAAAAGTCAAATCGGAAAGCGGGTCCATGGAGAAAAATCTAAGTTTTTGAGCCATTTTTCCAAAAATATTGAAGTGTTGAAGAGAGAGTAGTGTTCCCGTCTCCAATCAAATGATTCCACGTGTCGAGGTTGAAAGGTCAAAGCGAGTGAGCGGGCCAAATTGTTCCAAATGCCATTTCTCTATAAAAGTCATAAAATGCAAGGGCTTCTCCGTGCTCACGCCAATCACTTCCTGCCACGTGTATGGCTCAAATGTAAAGGTGTAAAAACAAGATGAGCGGTCCATATTCAAACTTGTGAAAGGAAGGTAACAGTTACATTATGAAAATATGGTTTTTTCCGCCATTTTCATTTTTCTGCGAATCAAGAATCCGAAAGGGTGCGAATGATTTGAATAATTTGTAACCGTTTCTTTCCTAAAGGAGAAGTTGTAACCATTTTTTTGTGGGCTATTTGATGGGTTTTTGAATCCATTGTATGGGTTGGAATTCGAGATATGAAAAAAATCGTAATTTTAAATAGAAAGAAATCAATGCAATGGTTTTCCCTTTCTTCCTATGTTTCTCTTTTTTCTGGTTAGATTTAGGAATCATTCAATCTTTGCATGTTAAAACTTTGTGTTCTTGTAAATGTAATCTTGAGAACTTTGTGTGTCTTTGGGATTGTATCATTATAAATGTGAATGGTTTGATTATGTACTTCATTTTTCAAAATACATATTAGGGTTTTCTCTGCTATCTCTTTTCCCTGAAAGTATTGTATTCTTCTGCCTCCCTCATCTCTCCAAGTCTTCTATCCTCATGTGTTGATAACTCTCCAAGTATAAAACACTTTCCAAGATATCAGAAGACCACATTATGATGAACATTGTATATTTGTGCATAAGTTTTTTTGCTTTCAATAAGGGAACCTCTCCCATTAAAGAGGAGGGACTTTCTTGTCCCCTGACTGTGGTTTCATTCAAAGTGTAAATCTGAAACCCAATAGTTTTTGGCGACTCTACTGGGGATTCATTTCAACAGATTTCCTTTCTAAAAGAACAACAATTTGATCATTTCCTTGATCTGGCGACTCTAAGATACACTCGGGGTAGAAGAGCCCTTGGGATTGAAGATTCCCAATTTCAACTTCTAGATCAACAAGGTTTTCAACTTCCTCCAACAAGAAGAAACAAAAGAGCTCATTCTATAAGCACACCTCCTGCTGAAGACAGAGCTTCTGGGAGTGATATTTTTCAAACACAACTTAGCCCTAACCTCTGTGCCCTAATTATTGTTGGGTTTTAGTTCTACTTCAAGCAATTTTTCCAAGGATGGTAACACCTTTTCCTTGGGGACAACAAGTTGGGCCTCTTGCTCTCCCTCAACCTTTGCATGAGTTACCTAGGGGTAATAGAAATAACTTTCCCAAGTTCAGAGGTGATGTCAGGTGTGCCACTGATGAACATATTGCAGCCATCATAGTTGCATGTGGAGTCCTTTGGGTTGAACATGAGGATGTATCTATTAGGTTGTTTGTGGAGACCTTGCAAGACAATGTTGTAGATTGGTTTTACCATCATCTGCTGGGACCATCACCAATTGGACTACCATGAGAACTGAATTTGAGAACTGTTTCAAACCTACAAAGGATGTGCATGCTTTGCTAGCCCAGATTTCTCAAATCAAGAAAGAATCACATGAGCCAATGAGAGAATTTGTGGCCAAGTTCAACAAGTTGATTAACAAGATTCCAAAAAACACCCGGCTGGCTTGTGGATCAGATTCAAAAATGTTTCTTCTTGAATGCTCAATTTCTTGAAGTGAGCTATGCCCTGAGGAGAGCTAATCTTGCAACTTTGGAGGTTGATCAGAGATTGGATGTTAGTGTTGAATATGACTTGATCATGTCTGGAAAAATGAAGAGAGAATATTTCAAATCCAAAACATCACCTTCTTCCTCTACTCCTGGAGCTAATGCAGAAAAGTTGGTGTGCTCAAATGATCTCATTTCCCTCAAGAAGTAATTGGCTCAACATGATCCATATCAAGATGTTCCAAGGAATAAATTTCAACCTAGGAACCATTTTCCTTTTTCTCAAACTAGGTTGGCAATTGAAGTTCCACCCCTAAAGGTGCCTGTCAATGCCACTTGTGAAGTTCTTGAGCCTGATGATGAAGATGAGAATGAACTATATGATGAACAAGAAGATGAAGCTGATGAAGAACTGGAGGAGCCTAGTGGATCTCAAGTTCATTTCCTCACCACTGAGGGTGTAGATGATGAGGATGATTATGATTATGTAGTGGCAGGGATGAATAACGAGTCATATGCTGTTATGACCCGGGAGCAGACCAACAAAAGGGAAAAAGTGGTGCGAACTCGCTTAAAACATCCAAGGAGTATCCCATAACCATTCTAGTGGTTTTCGTAAGAGGAGCTCATATTCCCACTACTTCCACATAAAATGTAGGATCTTCTAGTCTTCTTTCCTCTTCTTCTAATTCTAAAGCTTCTTGTCCTCCAAATGATAAAGTTGATAGGTCAAAAGTTTCCCCTACTCATAGTAGTGATACCCCATCCACATCTAGATCTTTTGACATTATTGATCACCTAAAAAGACCAAGATTCAGATTTCAGAGGTTGAGTTTTATCAAACCCATCCAAAATCCTTTGCCAAGATGGTTAATTTTGTCAATTCTAAATCCAAAACCCCATCACCTACTTCTAAAGGTCTCTTTCCCTCCTCTTCCTCACCTCAACCAAGCCTTGTGGCTGCAGTCACTTCACCCAATGAGAAAATCAAACCTTTCTATGTGACTCTCCTCATAGCTGGCCACAAACTTAGCAATTGTGTCATTGACTGGTGCATCAGATAATGTAATGCCTGCCAAAGTGGCTCATGCTTTGGGCCTAACCCTAACCCACACCTATGGCTCTTTTATTCCATGGAGAGTAGAGAAGTGCCTTTGGTTGGGAGAATCAAGGATGCACAAGTAGCTTTTGTTTCTTTACCAGAGAAGAAATTTTAGCCACCATCTTGGTTGCTTGATATTCCACCTTCATATGACATGCTGCTGAGTAGGAACTTTTGCAAGGATGTAGGAGGTGAAATCCAAATGGATTGGTCACATGCTTTGATCCATGTTAATGGAAAGATGAAGAAGTTGCTACCTGAGAAACAAACTGAATACATTGTGCAAAAGACAGATGATCCAAAAGCACAAATTCTTTATGAAGACATTGGGCATGGGAACTACATGATCATGTCACAAGATGAGGCAAGTCTGCCAAAAGGAGTGTTGCTTGATCCTAATGGTGTTTGGACCTTGGAATTTGATGGGAGCTGCTCTTCAGCTAGTTCTGGAGCTGGTGTGGTCCTGATCTCTCCTGAGGGTAAGATCCATCCTTTCTCTTTCAAGTTTTAGTTTGAAAATACCAATAATATTGTTGAGTATGAGGCCCTCATTCTTGGGTTGAGCATGGCGAAAGATATGGGAGTGAAGAACCTTCTTTCTCTTGGAGATGCAGAGCTAATAGTGAAGCAAGTCAGAGATCTTTATCAAGTGAAGAATAGAAGGTTGAAGCACTATAGGAATCTGGTCTGGGATTCTATTGAGTTCCTTGATGCCTTTTCCATTAAAGTTGTGCCAAGGGAGAAGAACACTAGAGCTGATTCTCTAGCTATTTCAGGGTCTTTGTTGATACCTCATCCTGACTTCTCTCAAGACAAATTCACTATTGAGATGATTCATAGACCCAGTGTGCCTGATAATGCAAATAATTGGCAGGTATTTAATGATGATCAACATTTTCTTTCCTTCTTGGAGCTTAGGGACAATTTTGATCAACTATACTTTGAAGGAAGTAGCAATCTGCCTAGAGAATGTGTATCATCTAATGAGGAAGGTGTCAAGGAGGAGATGGATCAAGATGGCTGCATTAAACTGAAAGGTAACAAGATCCCTAAGGGCCTGGTAAGTTTAGAGGATCTCTTTGATAAGCATGATAGATATGTCAAGTCTAAAACTTCAAGGAGCTCAACAATCTGCTTTGAGACTGAAAAATTGAATATTGGGAGCCTTGATGAACCAAAAATGGTGAACATTGGAAAGTGCTTGCACTCAGGAGGAGAAAAATAAGGTGGTAAATATTTTGAAGAGGTATGTTGATGTCCTTGCTTATTCTTATGATGATCTTAAAGCTTTCCAACCAAAATAAATGCAACATTTTATTCCTCTTAAGCCTGGGATCAAGCCTTTCAAACAAAAGCAAAGGTAGTACAATCCAAATATTGCTAACACCATCTTCCAAGAGATACAAAAGTTTTGAAGGCCAAGATCATCTTTCCCATTCACCATTCAACATGGATTGCTAATATTGTACTTGTCAAGAAGAAAATGGTGAGATTCGATCTGTGTTGACTTCAGAAATCTAAATCAAGCTTCTTTGAAGGAAAACTACCCTCTCCCCATGATGGACCAGGTGTTGCAAGCTGTCATAGGCTCAGAGATGCTATCCATGTTGGATGGATTCTCGGGTATAATCAAGTAGAGGTGAATACTGCAGATCAACACAAGACTGCCTTTACCACCCCTTGGGGTACATTTTCCTACAAGAGGATGCCCTTTGGTCTCATCAATGTTGGTGCTACTTTTCAGAGGGCCATGGACTTGGATTTTGGTAGTTTGAAGGGGAAATGCATTGTGGTGTACTTGGATGATTTGACTGTGTTTTCCAAAACCAGAGCAGATCACTTCCAACACCTAGAAACAATCCTGCAAAAGTGTAGAGAACATGGAGTCTCTTTGAACCCAAAGAAGTCAGTTTTTTGTGTCACTGAAGGAAATATTTTGGGACACATTGTTTCAAAAGAAGGGATTAAAATTGATCGAGAGAGAGTTCAGGCCATTCAGCAAATCCCTCTTCCCACAAGTAAGAAAGGTGTCCATTATTTCTTTGGTAAGATCAACTTCCTAAGAAGATTCATACCTGATTTTACAGAACTTACTATGAGCATTGCTCACATGATGAAGGGGAAGAAAACATTTTGTTGGTCTTCTGAAGGAAAGGAAGCATTTGAGGACATTAAGAAAGCTATTGCAAAGACTCATGTCTTGGTGTGCCCTGATTTTAGCAAAGATTTCATTATCTATTGCTATGCCACTGAGAATACCCTAGTTGTTGTGTTAACCCAAAAAGAATGTTGAAGATCATGAACTCCCAATTGCATTCATGAGTTATGTTTTGAAATCCCATGAGTTGAAGTACACCATGATGGAGAAACATGCATTTGTAGTTGTCAAAGTTGTCAAATAGTTTAGGTTTTACATTCTAAATTCTCATTCTATCGTGCTTGTGCCTGATACAACAATCAAATCCATTCTTACACACAAGAATTTGGAACAAAGAGGGGTAATTGGGTGGAAAAAGTGTAGGAGTATGATCTTGACATCAAGCCAACAAAGCTAGTTCGGGAAAAGGCCTGTGTGAACTCATTGTTGAGGGAGCTGATAAAGAGTTGTCCAAAGATGAAGCTGATATCCCAATTGTTCTCTTCCTCAGTTCTACAGATGAATGGTATGCTGACATTGCATATTTTATTACCTATGGTGAGTGTCCATCTCACTTAACTACCAAGGAGAAGAGAGCCATCAAATTGAGGTCTGCACAATATGTTTTGTGGGAGAATGCCTTGTTCAAAAGAGGCATAGATGGAAGGTTTTTGAAATGTGTAGACAAGGAACAACAGAAGAAGTTGTTCTCTACTTTTCATGACCAAGCTTGTGGAGGTCATTTCTCTTCTGCTGTAACAGCTCACAAGATCCTTCATGCTGGTTATTATTGGCCAACTATGTTCAGAGATGCATCAAATGGGTAGTTAAGTGTGAAACATGTCAAATTTTGTTGGAAGACCTAAATTGGCCGCCTTACCTCTCAAACCTGTGGTGATTGAGGAACCTTTTCAAAAATGGGGTCTGGATTTCATTGGAACACTCAACCCACCTTCTAGTGTTGGGCATACCCATGTGTTGACTACCACAGATTACTTCACCAAGTGGGTGGAAGCCATTCCAATCAAGAGTACTACTTCTGAAGTAGTATGCAACTTTATTAAGGAGAACATATTGATAAGGTTTGGGATACCAAACAAGATTGTAACTGATAATGCTTCCAACTTTTCTTCTGCTGAGATGATGGATTTCTGCTATGGGTATGGAATCTCCCTTGCTCATTCTTTAGACTACTACCCCCAAGGGAATGGACAAGCAGAATCAACAAACAAGAACTTGGTGACCATTGTTAGAAGCTTGTCAATGAATCTAAGAGAATTGGCATAAGAAACTATATGATGCACTTTGGGCTGATAGGATTACACCCAAAAGAGCAATTGGAATGTCTCCTTTCCAAGTGGTGTATGGTGTTGAGGCTCAACTACCAGTGATGGTGGAATTGCTAGCTTTGCATCTGATGAAAGCCATTGAAGATTCAAGTTTCAGTGGGTCTTTAGACAAGAGGATCATGTACCTTCAAAATCTGAATGAGGATAGATTGCAAGTTGTTGACATAATAGCAACCATCAATTGAAAGTGAAGGCTTTGTTTGACAAGAAAGCCAAACCCAGAGTTTTCCAAGTGGGAGACATTGTGTTGCTATGGGACAAGAGACATGAGCCTCGGGAAGCCATGGTAAGTTTGAATCTCTTTGGCTTGGTCCTTTCAAGATAAGGCATTTTTCTGGTGAAAACTCCTTCTATCTTGATTACATGGATGGATCTCCTCTCCCACTTCCTTATAGTGGGAAGTACTTAAAGTTGTTCAAGTCCTAGGTGACTAGGAAGTCCTTTTGTATATTATGTATAGTTGTTGGTTTTGGCTTGTTTCCCTTTCTTGTTCCTTGTTGTGTGGTGTGTTTTTTTTGTCTTCCCTTTTTGGTTTGTTTTGTTTCTTTTCCTACCTTGTGTGTGTTGTCTCTTGTATTAGTTTTGCTTTTTGACTCTAGTTACCCAATGGATAAGAAAATGGTCTTATTTCCTAGAGTTTATGCAGTTATTGATCTTACCATGTCCCTTTCTTTCAATTCAATTCATCCCCGAGAAGAGCCAATTGTTCTTACCCTCAAAATTCCCCTCATTTTTCAAGTCTAGACCTAAACTTTTGAGTCGGTTCCTTTGGAAAGTGTTAAAACAGTATTTTGAAATTTGGTACTTTCTAAGGACTTAAGGGTTCTTGGAACCTATTCCATTTGATGGGAAATTTCTTCCCCTTTCCAAAAAGGTAAAGAAGTGCTTCTAACTCCTTATACTTTGTGAGTTATGGCTCGGCGGACCTAAGATGGTGTTTTTTGCCGGAAGCGGGCCGGGCGGGGCTAAGGATTTATTTTGGAACTTTTATTCTTTTGGCGAAAAATCATAGTTGGTGATTATGAGCCGCGAGCCCGCGTGGAGAAGTAAAAAGAAGAGTGCCTAAGGTCCTCGTAACCAATCGAGATGAGGACACGTGTTGATTTCGGGGTTGAAAAGTCAAAGTGAGGGTATGGGTCGTCGGAGAAATTTGAGCCTTTAAGTTTTTCTTGGTTAAAAACAAAAGGAATAAGGTAAAGTGAACCTACCACCAATCGAGAATATTCCACGTGTTCGAGTTGACACATTGAAAAAATTTAAAGTGGTGAAAAGCATAAAAGTATGGTCGCTTCCCGCAACCAATCAAATGACACGTTTAAGTTTTGAAAAGTCTTTGTGGTAACTTTGAACATAAAAGTATGAAAGTAAGCTGCTTCCCCGCAACCAATCAGAAGGTGCCACGTGTTATGTTGCACCGTTGAAAATTCAATGCGGAGGAGTGGATCATCGGAGCACTTTTGGAAATTTAGTTTTATTTCCAAGAGTGAGGTAAAAATTATAAAATGATCCCTGGTTCCGCCTTGGTCTTTTGCCCGCCGTTGAAAAGTCAAATCGGGAAAGCGGGTCCACGGAGAAATCTAAGTTTTGAGCCTTTTTTCCAAAAATATTAAAATGTTGAAAAGAGAGCCGCACCCGTCTCCAATCAAATGATTCCATGTGTCCGGGTTTAAAGGTCAAAGCGGGTGAGCGGGCCAAATTGTTCCAAAATGCCATTTCTCTATAAAAGTCATAAAATGCGAAGGGCTTCTCCGCCCACCCAATCACTTCCTACCATGTGGATGGATCAAATTTAAAGGTGTAAAAGCAAGATGAACTACATATTCAAACTTTTTAAAGAAGGTAACGGTTACATTATGAAAATCTGGTTTTTCCGCCATTGTCGTTTTCTGTGAATCAAGAATTTGAAAGGGTGCAATGATTTGAATAATTTATAACTATTTCTTGCTTGCTCAAAGAAGTAGTAAATTTTTCGCAAGCTATTTTATGGGATTTCAAGCCATTGTACTTGTTATGAATTCTAATACGATGGAACTATAATTTTGAACAGAAAGAAATCAATACGAGGGTTTTCCCTTTCTTCCTCTGTTTCTCTCTCTTTCCTGGTTCGATTTAAAATCATTCAATCTTTGCATGCTAGAAACTTTGTGTTCTTGTAAATGTAATCTCGAGAACTTTGTGTCTGTGGGATTGTGTCTATTATAAACGTGAATGGTTCTATTCTATACTTCATTTTTCTCAATACATATTAGGGTTTTCTCTGCTATCTCTTTTCCCTGAAAGTATTATTTTTCTGCCTCCCTCATCTCTTCAAGTCTTCTATCCTCATGTGTTGATAACTTTCTCCAAGCATAAAACACTTTCCAAGATATCGAGAAACCACATCTAAATGAAATTGTACATTTGTGCATAGGTTTTCCTTTGCTTTCAATAAGGGAACCTCTCCCATTAAAGAGGAGGATACAAGTTCCTTCACATTCCACGATGGTAATATACAAATTTGTGAACATTAATTCTTTTTCATAATACGTAATATTTTATGTTGGGATAATAACTACGTATTTGTACTCACTGCATATAAGAAAATTCACATCCCATGGCATGTACGTGTTCGACAAGTGTCATAGAGGATGCAACCAAATCATCAGTATGTGGTTCATTTGTGCAAGTTATTTGTTTCATTTTTATAGTAATCATAAACAAGCGTCTAATAATATGTTATATTTTAATGTCACAAGGAGATGCTCCTCCAGGAGGTGATTGTCCTCATGGTACTATGTCAGATGGTCCTTCCGAGCCCATTGGCTCAAATATCCCGAGCCTACAACTGAGAGGTGAATAAATTTAAAACTTAACTTTTTTTTTCTTGTTGATTACTGATATTCAATTTAAAACTTAACTTTTTCTAACATTGTCTTTCAATCAGCCACCCGTAGACTACAAAACTGAATGGGTGAATGGTCATATTCATTATTTTTGTCAGCATGGATCATGTGTTGTTAGTGGGGACGTTAGGTTTTGGGAGCTGTATAGACTTAATCGACATCTCCAAGTTGCACACAATCTTCCCTTTGTGAAACCACGTAAGTATGGTTGTAAGCATATGGGAAAACGGGCACCTATCTCTCATGATAGGAGTAGGGCATCCATACAGAAGAGAGAGGGGGGATGTAGACTATGTCTTGAGGTAAGTAGCGATACAACATGCGGCAATGAAGAGGGTTATCAATCGAGTTTGTAAAAAAACAAAAACTCGATTCAAGGAGTTGAGGCACAAAGGAAAGAGGGAGGTGGATGTTGAAATGCACACCTATAATTCAGAGGAGATACGACATGTGAGAAAGGAGAGGTGGTTGAGAGTGAGAGAAAGAAAGAACAACTCAAATACCGAGATAGAGGTAAATTTATGATAAGTGTAATATATTATGTATTATGTTTGGTTGGAAATCAAAAACTTAATATTATCTCATGAACAAGAAGATAGAGAAGAGGGTGGAGCAACTAGCGGGAATGTTGACCCCCACGAAGGATCCCGTAAGTAATTATTGGACTTTCATTGTTATATGGAATATAGTTTTTGTTTATTTGTGTATACTAACTCCTTTTGATGGTGTGCGTAGGATTATGACATTCCTTGAGTCATCTCCTATCTTTGACATAGAGACTCGCTTAGTAGTACAAAATAGATAAAGGTAACAAACACTTAACACTCATGTGACAATTATATGTTGCCTTATGTTGTTGATATTTCAATTGTCTTGATGACTCGATTGTTGTAGGTGGATGTTTTTGATGAGACGTTCCCTTCACATTCAACCTTTGGTCTCGATCTTATTGGTGAGATTGCTTCACGAGAGGTCCAGAGAGGGAGATGAATATCGATGGAGATGCAACTTCCTTGTCCAATCGAGGAGAGAGAGGGTGACGAGGGGAGGCATGAGGAGAGGGGCACGAATGATGGTGACTGATGGGAGGAGAGAGGGGGAGATGGACCGGTAAGTTATTTAATGTTCTCATTCACTTTTTTGGTAAACTTAAGATAAAATTATTAATGCAATTGAGATTGTTGTTATTCTAGGTTTTCTGACGGGGTCGAAGTGAAGTTAATGTCAGATAATATAGTCATTGCGAGAGGAGTTTGTTTGTGATAGTAGCCCACATGCGGTGTGTCATGGCAAGAGACTCCCCCATTTACTATCAAAGTCATCATTTCTGAGGCCATTGTTCCCACTGCTCCATTTCCCTACCCTATGACATTTGCAGGCACTTTGGCAGAGTGTGTCAAAGGGTTTGCGATATGGGATGTTAGAGATATGAGACTGGACACTCCTTATGAAGAGGCAAGTAGATGTAATGGATGATTTAATTTAATTATGTGTTTAACTGAATGATTCATCTATGTTGACTTATTTACTAAATGGTTGGATTTTAGGATGATATAATACAGGTTGTAGATGAGAGAGTGCACCATACTTGGATGCAGACATCCGATGCCCCCGTCCTTGGGATCACACCTAATTCTGTTCATAGAGATGAGAAGAAGCGTATTAGATTTTATGATTCAATATTTTCTCTTGGTGCCAATAGGCAGCGGAGGAGATGACAACATTTATTGTATAACATTGCTTACGAGGACTCTGATTACTATAGATGTGTATATGATGATGTTGTTACTTTAATGTGTTTATGTACTAGTGTTTGATGTTTATGATTTAGTATTGCATTCATGATATATTGAATATGGTTTGTGGTTTATATTAATCAATGAAATGTTTTGTGGTTACGATTAACATTTATGGAATAATGTTTATGGTTTATGGGTTATGGGTTATGGGTTACATAGAGTTATCCATTTATGCTTTGTTTATAGTGCATTAGATGGTTTTTATTCTTGTTATGTGACATTCCATTTATTGTATATATGATGATGTTATCACTATGTATCTGGTTAATGTATTAATGTGACTATGGATTATGGATTATGGTTTATGGTTTATGGTTTATGGTTACATAGTTGTGTTCTTCTTCCATGTATGCCTACTTGGGTTTTACGTGCTTACTAAACTTTCACATATATATTTCATCCATGAAAATATTTTTTTGAGTATAGATTGTTTAAATGAAGGTGTAATTAGATGGAAAGAGAAAAGAAGGATGGAAAGCGCAAGGCTTCACAAGTGGAGGAACTGAAAGATTATGAAACATTTGATAGTGCCACTTATGTGTTCAGAAAGAATCAAAGAGGCCTACACACGAAGATGTGGGTGTTGGACAAGAAGATGAGACTTCCCCACCATTGCGTATGGAATTAGAAATGAAACTTGTAACGAAGAAGGAATATTTTTATAAAAATGAGTGTGAAAGACTTACATTGGAAAATTTATATTTGTAAGAAAAAAAAGGAATTATTGGACCAAGTAGGAGATCTTTCCTCGAGGAAGATGGAGTTGGAGATTGAGGTTGAAGAGTTGGAACTAGAAATTAAGAATTGGGAGACAACGTGTGAATCAAACAAAAAGTGTTCAAAAATCAGGTAAAGAAGCTTTAATTCTATTCTTAAAATCCACGAATGTCACAAGGAAGTATGGAAGAAGATGTACATGGAGGCCAAGGTGTCAACTGTGGAAAATGTACTAGTCACTCCCACCAAAGGCACAAATGATAAATGAATATACAACTTTGTAATAAAATGACACTGTTCATGCAGCCTTTGACATCAAAAGATGTTTTTAAACATATATTAAACTTACTTATATATTAAAATAACATATATTGCGAGTAAAAAAAAATATTAATCAGTTTGTTAATAAAATCATAACACCCGCAAAATACTTTAACAAATTTCAGTGTGTTATTATTCAACTAATTAGATTACAACCTTGGAGTTGGTATGTGTAGTATATTTTAGTTTTTATAAGAGTAAATAATAATTAAACAATAAAATATTAGAATGTGTGAAAATCAAGTAGCAAGATTTAAATAATAATAAGATTTAGAATGTGTGAGTATTGTAAAAATTTATATTTACCTTTTGTTTAGAAAATCATAACACCCACAAAATACTTGAACAAATGTTAGTATGTTATTATTCAACAAATTATATTAAAACCTTGGAGTTGGTATGCGTAGTATATTTTAGTTTTATCCACACTTTGAAGAATGCAATACTTCTCCACATGATAATTACTTAATATGGATTACATCATTCTAAAAAAGGTGAAAAACATCATGGTTTTCACCTTGTCAAAAACTGCATTGCATTTTTCAACGTGCTTTGAAAAACACACTTTATTTTTTTCCGCACTTTGAAGAACACAATACTTCTCCACATGATAATTACTTAATATGGATTACATCATTACAAAAAGGTGGAAAAGCATCATGGTTTGCACCTTGTCAAAACCACATTGTGATCGCAAAGGTTTAAGCCACAATTTTTCACCTTATTATAATAATGTAATCCATATTAAGTAATACATGGAAGATGCATCAAATACGTTCTTGAAAAAAAATAGTGTGTTTTTCAACATGCTGAAAATCACACTATGTTTTTTCCACACTTTGAAGAATGCAATGCTTCTCCACATGATAATTACTTAATATGGATTACATAATCATGACTTGCGCTTGTTTAAAATCACATTGCATTTTTCAAAGTGTTGAAAAACACAATGGTGTTTTTCAATGTGCTGAAAAACACACTTTGTTTTTTCCACACTTTTGAAGAACACAATGCTTCTCCTCATGATAATTACTTATATCAATTACATCATTATAAAATGGTGGGAAAACATCATGGTTTTGCACCTTATGAAAACCACATTGTGTTTTTCAAGTGTGAAAAACATAGTGTGTTTTTCATACGTAAAAATATCAACTGTGTTTTTCGCACTTTGAAGAATGCACATACATCTCCACGTGATAATTAATTAATATGGATTACATCATTACAATAAGGTGGAAAAAAATTGTGGTTTGCACCTTGTCGAAAACCACATTGCATTTTTCAAAGTGCTGAAAAACACAGTGTGTTTTTCAACGTCTTTGAAAATCACACAATGTTTTTTCCACACTTTGAAGAATTCATGCATCTCAATGATAATTACATAATATGGATTACATTATTACAATAAGGTGGAAACAAATCATGGATTTCACCTTGTCGAAAACCACATTGTGTTTTTCAAAGTGCTAAAAACACACTTTGTATTTTCCACACTTTTAAGAACACAATGCTTCTCCATATGATAATTACTTAATATGGTTTACATAATTACAATAAGGTGGAAAACATCATGGTTTAGACCTTGTCAAAAACAACATTATGTTTTTCAAAGTGTTGAAAAACACGGTGTGATTTTCAACGTGCCATAAAACACACTGTGTTTTTCCACACTTTGAAGAACGTAATGCTTCTCCACATGATAATTAATTAATGTGGATTACATCATTACAATAAGGTGGAAAAGAATTGTGGCTTGCACCTTGTCAAAAACCACATTGTGTTTTTTAAAGTGCTGAAAAAAACAAATAACAATACACTTTGTTTTTCCGCACTTTAAAGAACACAATGCTTCTCCACATAATAATTAATTATATGGATTAAATCATTACACAAAGGTGGAAAATCATTGTCGTTTTCACCTTGTTGAAAACCACATTGCATTTTTAAAGTGTTGAAAAACATAGTGTGTTTTTCAACACGCTAAAAATCACTCTATGTTTTTCCGCACTTTAAAGAACATAATGCATATCCACGTGATAATTACTTAATATGGATAACATGATTAAAAAAATGTGGAAAATCATCATGGTTTTCACCTTGTCGAAAACCACATTGCATTTTTCAAAGTGTTGAAAAACACAATGTGTTTTTCAACGCGTTAAAAACACACTTTGTTTTTCCGCACTTTGAAGAATGCAATGCTTCTCCACGTGATAATTACTTAATATGGATTACATCATTATAATAAGGTGGAAAATAATCGTGGCTTGCACCTTATCGAAAACCACATTGCGTTTTCCACCATTTTTCAAAGTGCTTAAAAATAAAATGTATTTTTTCCACACTCAAGAACGCAATGATTGTCCATGTGATAATTAATTAATATAGATTACATCATCACAATAATGTGGAAAATAATCGTGGCTTTCACCTTGTTGAAAACCACATTACATTTTTCAAAGTATCTTCAAAAACATAGTGAAAACACAAGTGTGTTTTTCAACGTCTTTGGAAAACACACTTGTGTTTTTCTACACTTTGAAGAACGCAATACTTCTCCATCCGATCATTACTTAATATGGATTACATCATTAAAATAAGGTGGAAAATAATCGTGGCATGGACCTTATCAAAAACCACATTGCGTTTTTCAAAGTGCTAAAAAACATAGTGTGTTTTTCAACATGTTGAAAAAACACAGTGTTATTTTCAACATGTTGAAAAACACATTTATTTTTCAAGCACTTTGAAAATCATAATGCTTCTCCACATGATAATTAATTGATATGTATTACATAATTACAAAATGTGTAAAATAATCATGGTTTTCATCTTGTCAAAAACCACATTGCGTTTTCAAAGTCTTTGAAAAACACAATATCTTTTAAACTCGTTGAAAATGACATTGTTTTTTTCACACTTTGAATAATGTCATGTATCTCTACGTGATAATTACTTAATATGGATTACATTATTACAATAAGGTGGAAAATAATCATGGCTTGCACCTTGTTAAAAATCACATTACGCTTTTTCAAAGTGTTGAAAAACACAATGTGTTTTTCAACGACGAAAAAAGACAATGTGTTTTTCCAATATTTAAGAATGAAATGATTCTCCACATGATAATTAATTAATATGATTACATCATTACATTAAGGTGGAAAATATCATGGCTTTCAGACCTTGTTGAAAACCACATTACGCTTTTTCAAAGTGTTTTGTTTTTTCAACGTCTTCGAAAAACACACTTTGTTTTTTCAACACTTTAAAAACCACAATGCTTCTCCATGTTATAATTACTTGATATGGATTACATTATTATAAAAAAGTGGAAAAGCATCATGGTTTGCACCTTGTCGAAAACCACATTGTGTTTTTCAACGCTACTGAAAATCACACCACGTTTTTCCACTTTGAAGAATGCCATACATATCCATGTGATAATTACTTAATATGGATTAATACATTACGATAAGGTGGAAAATAATAGTGGCTTGCACATTGTCGAAAACCACATTGTGTTTTTCAAAGTGTTGAAAAACATAGTGTGTTTTTCAACGTGTCGGAAAATAAATTATGTTTTACTACACTTTGAAGAATGCAATGCTTCTCCATGTGATAATTACTTAATATGGATTACATCATTACAATAAGGTGGAAAATAATCATGTGCTTGCACTTGTCGAAAACCACATTACACTTGTCAAATTAAATGGATTAATCTTGTGATTAATTATTATAGGGATTTAGATAGTGATGATGTTAGGATATTTATAGGACAAATTGATTGGGATTAATTATGTCGAAATTTTAGATATCTACATTTTGCCGCTCTTTGAAGGTTTATTGCAAGAAATGACCGTTGAAAGAAAAAGAAGAGAATATGTTAGGATGGTGATATGATGCCCCTCAAGGGGTTAGGCGGGAAGGAATGAGTCGGGTAACCAATTGAAAAGAGGAGAGGCCTAAGTTAGTAGATGAGAGAGGATTAAAGGATGAGAAGATTGAGGATTATAGGATTAGAAGATTGATTAAAGGGGTTGGATTATAGGATGCCCCAGTCAAGGGGTTGAGATTAAGGATATTGGATTTGAGGATTAGAGAATAGAAGGATTGTTGATGAGGATGTAGGATTAGAGGATTAGAAGATATGAGAGAGGATTTGAGGAACATGAGATTAGAAGATTAGAGATATTAGATTTGGATGCTCTAATTAACGATGTATGACAAGGGTGAAGATTTAGGATTGGTGGATTAGAGGATGCCCCAGTCAAGGGGTTAGGTTTTGAGGATTTTGGATTATAGGATGCCCAATCAAGGGGTTAGGATTGAAGATTTGGGATTTAGATTTGAGGATGTTGCATTCGTGGATTGATTAAATAGGAAGATAGGGTATTAGTTTATATGATGTTGAGATAGAGGATTAGAAGATTGAGGATGTTTGGATGAGAGAATAAGGATTGGTTTTTGGATTGATTTGGATGATAGGAAATTAATGAGGAGAGGATTGGGATGATGATTGATGAAGTGATGAGAAAGAATGTTTGAGTTTGATTGATAAGAGGATGTCAGAAGATGACCCGGAGTAAGGGGTGAGGATTACAAATGTTGGATGTGAGATGATAAGATTTGGATGTGGATATTGATTGATTGATAAATAATTAATTGGATAGGAGGATGAGGAGGTTAGATAGTTAGTTAGATGATGATGAGGATTAGGTGTGGATGATGATAAGGCTAAAAGATGATGATAGAAGGGTGTGTGATACCATAAAGTGCCCATTGTTATCATCATTGGCAGTTGTGATTAATGATATGGCATAAAACAAGATGCATCAAGGTATAAAGACCATGATGATTGAATTGGCAAATGCCTTTGTCCTCATATCATTGGACAAATTAGTACAAAAAAGATGGTCCTCTGATTAAGTGAATGTAGAATTTATAAATGCCTAAATTTGATTGTAATGTAGCAGTAAATGAATAAAAATGCAGTACAAAAATTGGCCCAAAAAAATAAGCTAATAAGTATGAAACCCTAGTTGCAAAGAGAAGATAGGAGAACTTAATTGATTCGCAATTAATCCTGATCAGTGCAAGTGATGAAGTCGATAAATAGAAGGAGAGAAGTGTCACACCGAACCTCGTGAAATTGTGTGACCGTAAGATCTACCCGGATTAGGGTGCACCGGAATGGGTCAAGGGTGCTGCAGAGTGCTATAAACTCCTGCTCTGGGTGCATGTGACTTCTCGAACCTCAAAACTCTTCTTTGGAGTGTCGTAAGGTGTTCGTTGTCCTTTCGCTCACCTGTTACTTAGTATGTCACACAATAATTGTTGATGTCACTGATAACCTGCAATAAAAATTATCTCGTGAAACCCTCAAAATCACATCAAATCCCAAAAATAAAATAATGCAAATGAGGGGTCGAATGTCCTCATTGGTCAAATGAGTGATCTTACGACTGAGCGCTACACTACATTTAAGATGAAATGTAATTCTATGTGTGTGTGGAGAGATTGTGCCCTAGGTGGCTCTTGTGCGCGTCGCACTTGATAGTGAGCAATAGCTAGATATAGAAAATGTAGATAGATGTATGCATGAAAGAATGAAATTCCCCTCTTATGAAGTGTATGCAAAATAATGTAGTCCCTTTCCCTTGTGTGGATGCTAGATGGATGCTTAAATGCTCTTAATAATTCCTTTGGATACAACCTTAGGTGGTGATAGCTAATGTGTAGTTTTGGTCCTTTATTATGATCACATAACTTTACATTTATATGATTCCCTTGCTTGAATTCATAATCAACCCCAAAAAGGAAAACTATCAAAAATATAAGATGTCCAAATGGCTAGAAAGGACCCAAAAGATGTGAGCAAAGTACAAAGAGATTAGGAGCACCCAAAGGGGACAGGGGCACCTAGTGCACTGCGGCTAGCCGGCAGGCTAGGTGATGGTGTCTAGAGTGAGAAGAAATGTCAAAGTGTGAAAAGACAAACTGGGATAGAAGGAGTGTAAGATCAACAGAGGTAATATAAAGCAAGCAAAGATGGCCAAAGACATGGGTTAATTAGTACTTTTCTTACTTAGGAATCATATGAATAGTAGTATGTGATCAAGATTAGATAAATACCCAAAGTGTGTGATTTAGTGTCTACATTTGCCCATAATTTATTTTGTTGAGTGAATGCTTGATAACATAAAGTAGATAAGATATGTGTACCTAATAACCATGTAGATCGATGGTGAAAAGCGTGTCGAGAGACAAGGAAAAGTATGGAGTGATAAAATGTGAAGCGTGGAAACTAGAGAAGAGGAAGTGAAAAATAAGTGATGATGATGATTACCCTAGGTGAGAGCGTATGTGTAGATGTCACGATTGTACATATTGTTGATGTCATTTGATGTTGTGATGATGTGTGATTGTTGTGTGATTGATGTGACTACCGCTTCCCATAAGGACGAACCTATAAAAGAGAAAATGAACAAATAGTTAACTACGCGTATATACAATCAAAACATGTAAAAATTATGTAAAACTATGTAAGAAAATGAAAAAGGAACATGTGCACCTAATCCATGATGAGTAAAAAGCATAGAAAGAATCTACGAAGATAATGTAGAAGAATGGTGTTTTTGGGCGATCTCGCGCCGATTGCGTTGACTACAAGTTTTTAGGCCATCTCACACCAAGAATGGAAGAAGTGTAGGGAGAAAATTATGGTGTCATCCTTTAACCTTTAAATGCTTCATGTTATCCATATTTTGCCCCGTGCAAATATTGGATCAACAACGATCTGCGCATAAGAGGAAAGCAAATCAAAAGCGAACCGTCGGGGAAAAAGTTGGTTCTTTGCCCTTGTTATCTCAAAGGGGGTAAAAGTTGCAAAATGCTCTACAACTCCGCCCAAGGAAAATGTCGGCATCTAGGCCCGAGTCAAAGCCAAGGTGGGAATCGGAAGAAAGGGGACCCATTTTTGAGTTGTTTTCCGCCCTCCTTTGAGACTCGATACGAACTTCAAGGGGTGTATCTTTTGACTCAAGGTGCTCGAAATATTGCAAATTTGATGTCATTGGAAAGATCTTGGCCTTATGCATGCCATGAGTTCTCAAAATTTAATTTTGAGGAGGTTAGGTGAAGAAAATGGAGGAAACGTCTTCGGGCCTTCAATGCAGGATCCATTTGTCTTAACAACTAGATCGGGTTCGATCTATTTCCATCGTTTCCTCTTCCTTCAAGGCGTCGAACCAAGGATTGATGTTGTAAAGACAGATTTGGTGAGAGATTTCATTAGAGGCATTAACGGTGGTTGAGCTTTGACCTATTTTCCCACTTCTCTCTCTTTTCTTCTTTTAGGTTGAATCTATAAATATGAGGGCAAGATTCGTTGTAAAGAGTTGGACATTCTTTGTTTTGTAGACTCCCTCTTCCTTCTAGAAAAGGGATCTATAGGGTTCGAGGCCTTCCACTAAAATTGTAATACATTTCTGCCTCTTTCTTTACTTTGTAATGGATTGTATCAATCTACAAAGCAATAAAACACGCCCTGTGATTGATTTTAGATCCTCTCTTGTCTCTTTTGCTTTCATCCGGCCTTTCATTATATATTTGGCTATATGTGTTGGTTTATTGTATGTATTTTGTTGGTTTGTGTCTATTAGCAAAACAAGTTTTCATCTTTCCTTTGGTGTATCACCTTGTAGTTTAGCTTTGTTTTAATTTTTGTATTCCTTCCATCCATGTCTCCTTGGTAAATTTTAGATTAGGATTAAGAATAGATCCTCTGCAAGTTTCTACGTATGCACCTAAATAGAGGAATAAGGAACCAACCTTTAATCTGAGAGCTTTTCCATTTTGCAAGGTCCCACACCTTGGGAAAGTTCAATGTTATGCAATCACACCAAATGAGTCTACCTTAGAAAAGTAAATCTTTAGAACTCATGGGGTGCTTATGATTTTTCATTAATAGTTTTACTTTGATGGGATAGGTTTGAAGCACCTTACCACTTCACTTCATCAGGTTCGATGTGCTCTTGGTGAAGATTTCAGCCTTTGGAGGCACTTTCAAGCACATCTAGCGACTCCATCTGGTCAAAAACCCATTCTCTGAGTTGTAGACCTTTTCCATCCATTTCCACTCATTCCATCCATTTTCTTCTTCCACGTCTTTCATTTTCTCCCATTCCATAAGGTTGTGCATCATGACTTCATTCCCTTCATGGAAACTCACACTTACAATGAATACAATCCACCTCCAATGTATTTCCCAAATCCTCCGGATCAACATTATAATCATATCCAAAACTATTATGCTTACCCATATGAGCAGTGTCAAAACCAGTTTGACTATGAAGCTTATCGAAGGACAAGGGGATGCATATGATGGCGATAGTTATGCGAGAGGCTATTAGTCTCACCGGAGAAGATTAAAAAAATGGAGGCTGGCATGGTTCAATTAAGGGCAACAGCTCAAATGTGGGCTTTCAAAATTGATTTACAGGGCACCTTGTCCATGGGAAGGCCCTTTTCCAAGACATTACAGCCCTCAAGAGAAGCTTGACTTCATGGTTGAAGTGTCGCCTCAGCTTACACAATGGGTTGAGGAGATCGGGGCTTATGAGCAAAGTGTTACACAACCTTGTCAATGGGTAAGTACACCACCTCATAGTTTTTCTTTTCCTCATTCTCAGCCAATATCATTTCAGTAGAGGCAAGAGTCAAGCTTCCCACTTGCTGCCCCAAGTGTTGATTTCATTTCTCCATCTCCTAGTCTTCCATCCCACCTCAGTTTCTCTGCCCTTTTCCCTCCCAAATCCAATCCCCCTCTATAAGAGCCAAAAGCAACACCTTCCCCTACACCACAAACAATTGCAAAGTCTGTTGTAAATCAACCCATCCTTCCTCCTACTCTCCCAAACCCATGTTGGGAAGAAAACAATAAAAAAACTAGCCAAGGAGAACATCAAACAGAGGAACCCAACAAAGAAGAAATGATAGAAAATCTGAAGAGTTGGGCTGCTAAATTTGAGTTTTCAAAGGTTCCCTTGTTGGTTAAGCCTATGGAGGAGGTTGAGGTCAAGCCGTAAGTGGTGGAAGCTCCAGCTACAACACAAGTAAGGGAAGAAGGAGCTACTCCTAATCCAAAAGAAGAGGAGTACATTAAGTCAGGAGGACCATATGATTTGAGAGGCTCAAGTGCGAGCAGCCACGTAAAGAACCTTCAGTTCTTCCTCCCACTTCATCCCCTTCAAGCTCTGATGTTGAGGAAGAGTTTGATCTTTCAAACTTCATGTTTGAAGATGAGGGGAACCATGGTGAGAAAATTATAGATTCGAAGGACACCATGGAGGAGGTTGAGCACCTCTGAAGGGACAAAGAGGAGGTAGATTATTTGTCGACTTGGAGGATTGTCTTGATGGAGAGGAGCTCGAGGAGATAACATCATTTTTTCCTTTGTCTTCATCCTTCCAAGCACATGAGCCTACTTGCCATGGAGGAGAACATTTAGGAATAGTAGCATGCACTTCATAACAACCCTCTGGAACCAAGGTTGGAAGATCTTGATCTTCCATGTTCTTTAAAGGAGGAGGAAGAGAAAAAGCGGGGGTGTCATCATCCTCTCACACCATTCACCTAAAGAGGTTTACAAGAAGACTCCATTTTAGGAGTGGAAAATCGAAATGTTATGGGCATATCAAACGGATCGGACCTTTCCCAATCGAGTATTTGGTTTCATTGGATCTAAAGGAAGCGGACAAACAGCCATGTCCATTTCGTGGCATGAGGATGATATGCAAAGCACCAAGGATCAGTTGTTGTACCTATTCAATCTAAATACGTAGAGCAACTAAAAGAGGTATTTGATTTATCTCTAGTGATACTTTGGTGATTTGGGTGGAGGACCGGCTTATTCTTAGTTTTTCACTCATCCAACCATCCATGTTCAATGCCAAATCATTGCATGGCTGCCATTTTTGAGGAAGGAAGTTATTCTCCTCCCTATAGCGGGACTTTGTTTAGCATTCTTTACTCTTGGTTAGAGTAGTGTAGGTAGGTTTGTTTTCGAGTAGAAGTGTTTTTGTACACTTTGTATGTTCCATTTGGAGCATGTATGATTTTCGATTTGTATAGTAGTTTTTGGTGTTGTTGTATTACTCTTGCATAGTGCATTGTAATGGTTTTGGTGAAAGATCAACTTCAAGTTTTAGCAGTTTCCAAGAGGCTCAGGAGGTTTGATTTTTAGATTTCAAATCAATTTCGTGTTTATCAAGTAGACTCCATGCCCAATGGATACTTCAAGGCCACTAGTTTCTTCATCTAGCAGTGCATGTCCCCGTGAGTCACCAAATTATTATTCATATTTCACTCCATACCAAATATTGGATCAACTGCGATCTATGCGCAAGAGGAAACAATCAAAAGCGGACAGTGTCGAGGAAAAAGTTGGTTCTTTGCCCCTTGTTATCTCAAAGGGGGTAAAAGTTGCAAAATGGCCCGCAACTCCGCCCAAGGAAAAAGTTAGCATCTGGGCCCGAGTCAAAGACAAGGTGGGAATCGGAAGAAAGGGGACCCATTTTCGAGTTGTTTTTCCGCCCTCCTGTACAGACCCGATACAAACTTCAAGGGGCGTATCTTTCGACTCAAGGCTCGAAATATTGCAAATTCGATGTCGATGGAAATATCTCGGCCTTACGCATGCCATGGGGTCTGAAACTTTAATTTTGAGGAGGTTAGGTGAAGAAAATGGAGGAAACGTCTTTGGACCTTCAATGTGGGATCCATCTGTCTCAACAACCGAGATCAAATTCGATTTGTTTTTACTGTTTCCTCTTCCTTCAAGGTGTCGAACCAAGGATTGATGTAGTAAAGATGGATTTGGTGAGAGATTTCATCAGAGGCATTAACATCGGTGGTTGAGCTTCAACCTTTTTCACGCTTCTCTCTCTTTCCTTCTTTCAGGTTGAATCTATAAATATGGGGGCAAGATGCATTGTAAAGGGTTGGACATTATTTGTTTTGTAGGCTCCCTCTTCCTTTTAGAAAAGGGATATGTGGGGTTTAGGCCTTCCGCTAAAATTGTAATAATATTTTCTACCTCTTGGCTACTTTGTAATGGAATGTATCAATCTACAGAGAAATAAAACACATCTGTGATCGATTTTAGATCCTCTCTTGTCTCTTTTGCTTTCATCTGGCCTTCCATTATGTATCTATCTATACTGTGTTGTTTTATTGTATGCATTTTGTTGGTTTGTGTCTATTAGCAAAACAAGTGTTCATCATTCCTTTGGTGCATCACCTCATAGTTTAGCTTTGTTTTAATTTACGTATTCCTTCTATCCTTATCTCCTTGGTAAAGCTTAGATTAGGATTAAGAATAGATCCTCTGTAAGTTTCTACGTATGCACCTAAACAGAGGAATAAGGAACCAACCTTTAATCTGGAGAGCTTTTCCATTTTGCAAGGTCCGACACCTTAGGGAAAGTTCAATGTTATGCAATCACACTAAATGATTCTCGCCTTAGAAAAGTAGATCTTTAGAACTCATCTCGAGGGTGTTGTGATTTTGCATTAACACTTCTTGTAATGTAACACTCACATGGATGGTGTCTAAAAATCTTATCCATTTTGAACAGATTCGATCCAACGCGAAAGTAGAAAAATTTGTGTAGTGCATGCATTTAGTCTAAGGATGTGCAGAGTAAATCCACTATGTGAAGTGTTGTGAAATGTGTTGAACTAACAAAATATGTGTAACTACCCCTGTGATAGGCATCTAGGAAGGGTCAAGGGTGCCCAAGCTCTATTGTTTGGGTGCAAGGCGCTAGTGTTCAGTGTTGTGATGAGGACCCAAGTTAATATCTGGGTCGTGTATCATGTATCAAGATTGTGTTATATTGAGTACTTGAAATGTGACTATAAGACACTATATGGGGTGACTGATTGACACATGGATGCCCCCTTGTTTGGGGTGCATGTGACATCGTTGAGGAGTATGCGGCCCAAAGAAGGACCGACCACCATGAAATGAGGCGGATGCCCTGCAAGGGGAGGGAGTGTGCTTGGTAGAAACTAAATCACATGCAAACAAATTGGTTGGAAACAAGTGTTAGTACAAGCAAGATAAACACGCATGTAGAAGAAAAATGTAAGCTATCGACAATAAGGCAATGTGTATGCTAACATGCAAAGAAGAAAATGCAAGAAGACAATGCACCACAAAAATAGGTTTCAAACATGGGACATCACTCACGATGTCACACAAAAGAAGACAAAGTGTACACACAAGACAAAGGGCAAAACCCAAAAAATAGGCAGACAATGACAAGCAAAGACAAATAATGGAAAACAATGTAACAGACAATCATGGAAGCAAATAGACCTATAAGAAAATGTTGCACATGAAGTACCCATTAGCATGTTAGAGAGATAAAAATTATGTCAAAGCATGTATAATCTGATATATTAATGTGCTATGAAAAATGAAACAATAGCACCTATAGTGTGTACGAAAGTGGATGCCCCCAGAGCCACTGTGGGACTGGTATGAGGTATTGTGCCAAGCATCCATGTTGCATGTAAATATTTGTGTAAAGCTTTGATCACAACTAGAAGGCAAGTGAACGTGCATGTGTGTATGATAAAATATAATAACATACAAATATCTTACTAGCATGTGTAAAAAGTGTACATGTAATCATAAGTAAACAAGAGTAAATGCGACTAGGATATGCAATATGTTGTGGATGAGATGAAATGGAATGCAGTGTGAGTGATAGGAGAATCATGCCCCCAAGCGAGTGTGAATGAGTATGCATTTGAGGAGGTTCATTTATACATGCCCCTTAATAGTCAAGAATGAACCATAGAACAAGAGTGCATCATCGGGAAATGGTTTGAATTGTGTGTTAGGAAGATGTGATCGTGAAAGCGTAGAGCGTAGAGACTATGTGAATGAGTGAGTGAGCGAGTGAATGAGTGTGGTGACATTCATTTTAGATTGAAACCCTCGATAGTTAAGTATGAACCATGGAACTAGAGTACGTCATAGGATAATGAGCACAACGTGTAAGAGTATATACAAGAAAGATATGTCGTGAATGCGTTGAGTGTTCAATGTGTAGTGTGTATGTTGTGTAATAGTTGCTACGAGCAAGAGATGCAATGAATGTGTGATGTGTGAAGTGTGTGAGGTTCACATGTATAGTATGCCCTCAATAGTCAAGTGTGAACCATATCATGAGAGTGCGTCACCGGGTAATGACGATACCAAGCATGTATTAAAATGTGTATGATGTGTGTGAGAGACTAGACACGAAGTGTGAGACACCTAATAATGGTACGAGGGGGGAAGAATAAGTATGAGCCTCCCCCAAGCGCATGAATGTGGACAAGATCATGTAATATCATCTAGGAGGTCATCATTGTTATAGTCAAAGCCAAATGGAGAAGCGTCAGAGACTTAATAAACAATAGTATCTTGTTGATCACGTAAATAGCCATTATGAAAAAAAAGGTTGTACATGCCCATTATATACTTTTCATCAGTGAAAGGAGGTAGTGGACAACCATGTATATACTAGTGTGTAAGATTTTGTGAATAACCGAGAAAGGAATCATTGCAAATGAAAACATGATCGAAAGGCATAGGAAATGAGATATCAATATGATCAGGATCTAAGGTGCCCCAATATAATCAAGCTAAGATTTTCCAAGTGTAAGTGGAGAAGCATGAGGAACTTGTGCAAGAAATATTGTGAGATGAAAGACATGAAGACCATAAGTAGCAGTAATGTGGATGAATCCATGATAAAGATGAGGATCATGAGGTGGAGGGAAAATATCGTCTACTATGCAAATCCTAGCCGAGTCAAGCCATCATGCATACATATAGTATTGAAGCAAGTAGGATCGAATGGAATGTGTTCCCAATAAGTGTAATTCATGAAAATTATACATGTGAAAGGAGGTCATGTTAATGGTGGTTGCTCATGAGAAGATGAAGTAGGTGGAATGACGTCAAATATTTAGACATGCCCTCGATAAAGTACCATAACATTTGTAGAAGCAGTAGGTCTAACATGCATATAACACCTTCAAGTGGTGGCAAGTGAGCCGAGAATCCATGGGTTTTGGGTCATTAGTAGTAACTGATGTTGGAGTAGGGAGTGTAGTGGTTGAATCATGGTTGTAATATTTGAATGGTTCCTGAATCACCAGGGATTGTATATTCTACACCCTCATGTAAGAATTTAACACATCGATGTACTATAGAAGGTACTGTTTGCATGGCATGAAGCCATGGCCTACCAAGTAAATAATTATATTGAATTGGGAAGTCAGTGACAAAAGAAAACCGTAGGAAGGGTTTTTGGCCCGATAGTGATAGGTAAAGTGATATGGCCTATGCATGGACGAATGGAACCATCATATACACAAGAGAGATGGATGAAGGACTAACATTAGTAGTAGAAAGGTCGATAGCTTCAATGAATGATAAAGGGAAAAGATTAAGCTTAGAGCCATTATCAACAATAGTTCATTTAACACCCACATTGTGGATGTGAATCATGATGTATAAGGGTGGATCATTGTCAAAAACAACAAGATGATTAGATGGGAAATCAATGTGCTGAGAAAATGCATCTATGAATGTGTTATAGACTACATTTGGATGAATATCATAAGGAACATGAGTAGTAGCCAAGAGAGTAATGATTTTAACTCTTAATTCAGGGTGGATGAGCAAGAAATCATGAATAGAAATATCCATGATGAGAGGATCCTAGAAGAATGAGAATAATATAAGTGTGAGGACCTTAGGAATGTTCGATCAACAAGTTCGACAAATTATTAAGCAAATATTTGAGCGATAACATTGCTCTACTTCCAGCCAAGTGTCTATAGCCCCGGTAGAGATGTTGAAAACACCCCTAGAGAGAGTCTTGAGGTGGATTTTATTTGATATTTTTAATTTTGATATGATTTTTTACTTTTTGATATTTAGTTTTTTTTTTGCATAAAGATGTTCCACTCTCTTGAGAACTCTCAAGGGTTAAGAATCATTGGTGGCTTGATGAGGGATGAAGATGAGTGTGGAGATGACATTGGATAGAGTGTCAAAAGATGCACCCAAGGGTCTTCACCACAATTTTATTAAGTATGTTAAAGTGTGTGGATATCTAGGAGGACAATTGTGTTTGAATGTTGGAGGTAATGATAGACCAAGGTCACACGGTTGTAGTAGGTACTATTGTCTTACAACATGTGTGAGCAAGTTGATCAAGTGTTCAAATGAATGGATTGGAAGAGGATATGAATGGATGTGATGATAAGAATGGATTAGATGCAAAGGGATGTAGATGTTGGATGGAAGGAGGATGGGTGGGAAGGAAAGAACATCTCGTGCACATGCGACAAATTATGTGCTCAATCCATTTTTAGGTGTTTGGTATTTGTAGGGGGATTAAATGATTTGTGATTGGGTTGAGTGGTTGGGATGGTAGGATCAACAAGAGGAGTGGTAGAAATGGGTTGTGATGGAGTAGTGGGAGGGACATTGTTAGTGTTAGGTTTATACCCTAAGCCTAAACGTCCTAGATTTTGATGAAGGGAGATGGGTTCATGAATGCCTTGTTCATGGATGCCTAAGCCTTACCTCGATGTTTCATATTAGTGAACATATTTTTGGCTATAGGATATGAAGTGGATGGGGAAGATGATGCCATGTGGTCATCATGAGACTAGGGGTTGTAATTTTGTCATCTGCTAAGAGGCCGGACTTAACAAAGGATGGGAGGTGAGATTTGTTTTGGTTTTTTAGTCGAATGGGGATTTTGGATGTTCAACGACATACACGTAATAAGAAGTGAAGAAGTTTACACAACTAATGACCATATCAGAACTAGGTTTCGACCATTTTGGAAAACCAGGGCACCTAGAACTTAGAACAAAACACCCACATGGCGCCCTATCCCTCTCCAAGCACCCTAGTCCAGTCAAATCACTCAGATATGTAACTTTCCAGGCTTTTATGTGACAGGTTTCCATCTATGTTCAACCGGGTCTCCACTTGCAACACATCCCTGAAACCTCTGTGAATCAACTAAGGCTCTTCTAACCCTCTTTGTACATTAGGGTTTCATATTTTCTATCTTAGTTTGCTTGGGTATTATTTCAATATTTCATTATTCATTTATTTACTACAAACTTGCATTAGATTAGGCTAGTGCATTTACACTTTAACATAATCATTTTGGTGAACCCGAACTTTGAATCCACCCTTGTTCTATGGATTTTATCATCTTTTCTATCATGGCTCCTAACGTCACTCAAATTTCTTTGTATGATTTAATTCAAATGCATCCTAATTGCCAAGTTGTTCTGAAAAAAGCCCTAGATACCATGTATCTCCCTAATGATACACCACCACATCAAGTGAGTGTTATTTTAGATCACCTATCTGATGACCCTAGTCTTCATGATCCTCCATCTAGTCCATCCATGTTGGACTCGATTCAAGTTTTGCATTCTTTATTTCGAGACAAATTTTAGGTTGTGGAATCCACATTACATCTTTAAAATATGAAATCCAACATCTTAAGGACACTTCTCAGGCTCATGTTTGTTCTCCTTCTACATCTCATCTTCATTCAATGTACTACTACATGTGCTCATATTAGTTAGCCTCAAGTCATACCATTACCAGAGCCTCTCACCTTTGATCGCAATACTAAGCAACCTAACATTCTTACTAGAGCTCCTTAGTCATCAATTGATCACTTTATCACCTACTCATTACTATCCTCCCTATCAATAGCAAAATATCAAGGTCCTCCATATTGCAATTATCATCAAATCAATAGACATAATGAAAATGATTGCTACGCTTTACAAAAAAATCAAACATCTTGAAGTCAGGGATTTATCTCATTCACTGCACAACATTTTATTGCATGCCCATCTACAAATGTTACATCTCAACGGGTTCCTAAATCTGATTCGTTTATGTCTAATGAGCACCACACCATCACTTCTAATGGTCGTTCTCACAAAAATCAAGCACCGCTAAAGCAACCGCCTCTCAAAATCAATCAACCTTCTTCTCCTATCAAGTCTTCTACAGCATCATCCATACCACTAAAGCTACCACCATTCAAGTTTTCTCCCCATCGCACTCCACTTTCATTTCCAATTCATTTTTCAAAGAAATTACTCCTCCTACTGATATCCAAGACACGTTTCTACCACCATCGCATGGTCCTACTTGTTTTTTTTCCACACATGCTTCCATAGCTTCACGCAAACTTGGTCTTTGGTAGGTGACTCTTGTCACCTTACCCCCTGATGACATGCTCATGTTCTTCTGGTTCTTACATGATTGTTGAAGGATCTCTTCCAATAATAACCCATTCCATTTCCCACCATATATATCTACTACATAATCACTCATACATACATACATCTACGATCATCATATCGCTCTTCACGTAGATAATACAATCTTTTATCATTTATCACCATACTTTCTCTCGTCACTTATCCATCTTTTCCAAACATCATTCATCAAATAACACACTCATCACTATACACTTGGGGGGCATCATACTTCTTTCCTCCCCCTCTTCTAGCATCATTAGCCATATTCCATCTTACAAACATTACATCTAGTCTTTTACATTCACCATACACATCTTGACACATTTACATTGTCATTACCCTATGACGCACTCTTGTGCTTTGGTTCACACTTGATCCGGTTGAGGGCATCCTATACACTTTAACCTCACACACTACACAATAGACACTACACATCATGCATCTTCACATATTACATACATGCATCCTACATCTTACATATTACATCATACGTCTTACATTTACTATGCATCCACACATCTTATCTCATCTATGCATCTTGCATTACATATTATACCTCCTATATTACACACATTACACATGACGATTTCTTATCACCACATCTATTACACATTTACTTTTACATGCTGCACTCACTACCCGATGACGCACTCTAGTCATACATGGTCCATACTGGATTGTTGAGGGTATACAAATCAAATGGACCTCATTACACTCACACATTCAACCATTCAACCTTTTCTCATGTGACACTCCTAGATTAGTGATATACGCTATATGATACATCATCACTTTTTCTAGCATTCTTTAGTGATATACGCTTTAGGCTAAATCATCACTTCTTCCGTTATCTTGTTGTGATATATGCTTTAGGATAAATCATCACACATGCTCACACCTCATCTCTAGGTCATATATAATCATTACACATTCATCACATCACGCTACACACAACACATAGTTCGACCATTTCCCAATGATGCACTCTCGTTTACAGTTCATTCTTGATTGTTGAGGGGGCATAACAAATGAACCTCACTACATACAATTCCATTCACTCGGGGGCATGCGGCTCTTATCATTCACTTTGCATTCAATTCCATCCATCCATAACATACTTACATATTTTGGTTGCATTTACTCTTACTTACGTTTACTCGTATATGTTCACTTTATTACACATGCTAGATAGATATCTTGTATGGCATTATCTTTATCATACACACATACACATTCACTTATTTTCTAGTTGTGATCGCAGATCCTACAGGTCCATTACACGCAACATGAATGTTTGGCGCAATACCTATGACTAGTCCCACAACGGCTCCTGGGGGCATCCACATTCATACATTACAGGTGCTACCATTTCATTTTGTTTCATAACACATTTCATTATCAGATTATACATGCATTGACATACTTTTTATCTTTCTAACATGCTAACGGGTGCTTCATGTGCAACATTTGTTATGTAGGGCTACTTGTTTCCATTGTTATCTGTTACATTGTTTGTACTTGCTTTTCATTGTTTATCATTGTATGGGGCATTGCCCTTTGTCTTGTGTGCACACTTGTATGCTTTTGGCTTAATCGACCTTGATTATCTTGCGACATCGTGAGTGGTGTCCCATGTTTGCAACCCACTTTTTGTGGTCTATATTGTCTTCTTGGGTGTTTACATTATATGCTTACACATTATCTTTGTAGCTTACACTTTTCTTCTACATGCATGTTTGTTTGTACTAACACTTGTTTCCTAGCCACTTGTTTGCATGTGTCTTGTTTTTACCAAGCACATCCCCTTCCCCATGTAGGGCACAATTTTCTCGGTCGGTCCTCTTTTGGGGGCACATCTCTCCTGACATGTCATCACATGCACCCCCAAAGAGGGGGGGCATCATTTGGGTGAATCACTCACCCCATACATTGGTCTACACATAATACAACAACACAACACATAATAGGATACATTACAATATAATTTAGGGCTCAAAATCAGATTTGGGTCCTTAATATAGCAATGCCTTTCAACCCATATACATTAGAGTGCCTATAACCAAGGGGGATGTGTGCCACATGTGATTGGGTCCATCAACCCATAGTCTACATAACTCATACACAATGGATTTTTAGGCATTGCCTCCCTCTTTGACATGTTTCCTCTAGCACATGCATTAGTACACATCATCCACAATGGTGTTTTATTTCAGGGAACAATTAAAGGTTAGAGGATAACATCAAACCTTCCTCTCTACACTACTTTTTTCATGGCATCGATCACCCAAAAAACCAGACAATACAAAGATCTCTACAATTTTGGGAAGCGGTTAAAGGTTGGAGGATAAATCAAACTTTCTTCCCTATACTTCTTCGGACAATGGCATGAGATCACCCAAAAAAATCACACTTCATCGACATGATCCTTTCTACACTCTTTCCTCATCACGGATTAGGTGCACATGTTCCTTTTTATTTTTCAACATTTTCAACATTTTTACATACTTCCTTACATGCTTTTATACATATACATGTATTTTTTGTGACTACTTGATGTTCTCATCTCTCTTTTCATCCTTATTCCCTTCTTCGTATGGGAAAGCAAGTCAAACATCAACACAATACTAATAACAGTACATCACACACATCGACATCTATACACACGTTTCCGCCCTAGGTTCATTTTCATCAACTTTTTACATTTTGTCATCTTCAGTCTCCATGCTCCATTTTTTATCATTCCACGTTTTTATAGTCCTTCGAACGCTTTCTACATCAATCTACATGGATATCAAGTACACATCTCTATCTACTTTATGTTACATGAGCATTCTGCTCACCAATATAAAGTGGGGGCAAATATAGACACAAAATCACGCACTTTGAGTCATTATCTAGTCTCGATTGCATACTACTATTCATATGGTTCCTAAGTAAGAAAAGTACTAATTAACCCATGTCTTTGGCCACCTTTCTTTGCTTTATGCTTATGTTTTCTATCTTGCACTCTCACTTACTCATTTTGTCTTTACACCTTTCGACATTTGTCATTCCTCGACACCAATTAGCCCAACCAAGACACCAAATGCGCTAGGCACCCCATCCCCTTTGGGCACCCTTGTCCTCTTTGTACTTTGGTCACACTTTTTGGGCCCTTTCTAGCCATTTGAGCATCTTATCTTTTTCATAGTCACCTTTTTAGGGGTTAATTAGGAAATTCAAATAAGGGAATCATATAAATATAAAGTTATGTGATTATAATAAGGGACTAAACACTAAACATCTACTATCTCCACCTAAGGTTACATCCATCAAAGGCATCTATATCTACATTTGCATCCATCTAGCTCCATCACAAGAATATTGAAGACTAAAAGCTAATTCATCTACATCACACTTCATATGAGGGGAGTCTATTGTTTCCATGCACACATTATTTACATTCTACATCTAGTTACTTGCTCACTACTAACAAAGTGTGATGACACAAGAGCAACCTAGGGCACAATTCCACACACACACACACATAGAACTACATTGGAGTAAGATGTAGTGCATATTTCATGATAAGTCCAACATTTTGGTAATAAGGACAATCCAACCCCTTCATATGCATTTTTATTTTTTTAGGGTTTTGATGCTTTGCTTGGGGTTTCGTAGATGATTTATCCATTGTAGGTTTACAATGACATATAATGAAGTTCAGGGACATACACACGATAAGAAGTGAAGAAGTGCAGATAACTAGCTACCATATCAGAACCAGTTCCACAATCCATTTTGAATACACTTCGAAGGCATCCAAAACTCATACTAGAGTGCCCACGTGTGCCCCTATCCCTCTCCAAGCACCCCAGTCCATCTAAATCACTTTAAATAGGATGTAACTTTCCCAATGTAGGCTTATGTACGACGGGTTTCCATATTTGTTCGATCGGTCTCCATTGTGATACAGTCCAAAAACCTCTTGAATAAACTAAGGCTCTTTTAACCCTCTTTACACATTAGGGTTTCATATTTTCTAGCTTATTTTGTTTGGGTATTATTTCAGTTTTCATTTATTTATTTCTATAAACTTGCATTAGATTAGGCTAGTGTATTTACATTTTAGCATAATCAAGATGAAGAAGATTTGGGAGATGGGTGTGGTGTAAGAACCACATTAGATTTGGTCAATTTAGGGGATGAAGTAGATGAAGTTATACATAGGGGCTTCATTAGATTGGTTCGAGATGGGGTGGGGGTCCTTAAATATTTTCTATTGGATTTGTTAGGTTTAGGAGTTTGTGACTTAGGAGTCACATTGGATGTTTTAGAATTGGGGATGGTGGATTTGTCCTAGGATTATGCGAGGATACACATAGTGTGAGGTTTAGGCAATGAAGGGGTTGAGATAGGATTAGGTGTGGATGAAGAGGATGAATGGCATAAGAGCCACATTAGAAGGTTTGTGATTAGGGGTAGAAGGGAATGAGGGTGATAGAGTCACATTGGATGAGATAGTTTTAATAGATTAGGCTTTGGGTGATGGAGGGGATGAAATAAGACTTTCCTCCCTAATGAATTTAATGGTGGATTAGGGGATGTGGGACTATCCTTTATAAATATCACTCGTCATGGATTAGGTATGTTCCTTTTTATTTGACGAGGATAGAGGAATAAGATGAGATGTGTTTTTATACATAATTTGTATTACTAGTTGATGGGATTCTTTTGGATATGTTCGAATGTGAAGTAAGATATTTTTTACTGTCAACAAGTTTCCACAAACTCTCACCTAGCGTTTCCACCCTAGGTTCATTTTCATCAACTTTTTACATTTTGGCATCTTTAGTCTCCATGCTCCATTTTTATCATTCGTTAAAAATGTATAGTCCTTTGAGAGCTTTCTACATCATCTACATGGATATCAAAATTACACATCTCTATCTAGATGTTACAAGCATTCTACTCACAATATAAAGTGGATCAATATATAAACACAAAATCACGCACTTTGAGTCATTATCTAATCTTGATGGCATCTACTGTATTCATTTTCCTAAGTAAAAAATTACTAATTAACAATTCCATGGTATAGAGCCCATGTTGTAAGCTTTCACGACGGACACATTTCGAAGACACCAATGCCGGACCCCGTCCCCTATGAGTTTGTACTTTGGTCACACTTTTTGGGCCCTTTCTAAAGATATTTGAGCATCTTATCTTTTTCAAAGTTTTTAGGGTTAATTAGGAAATTCAAATAAGGGAACATATAAATACATATTATGTGATTATAATAAGGCAGGTAAACACTAAACATCTAGATCTCCAATAAGGTTACATAATAATAATATTTCTATTTAATCCATCTCCTCCATCACAATAAGACTAATCCCATCACATTCATATGAGGAGTTTATTGTTTCCATGCAACATTATTTAAATTCTACATCTATTTTGCCACTACTAACAAATGTGACTGACACAAGGCAATGGGCTATAATTCCGCTTACACACACTATAACTACATTGGGGATGTTGAACGGTGATAAGTCCTCATTTAAAAATATAAGAGGCAATCCAACCCATGCATTTTATTTTATTTTAGGTATTTATGCTCACTTGTTTGTAATGAAAATCCATCAGAGGTTTAAAGGAATAAGGAGGTAGTTTTGGAAAAGTGCAATTTTGGGGCACTTACGCTCACTTTCAAGATGTTTATCTTGTATGACACATACGGTGATCTCTAGTTATATATGAAAATTGCTCAAAATTTTGATACGATCGTGAAACTCATGTGAGTGCCCATTTATCCATTTCCGGGCACCCTGTCCAGCTATCAGAGTTATGTAACTTTTAAAGTATGTATAAAGGCGAGAACCATCTTTTTTTCGAGACACTGGTCTCCATTGGATACATCCAAAAACCTCTGTGAATCAATAGGTAAGGCTCTTTTAACCCTTTACACATTAGGTTTCATATTTTCTAGTTTATTTTGTTTGGTTTATTTCGATTCATTTATTTATTAAACTGCATTAGATTAGGCTAGTGTATTTACATATTTAGCATAATTAAGGAAGAAGATTTGGGAGATGGGTGTGGTGTAAGAACCACATTAGATTTGGTCAATTTAGGGGATGAAGTAATGAAGTTGGAATAGGGGCTTCATTAGATGGGTTGGGGTGGGGAAAATATTGGTATTGGATTTGTTATGTTTAGGAGTTTGATGACTTAGGAGTCACATTGGATGTTTTAGAATTGAATATGGATTTGGAATATAATTAGAGGATAGGATAGTGATTTAGGTGATGAAGGGGTTGAGATAGGATTAGGTTGGATGAAGAGGATGAGGGTGGCAAAGAGCCACATTAGATGGTTTGTGATTAGGGGTAGAATGGGAATGAGGGTGACTTTTGAGTAACATTGGATGAGATAGTTTTGAGCTGAGTTTGTGCGTGGATTAGGCTTTGGTGATGGAGGGGATTCGAAATAGGCTTACATCAGGATTTTAATGGTGGATTAGGGGATGTGGGACTATCTAAAGAAATCTTAAGGATTATTGATGATGAAGATCCTTTGGATAAGGAATAAGATGAGATGTGGGGGATAATAATTTTGGGTTAAGTTGTTGGGATTGTTATGGATATGTGAATGGGACTCGATTATAGGTTTTACGATGATTAGATTTAGGAGTTGAGATTTTGGATGGTGGTGGATTATCCACATGAGTTTTGATGGGAGGAAGGTGTAGGTCATGATGATTGATAGGGGATTTGGAGGTTGGAATTTGGGATGGTTGTGTGGGATTGGGATTGGTGACTAGATTAACAAAACTTGAGCCTTTACTAGAAGCTTAAAAACTTACTACAATATCACTACCCAAAACCAGGGAAGGGCACTAGTGAATCTGTAGTAATGTTTGATGTAGGGGTGTTAGAAGTTGGTAGCTGCCTGCCCATGTTGACATCTCTCATAGGGGTAGTTGGGAATGAATCAGAATTTGCAGAAGTAGTCGCTCCAAGTGAAATTTTATTTGCAGACACCAATTGGGGGCAATGTATGGCCATCAACTCCCTTAATAATGGGTGTTGTTCATGCAAAGGATTAATTGAACTGTTTAGTATCCTTTGCCTTTCCAACTCTCTTCTTGCCTTCTCAAACTCCTTCTCCCTTCTTTCTTGATCCTTTTGAATCCTTTCTTGCTCTTTCTTCTGCTCCCTTTCTTGCCTTTGCATCAACTTTTGGTTCTCCTTTGCTTGCCTTCTATATTCTTTCTCAATCTTTTCTTGCTCCTTTCTTTCTCTTGCAATAATTCATTCTGCCTTCTTCTCTTTAATCTGTTCCCTTTTTCTTTTCTTTAATTCATCAATTTATTTCTTTTTTTCTCTTTCTCCATGAGAAGCTCCATGTACTTATCAGTTGTGATCAGTTGAGATTCCCTACTCAATCTTATTCCAACATCACAATTTGACCTTGATCCCTTGATCTTTTCCATTGGGAGTTTTAAGAATTTTCTAAGAGTACTTTGTCCTTGATTTGCCTCAAGAGTTTGATCAAAATTTTCCTCTAAAACATCTTCGCCTCCAATTGTGTTGCTGCATCATTTTCTTCAGCTTGAGTGTCTACATAGTAGTGCACAAAATCTAACTCATGAAGTTTTGGTGGTTGGGTTGGTAGAGAGATATTGACTTCTTCATTATTAAAGTTCAAGTTTACACCTAGATTGAAAGTAACTTCTTTCATCCAATTAGGAGGGATAGCTTGTGTGGGCATAGTTAGTGGCTCATCAAATTGACTTCTTTCAATTGGAATTGTTGATTGCTTATCAATACAGTCATTTAAGTCTATATCAATATGTTGAACTTCTAATTCTTGGCCTAGTTGTGTGTTAGGCACCATCTCAACATCTTCCCCAATCTCCAAACCAACCCCAGCTAGTTGTAACATATTTTTTGTTGCACCTGCTTCATCTTGAAAAGATGTGTCAAATGTTCTACTAGGTCCCATGTCTTCATTCAATGCATTTGGATTTAGAGGCCAGATACCTTGTCCTTTTGAAACTTGATTTAATGTTTTCAGATGTAAGAGCCTTTTTGAATGCCTTACTTCCCAACTCTGCTAATTCTGCCCTTTTGATATATATTCCATGTTTCTCAGTTATCCATTTTCGTCTCTCTTCCTTGAAGTAAGATTTGAATGGAGCAAAGACACTCACATCCAATGGTTGTAGTCTATGAGAGGTGTGTGCAGGCAATGTCAACAAATCTATTCCCAAACTTCTTGCCTCTTGAATTGTTCCCAAAGCAACATGTGAACCATGACCATCAAAAATCAGTAAATGCCTATTTGTTGGAGATACACCACTGGGTATAGATCTGCAAAGTGATGTAGCCATTTCATGAATAAATCTTTAGTCATCCATGCATGAGGTTGTGTTGCCATGCATGCACCAGGTCACAACCTATAATGTAGTTATGTAATTGTTTCTTCCCCTTAAAAAGATAGAATCCTGGAATGCTTTGTCCGTGAAATTTACACAACATAATATGGTAATCCATTCCCTACTTTTTGGAATGATGTAAGGGACACTTTTGCTGCCCCTTTTAGCAAGTACTCTCATACCGCAGTTCCTTCCATCTTGTAATCCAGTCTCATCACAATTCCATATTTTGTTTGGTCCATATGGATTGCCCTCATAGGCCTTGGACAATGTAATGTAGAAAGAATTGACAATTGATGGCCTAAGACACATTGCTCGATCCTTATCAAGGCCTTCAGTTGTCCTCAATGTAAGTTCTGGGTGTCTTTTCTTAAAACCATCCCACCATGATTTACCAAAGTGCACCATCCATAAAAGGGTTGGCCCTAGTTTCACATATTTGTGCCACGTATGCCTTAAGTTGTATAATTTCTAACCATGTGGCCCATGTTCGCCATTTCTTGACACCAACTCACTAACTCGAGTTCTTCTTCATCAGTAAGAATTATTGGTGGGCCCTTTCTTTTGGTCATGGTGAGACCCATCAACCAAGAAGTAAGAGTGCTCACTGGTATACCCCATTTTTTTGCAGCGAACATGTAGAATATTCGTTTTCTTCAACATCTTTCATGGCACTATCCATATTATATTTGTTCCAATCATTTCTCGGTATTGTGACTCTTTTAGTTGAAGGTCTCCCTCTTGTTGCTTGGTTGTTTTCATCATGAAGTTATGAATTGTTGGCATCTTGAACTGATGTGTTGTTGGCATCTTCAACTGATGTATTGTTGGCATCTTCAACTGATGTATTGTTGGGCTCTTCTTCATGTTCTTGACTTGGTGGAAATCTGACTCCCCTAGTTTTGGCACTAGTTGGTCTTACTCTCCTAGGTAGTTGCCTTCTCCTTATGATGACAATAAACACCTGATCAAATAATAAAAAAGTGTCACTCCCATGCAAATTTCAAATTTAAACAAAGTAGAACTATTAAATTTACCAAAAAATAGTGGAAGTACAACCATTTGATGTTAGTGTCTATGCTTAAAAATACTTACTTCAAAGATGAGGGCCGGAAATGGATAGTTGAGAGCAAGGAACTGTACCAAGGCGTTGAAGTATTCAGTGTTTTAGTATTTACTTCAACTTTCTAGGAACTTTCTTATACTGCAACGCATTGTAAAACATTTGATATAGTACTCATTAATAATTTATAGATTTTCCTTTACTAAGATAAATCATAATTTGAGATTCTAAGATGTATTTAGTTTCGAATAGATCACTATTATCAATCAAATATGCATGTCAATGCTAATACAATTTAAACATAAACTACTTTTATATGACTTCAACCCTCACATTCAAACATGATTAATTCTGGTTTATGGGAAATGTTGAAGCTCTTCTAGTTCTGATTTTTTTGTTTGAAGGGGATGGTGAACAAATGTAAATTACTCAAAAACAATTTTCTTTCTTCTATATAGACCTAAGGCTATGTGGTAGGTTTTGAAAGAGAATATATTCAAGCTAATCTTCTTGTGTATGATCATCTAATATGAAATCTATTCGAGGCTATAATTCGTAGCCTCTTTATTGTTGTAGGAAAATGGCGTGGACTTTGTAAAGACATATATTAATTTTCATAGAAAAAGTTACATGTTTATAACCTCTTTATCGTTACAAGAAACTAATTGACTTTCCAAAGATTATAAATGTTCAATTTTCATAGATAAAGCTACAGGTTTACAGTGGAAATACTAAATAGAATATCATTTATGGACTGCGTTTTCATAATAAAAACTAAATAGTCATAGAATAATGGAAAATTTAAATAAATATCAATTCAGATAAAATAAAATATCATACTTATACAAATATAGTATGAAACATATACAATGTGGTACCTATGCAGTAGTTTGTGGTAGTCTGGCTCAATGCAATATTTTGTGGTTAAAACTTTCTTTTAATTGGTTGAAATTGAATGGTGTGGATCAATCTTTTAGATGCAATAATCCAATGGCTAGATTTGAATTCAATTTTGAATGACTGGTCTTTCAATTATATTATTTGAATTTAATAAACTGCAGTTTGTATTTCTTGAGCCTCACAATCACAATGGTTGTTATTTATTACAGGTACTTCATATAGGCGTTATGGAAAGTGGAGGGAAAGTGGACGAGTCTTTGATGAGTGCATATCTATTTTTAAAACAATGTATATTTGAAGATGGTGCCTTTTGAGTTGCCATGTCATTGATTTTGGTCCAATATTTGACGACAGATATTTCTTATTTGGTCCAGGAATGTACTTGAATATGTCATTAATACATTTATTATAGTGGGTAGAGAAGGCTATAAACTTATTAAAATTTGTCTGTCATTGATATGATAGATGTATTTGAATTTTGCCTTGGGATTAACTACAATCAAAAATGCACTTGTGTAATACATTTATTGCTCAATATATGAAATATTGGAGATCTTATTTCTATGAATTTACTCTTTTAAAATGATGTGCGTACCCTACCAATGACATGGTCATGATCTAAGTCACAAGGTTCGAGTTCGAGTTCGGCGAGGATAAAATTCGGTTGAAGTTCGCCATTAGATAAAGTTCGAAAAAAAATCGCCATTAAGTTCGACTATATATAAAATAAAAAATTAAAATAATTATAGATATTTAAATAAATTTAAAATATAAATATAAATAAAATAAAGATTAAAAACAAATAAATAAAAAATAAAATATTAATATGTAAACTATTAATACGTATTAGCAAAGATATTAGGGTAAAAAGATTAATATTACTAAAATATTAATTCAATAACTTTAAAATATAAATATAAATAAAATAAAGATTAAAAACAAATAAATAAAAAAATAAAAATAAAAATATTAATACGTAAAACTTTATAAGAATAAAGTATTAGTATAAAAAAATATTAATACGTAATAATATAAAATAAAAAGAATTAACATCTAAAATTAAATAAGAATACCTACCTAGGTAACGAATGAATAATAAACAAAATAAAAAGAAAATTACAGATTAGCAAACCCTCACGACATTGCCCTCACTCGAATCTAAGGCGAGAAGGAAAACCCTAATAATCGGAAAGCGAGCAGATACTTGTATGTAGGCGCTAGGGTTTCAGCCCTTATTTTCTCTTTGGCGAGGTAGCGCAGCAGAGCAGCTTGTGTTTGATCAACGAACCAGACCAGACAGGCCAATATGGTACGTGTGTTTTCTCTATGGCGATTGATGTCTGGATCACACTTTTGCATTACAGAACCCCCTGTTTTTATACCATAACACCATTTAAGTACATATAAAATTTTTACCATTACTGATGTCTGGAATTTGTCTTGAGGGCACGTGACGGTAATGAAACCTAGGCTATTGCTACAGAATTTTGCATGTTATACACTAATTTATGTGGAGCTAGTCTTTATTTTTTTTGATTTTCTCGGTTGATCTAAGTGTCCATTGTTTCTCTGTGTATAGTCTTTCTTTTCAAATGCTTTGTAGTTACAAAATTTCTCTGTTTGATTTTCGGAAGTGAGGGTTTTGGGTTTATTTATGATGGCCTTCATCCCACTGATGTCTGGAATTTGCCTTGAGGGCACGTGATGGTAATGAAACCTAGGCTATTGTTACAGAATTTTGCATGTTACACACTAATTTATGTGGAGCTAGTCTTTATTTTTGTTTGATTTTCTCTGTTGATCTAAGTGTCCATTGTTTCTCTGTGTATAGTCTTTCTTTTCAAATGCTTTGTAGTTCAAAAACTCCTGGGCATAACTTAATGAAAACACACGCACACACTCACATAGAAGCATTCCATGCATGTAGTCGTTTAAATTTACATGTTCTATAGTTTATCTCCAGCAGGGGTTAAATCTGGGTCATCTGCATGTTGTCTCATCTCAACTGCTAGACCACTGCCAGACCAGTTCTCTCTTTATATTAGACACTGACGCTATTTGATTTACACCTCATGTGGACTTCCTAATTTTCTGCATTTATTATTTGGTATTCTCTGTTCTAAAATTGTTATGTGCACTGCAAGCAAATTCTTTAGACTCTGTGCTCATATTTTAAAGGCAATATTTTTCCCCAGAAAAAAAACGTAATTTATTAAATATTTTAACAAATTACATTCCATATATGCAAAAGCATATCAACCAGTTCCATGAGGAAATAAAGGAAAACCCAGCAAACCAGAATGTAGGTCACAACACAGGAAAGCAAACAGTGAAAAACAAGAGCCCAGAAAAAACAATCAAGAAAGATCTCACAAAAGGAACCAACCCAAGAAAACCGGAAAAAAACAAAAGATTAAAAAATCGGGGCAGATAATACTCCGTAGAAATACCATCTGTCCTCTCATGAATGTGCCATATACCCGCTTCCAGTTGAAGTCCCGCTTTAGAGAGTCCATCTGCCTCAAGGTTTCTTTCTCTGAAAATATGATGGAAAGAAATACTATGAAAAAGGTTATGGCCAGTTGTATCTCCTCAAAAATAGGACGTAGGTATATGTTTACCAAGGAGTATTTCCGGTTCATCCAGTTTACAACAGCAAGAGAATCACCGAAAATTTGAAGATTTGTAACTTTTTTTTCAGCTGCAAGCATTAGGATCAGCTTAAGCGCCATAAGCTCAGCATAATTATTAGTTCCTAAAGGTGTGCCTCTGATAAAAATAAAACACCACCTGCACCACATGTCGAGGATTCACCTTGGCAAGCTCCATCAAAATAAGCCCAAGCACCACTTCTATCAATATGTTCCACTGTAAGTTCTCTCTGTGCTTTTTTCTTACTAATATGAGCAAAACCCTCAAACATGGTTAAACTTTGGACAACGCACTGAAATGGAGGAATAAATCTATCTTCAAATATGAGAGCATTACGCGCTAGCCACACTCCCCACGCAACAATTAACGGGAGAGATTTATAATTTTTAAGAGCATAATTATGACACCACTTGTGTAATCCCTCTTCAATAGAGTTGCCACTCCAATTCATCCGAGTACCCAATCTATCTTCCAGCTCTTTCCATACTTGAACAGTGAAAGGACACAACAAAAGTAAGTGAACAATGGTTTCTTCATAATCATTGCAAAGAAAGCACCTTCCAGGACCAGAAATTCCCCTTTTTGCAAGATATCCCAAGTAAGAGCTTTATTTTTAAGAGCAAACCACATAAAAATACGAATTTTTAAAGGACATTTGAACTTCCATATGAGCTTCCACCACCAGACCCTAACCCCAGCCCCAGTAACAGCCACTAAAGATTGATAACCAGTTTTGGGAGTATAAGCCCCTCCCACAGAATTTCTGCCCCAGATAAGCTCATCCGCCTCTTGTTTAATCCTCACATGAGTGCACTTTAAAACAGAGATATACCTCTCCCATTCAGAAATATCTCTACCTTCTAATCCAATCATCATTGCTGTTTTCCATTCTTGATTCCAGATGGATGACGAATCATGAAGTGCAACTTGATTAAGGAAAAAGAAACCTTGCCTGTGAAGAGTTGAAATCAGAGCTTCAGAAAGTTTATAACCATCACCACTTCCCACCCACGGATCAGAACCAATCCTCACTTTCATCCCATTGCCAATCCGCCACAATAGCCCATTACCTATAATAGAAAAAGAGGATATCATTGCTTTCCAAACAATAGAGGCATTATGACATGATTTATTAGAATTTCTGATCCAATCTTCCACCGTATCAGGCCATATATATTTATGGATCATGACTTGACACCAAAGTCCCTTGCCTCCAATCAGCCTCCAAACACATTTGGCGGCCAAAGCCTTACTAAACAAGAAAGGATTCTTAAGCCCCCAACCACCTTGATCTTTTGGAATGACAATACGCTGCCATTTCACCCATGCAAACCCTTTTTTATCCTTACACCCGGACCACAAGAACCTGAAGCTCATTTGTCTAATCTTTTCTAACACCCCCTTTGGAACACAAGCCAAGGACATCCAATAAACTGGAGTAGCCTCAAGAACAGTTTTGACTAAGGTCAGCCTGCCACCTCGTGAAAGCCATCGATTACACCACAAATTAATACGTTTTCCACTTTAATAATAAGCCAATTCCAATCCTTGATAACATAAGCATTTGGCTTAAGAAAAAAACCCAAATATTTCAGACCAGCCTCCAGATCAGTTTGTTGAAAGGGAAATAACTGAAGAAAAAACCTGATCTCATGATCATGAATGCCAGTAAAGGAAACTGTGGACTTCTGAATATTAATCACCATTCCAGTCGCAGTTCCAAAAAGATCTAAAATTTCTTTAAGTTTGTGAGCATCCCTTCTGAGCCATCACAAAAGAGAAGGATGTCATCAACAAATAAAAGATGCGAAAGAGAGATAGTACCACCAATGGAAATGCCTTTGAAAGAGCCAGTTCTTTTAGCCTCATGAAGAGCTTTACTTAATCCTTCAGCAACAATAAGAAATAATAGAGGGAAAGAGGACAACCCTGCCTTAATCCTCTGCCCGATCGGAAAAAAGAAGACGCCGATCCATTAACTAAAATAGCAAAAGAAACGGAGGAAACACAACTCATAATCCAATTGACAATATGGATGTTGAACCCCAAATGAATCAGCATCAATCTCAGATACAACCAGCTAACTCTATCATAAGCTTTTGACAGGTCCAATTTGATAACCATAGAAGACAACTTCTTCGTTTTGATGGTATGTATCCCCTCCTGTGCAACCCCTATAGCCTCATGTATCTATCTACCAGATAGAAACCCAAACTGCTCCTTTGAAATGGAAACAGAAAGGAGTTTCGAAACTCTTAAAGCAATGATCTTGGCTATGATTTTATATATGCAGTTACATAGTGAGATTGGCCTATAATGTTCAAAAGAGTTTGGGTCATCAACCTTAGAGATTAAAGCAATGAAAGTAGAGTTGAAAGCAACAAAATCCATCCCTCAGCTCTAGCTTCATTAACAACCCTTAGTATGTCATCCTCAATAGTCTCATAAAATCCCAAATAGAACTCAATAGGCCACCCATCAGGACCAGGACTCTTATCCTTTTGAAAGCTATGCATAACCTTCTGAAGCTCTTCCTTAGAGATTCCTTCCATCAGTCTCAAATTGTCCTCATCATTCACAAAGCTAGGAAAGAAGGATGTCATTTTGACAACCTCGGCAATAGACACCTGACTCTCCTCATTGTAAATGTTTTGAAAAAATCCACTCCCAGATGAGCAATATCTTCAAAGTTCGAAACCAAAGAACCATTTGGTTTTGACATTTGCCAAATAGTATTAACATTCTTACGATGATTGGCAAATTTATGAAAAAATTTGGTATTTTCATCTCCCTTAGCAAGCCAAATAGCTCTACTTTTGATCCTCCATGCATCTTCCTTATCTGCCAATAATTTGCACTTCAGCTGCTCCAATTTCCTAACCTCTGATTTAAAAACCTCGTCAGGAAACCCTGCTTGTTCTCTATTAATCAAAGTTTCCAAATGAGCTTCAACATCCTCAAGTTGTTGAGCTTCCTTTATTCTTTTTTTGTAAGCCCAATCAGCAGACAATTGTTTAATATGTTTAAGGTTCCTCACAAACTGTGTGGCTGCAGAATCTTTGGAAGAGACCTCAAAATGAACCCAAGATTCTTTTATCATCGAAACATAGTCTTCAGCCTCGAGCCAGTTTGGGTTAAATTTGAAGGGGCTTGGAGGTTTTTTCCCAGCAGTAGCAATTTCCAAAAAAACTGGCATATGATCGGACTCACCTCCCAATCCAACCCATTGCCTAATTCTGATTGAATCCTCAACAAAGGCATCACTAACCAGGAAACGATCAATACGTTTGGCAATACTAGCATCACCAATGCGCTAAGGTTCAACTTCACCGGTTCAATGTCATAAAGAGCCAACTCTTCCAAATGCCTCACAAAATATTCAGAAAGATCATCAGCCTTTGCAGTAGTACCCCATATCTCAGCTCTCCCCAAAGAGAAATTCAGATCTCCTCCAATAATCAGGTACTTTTGTCTAAGAAAGCCCTTGGCAAAAATATTATCCCAATATGCCACCCGATCAACATACGGCCCATAAATATTTAAGACAAGAAACTCTTCATTAAGTTCAGGAGCAAATAGTACAGTACCTAAACCAGATTCAAAAGAGAAAAGATTGATACATTTAAACCTATTCTTTTTCCATGCCGAAATCAACCCGCCTGAACGGCCTTTGGCATCCAAAAAACTAAATTCCCAGTCACTAAAAAACTTTCCCAAAGCACAAACCAAATTATGACCATCACCCATAATCTCCTGAATCATGAAAAAATCCAATTTATGTTTTTCAACTAATCGACGGAGGGCTAATTTCTTCGAGGAGCTGCCCAAACCTCTCACATTCAGAGTCATAAAAAGCATTATTTACCCGTACCATGGGTAAAAGCTGCTCTAAGAACCCCATCCAAAGAACCTTGTTTACCTACCAGAACCTCTTTCCGAGCTGTCTCTTGAGCCCAAGACAATTTAGATTTTCTGCCCCTGCAACTCCGTCTAGCACTAGAAAGACCGAGACCAATATGCTGTCCCAAACCACCTTCAGAAACCTGTTCTAACTGCTTCACGCCAATTGGTCTGGGCCTGAGGGTGTAGCAGTGATGACGATTTGTGACTCCTCCGCCCTCCTTCGAATTACAAGGAATATCCAGCATACTATAATCATCCTCTAAATTAGCCTCAACAGTAAAATAAGAATGACTCTTGCCTGATACCTCACATGCTGCCAGTGAAGAATCTACTTCCACATTATTCCTTTTTACAGAACACAAGATGGCAAGACTAGACTCACTTCTAATCTGAGAAAAATCCCGGTCTGCCTCTATATCAAGAGGCATACCAAGAAAATTATTGTCCAAATCAGAAAAAAGTTGAGGCTGCTCATCCACCTCAAGCCCTTCCAAATGACTCTCTTTTCTAAATAAAGAACCAGGGCTAAAAGAATTTTGATTGTCAAAGTCAACTTGAGTTGTTGGATCTAGTGTCTGCACCTCTTCACCCGTTTTCATCTGATGGCCCTTGTCCACCAGGTTAAAACAGCAGGTACTACTTCCTTGTGGCAAAGAATACCTTCCTCCACAGAGAACAAGGAACATCCTTTTGCACCCATTTCTTCTTATGAAAATTAAGAGCACATTCCGCCACCAAATGACCATACCTATGGCATCTGTTGCACCGAAAAGGAATACCTGAATAATCAAGGGACTGCAAATGGGAGAAGGGGCCCCTTTGGATTGTCATTTCCTCCGCCAATCCTTCCCGAAGGTCCAAACCAACCAAAATACGCCCAATAGTCATAACTCCAGTCTCCAAAAAACTCATGTCCGCCTCCAAGAACTCCCCAATGGAATTCCCTATCTCCTTCAAAATTTCCAAGGACCAAAATTCTAAAGGAAGTCCCGGAGCTTAACCCAAACTGGAATAATATAAGTTTTCTCCCACTTTGCATCAAAAAAGGAGTCCATCTCTTAAGTGTAAGAGGAGTGGAATCCCAATGCCATTGTTTACTCAAAATCTTCAAAACATCGTCAGGATTTCTCAAAATAAAAGCCATCCACCCTCTAGCCAGAATGTGAAACTGTGGCCGATAACCAATAATTGGTTCCCAAAATTGTGCAACCCAAACTTTAAGAGAAAGTTTACCCATCCTACGACCCTGAAAATGCCCCACCAAGGCCTGTTCAGATAGCCCAACCACTTGAAACATTTTAATGTCATCTCCCAAAACCAACCGAACAGGATTTCCTTTCTTCTGAACACATCTTTGTTTTCTCCTCGCAGATGTCCCATCTCTAACTCTTTTTTGTTCCCCCTCAGCAGCATTGATTCTAAAAGACGTTTGCAAGTCTCTCATCCCCATAGTTACCAGGTTCGGCCGGATCTCAAGGAAATCCGGTTCGAACCGTATTTTTAAAGCAACCGAATAAATCCGGTTCGGTTCGGCCTTGGTTTTGCAGGAATTTTTTTTTCCTTTTTTGGCATATTTTTTTTTGGTTTCAAGTATGGAAAAAAATTGCCATTTTTGGAAAGGGTCCGGGAAGATGTAGCAGCAAAAACTTGCATGTGCCATAACTTTCATTCTGTGGCTCCGTTTTAGGTGTTGTCTTCTCTAAAAGTATATATTTTCTCGAGCTCTACGCATTGATGGCAATATTTTTCTTATTTTCATAAAATCCATTTTTGTACCTTTTTGGACCAAGCAACTTCTTGCAATCTTTTGAAAGAATCATTATGATGATGATGATTATGGTAGATGGATGCTTTTTTGTATGATTTGTCTATATATAATGATATAAGTATACAATAATATAAATTTATAATAATATAAGTATATATATTCCGAACCGGATTTTTCCGTATTTTTTCGGATTTTTTCGAGAACTCAATTTTCGGATTTTCCAATTTTCGATTTTTTGCCCTTCCGAATTTAATCGGATTTCCGAACCTGGTAACTATGCTCATCCCATTGAACTTCACCTGGTTCAATTCAAAGGACATGTCTGGAGCATCCCTAGGAATCAAATGGCCACCTCCTCCAAAGGGAGCCAAAAATTTAACCACAGGATCCTCTTCCAACATCTGTGAAAAATATGGAGATGACATACCCTGTTCTGTAAGAGAAGAACAGTTTACAGAGGGAAAATCAACCTGAAAGGATGATCTCCAATCTGTACCCAACCCCTTATCCTTGCTACCAAAGCTTGTACTCCTATCAAATTGAGAGACCTTAGAATCTTGTTTCCAACTATCCATATCTTTCTGCACCTTACAACAGTCATTCCGAATATAGGAGCTCCTCATGGTGTTTCCACCTTCCACAATGTGAACCAACTGATTAAGTGGCGAATCAGGAAATTGCCTCTGACCATCCAAACCAACCTGAAAAATTTGCGATTCATCCAGCAGATCCTCTGTATAGTCCACTAAATCATCATACATCTTAAAACTTTCTATGTGCAATCCCACTGATCCAAGGCAAATTCCTTCAGTGATGCTAGAGAAATTTGTCACTTTGTCATTGATGCACAACGCTTCAATCACCAACTCAGGTTCTGCAAGTTTTATTACCACTGTTTCTGAACTGTATGTGGAATCTCGACATTTTGAAAAAGCCCAGATCTGGATTCCTTCATAAGGAACCTCAGTAAAACCACCAATTCTACTCCATGAGCATCACTGCCATTCAAAGAGGGTTAACGAAGGCGTGCTGTTCCAATCTAGATTCACAGCCCAGTAGAAACCATTACTCACTTCAAGAGCATGCTTCCCACCATCACCTGAAAAACTGAAGAACCCTATTTGAAGACAAAAATTAACTAGAATCCTGAACTCGACAGGATCTAATAATGGATCCCAATCCTACTACCCTTCAATGAAACAACAAACAATCTATGCCATGTATAAAACATATGGCGTCCTCCAAGCCGAGCACATCACCAGCAGAGAAAAAGAGATTCATTTTGTCAAACACTTGTCAAACACCTCAAATTGACAAAATATTGACAGATGCAGTCACACACTTTAACTGGAGGAGCTTTGTTAGAAAATATTCAGTCATGGCTGCGAAAAAGTGCTTAACAGAGAGACGTTTCTTCCGTTTGGACCCGCCTATATCTAGAGAGACATTGAAGGTATTAGAGAAGTGGAGTTTCCATTACTGTACTCCTGTCCAGGCGACCACAATCCCTCTCTTATGATCATACGAGGACGTCTCCATTGACGCTGCCACTGACTCCGGAAAAAACTCTAGCCTTTGTTGTTCCGCTCGTTGAAAATGCTCAGGCGCCTCACCCGAGCACAACACATTATATCCTCAGCTCCTCAGGATTCATCTGCCTCTGCGTCGGAAAATTCCTACAGCTTCCACTTGGATCCCAGTTTCTCCGGATCTCTATTTAGACTTATCCATGGTCAAGTCACCATCAAAATTTTAAAGGCAGTATAAAATCCAATGTGATTTTATTTGAGTAGTGTCTTGAGATCAGTTTTCCCACGCAACTCTTGTTATTTGAGATGTGGGTTCTATAAAAGGATTATTATGAATAGGTCTGTCACATGTCTGCTTGAGTGAGTTTGAGGCTCTGGTTAATTTCCATTTATAGTCTTTGGAAATGTTAGATTTGCTCTTTGCCTTTATCAGCAATTACATGGAACACATATTCAGATTTTGAATTTGTTGACTTCATAGTTACTGACAGCACGTATGGATCCACCTTCTAGTGTAAAAAACAGGATTTCCTTTTCATTACTACAATTTTAATGGATTTTGCTTATTAACTCTATATAAGTTATATATGTGTACTTTTTGGTATAGTCAATTTTTTTGATCCACTTGTCTGTACTGTTTGAGCACTTGGACTTTGGTTCAATTTGTGTATGTTTTCCAAGATAGTTATTAGCTTCTGGAGGTTTTGTATGCAGTATTTCTGTAGTCATGTTGTTTATTGCCTTGTGCTTTCGTATCCGCATTGTTTATTGCCTTGTGCATATTACTTAAATTCTAGATGCAGATTTTAATTTTTGATTGTTAAAGATTGTGTACTGTTGGCCTTCATGAACTAAATGTGCTGTTATGGTAGAAATTTTATATGTACTTAAATGCTTTAGATTGTGTACTTAAATGGTTTAGATGTTTTCAGAAAACATTATAATGCACTTTGGCAGCAATTTTTGTATATTTAAATGCTTGTCAAATTCAACTCTTGATCTCTTGTAGAGAGACCTGAAATAGTCTATATACCATGAGACAATTTTTGTTTTGGGTAAAATGTTTCACAATCTTCTAACAGGCCCCAGTCTTCATGGGACTGCTAACTTGACTTCATTACTTTTTCGACAGTTGAGGTGTTACTTGAGTTCTGTGTTCAGTTGTTCTGGTGCTAATAGATAAGTGTTTCCATCTGATTTGCTGCCAACTAGGTCTTGCTTCTTGAATGATTCTCTTATATCCATGGGCTTCAGTATTTGTCCACTCAATCTTTCAATTATTGGTTGAGTACCTCATGGGCCCACTAAACTAATTTTTGACTTTTTCTACTGTTATGGTGTTACCTTAAGTACCGCGTTAAGTTGTTATGGTATCAATAGATTAAAGTTTCCACTCAATTGCTACCATCTAGGTCTGACTCCTTGAACGATTCACTTATATTAATGGGGTTCAATAATTACCCACTCACTCTTTCAATTGTTGGTTGAGTACCCTTATAAGTCACTGGTCGGTCAAATTAGTTTCAATACCCATCATTTACACTGTGTTATGGTGTCTGCACTTCAAAGCAGGTTCAAAATGATTCTTCTTTATCTGTATCATCCCAAATGACATAGTCAAAGATTGAAGTGCTGCCTCATTATTTAAGAGGTTGGTTCTTAAAGTGGTTTTGAAGAAAGGACTTAAAGAACCAAAGCCACCAGTTCATCTTTTAATTGGAGAATCCAGAGTAAACCTCAATAGCCTCTTGACCAGGCAGTAATATCATAGAATTTTTTTCCTTGACCTATTATGATCTGATATGTAGGGAAGGATAGTTCTGTCCTGTTCCTTACAAATAAAGGGCGCATATCAATTTTTCCAATTCATTTAAAGCAATATAGCATCTTTTTATCTGCCAGCTTAGTCAAATGAGGACCAATCAATATTGCATGGGGTTAAAATTTATTAATCAAGGTCACTGATGTACATGTAAATAACACACCAAGTGTGTATTTTTGAAATAATAAGGCATTCATGATTTCTTAAAAGAGTAAGGCAACCATAATTTTGGGTAAAGTGCACTGGTATTTTGTAAATGTTGTAAATGAATTAAGCCTATCCTCACACACTTTCACTAGCTAGTTCAAGGAATTAAACAACATCATGTATCATATATGCTACTATTTATTTGTTGGTATTTGTAATCATTCTGGGTGTTTAACATGATATGCTAATGATTGGTTTTGCAGCCTTTCAGACGTTATGTGGAAATTGGGCGAATTGCCCTTATCAACTATGGCCCACAATATGGAAAGCTTGTTGTGATTGTGGATATTCTTGACCAGAATCGGGTATGTATCTTTGTTTGTAAAACAACCAACCCAATTTTTATTATCACTTGAGATTCTGAGATTATTATAGTTCTCAGGAAATGTAAAGAAACATGTATTCATTTATAATATTTTTCCATGAGATTGCACATTTTCCCAACAATTTAATATATTTATTGCTCTGATATTCGTTACTACATCACACCAACTGGATGAACCGAGCCCTCAATTTAGGATGCTAAATATTTTGTCTGCTCTCTTTCTTTTTGAAGATTATGCCAAAAACCTTCTCTAATTTACATATGTACAGATATGAATGATACATTAAAAACAGTTAAGCTTTAACTCTGAAATAACATTATGTCATGAATCCATATCACTCAAGTCTGGCCAAACCAATCAATATGTTTTTCTCGTGTTTCAAGAGTCAAGCCTTTCATTTTTCTACAGCATATTTGTAGAAGCCCTGAAAGCGGTCCAGACAATTAAATTCCATATTTTCACATGTAAAAACAATGATCAATGTGCTGATATAAAATAACACAGGGAACATCATTCATTAGATTTTATTAATGAAATGCTGCAACATCCACCTACTCCATAGCTGTGGAAGACTTTCCATATAATTAAAAAGATGCCCTAATAGTCGATTTTGAAGGCATCACTCTATAAAAATCATCATAAGGAACTGTCTTGGGAACAAACAAAAAATACAATGCAAAACAAACAATTCCAAGCCATAAAAGTTCTTACAAAAACAATGGATTTTATCTCAAGCAAAAGAAAATTCCTGCAAGAAGCACAAAAATTCAAAGGATACATTTTGGACCTTTCTTCAAACTCCTTGTTAGGTACAGTACCAGTATCTCTCAAAAACCTGAAGTGCTTCACCATGTAAATTTATCTTTCAACAATCTTACATGACATGTCCTCTCTGAAGTAAATAGTGAGGTATCTAGTTTACTTGATCCTTGAAAATGGGGAATGATGACATACATTGGCTAATCTCAGAGGTATATTAAGAGGTTCCACAAGTTCAGAAGATAATATACATCATCTTAGATGATCCTAAATCTCCAAGAAGGAGATCATGCATTTGTGAAAATGTTATGAGATCTAAAGTTGTGCAGAGATATTAATACCAAATTTAGTTGGTTCAGTGTGCTAATTGCATTCTACAGGTATTTTCTCTTAATGCTTGATCAGACAACCCAAGACAGACCATTGTGTATTTTCTATTTTGATCTTGATTTCCTTTCCCTTGAGATTATTGATTGTACTGATTAGCTTGTTCAAAAGATTTGAGCTGTACTTTTTAGCACTTCACATATCTCACTAGTTTTGATGGCAAATGTCAAGTGCCAAGGAAATGTTTCAAAGGTGCATGGGAAGTTTCAGCATTGTCAAAAATGGTCAGGATTTCACTTAACAATCTTCAAATGGCTGCAAAATTTATTGCAAGGAAAAAAATCTATCTATCATTGTATATTAGGGATGGTTGTCTGATTATGGCCTTAGCTTCACAAGTGACTGAAAAAAATCTTAGTCTCGCTTTTGTAATCATCCAGCTGAATGTCTATTATGGAACAATTAACTGATCTCATAGATGAATTCCATCACAGCATGACTCGCATCACCACTGGACTTTGCAATACAGTAGTACATCGATGACATAATGAGAATCACAGAAAATCTAAATGAGAAATATATATTGGCTATGGTGCTACAAGCACTGTTTATAAATGTGTTCTAAAGAATTGTAAGCCAATTGTTGTAAAGAGACTCTACAGTCACCACACACAAAGCTTGCGTGAATTTAAAACTGAGCTGGAAACAGTTGGAAGCATCAAGCATCGGGATCTTGGGAGTCTGCATGGATATTTGCTTTCTCCACATGGAAATCTGTTGTTTTATGATTACATGGTAAATGGAAGTCTGTGGGACATCCCACATGGTGATTAAAATGATTATGTTATGAGAAGTCATTAGCACATCACTGAGACTGACATCCACACTGCTTTGGGGATTATTGTCAGGCCTAGCTGGCTTTTTCTTAATCACATTCGGTTATCACAAAGCATAGCTACCTGATTTGGCCCTTGGGGATTGCAAAAATTTGGAACTTCTTGACCTGTCTCACAATAGACTAAAGGGAAAGATACCATGGCAGGTAGCCAGTCTTTCCAACTTGCATTTCTATTTCAATTTGTCATGGAATTTATTAGAAGGCCCCTTGCCTACAGAGATGAGTAAATTGGTCATGGTATTAACTAATAAACGTCTCTGCTAATCATTTGAGTGGGTTAATTCCAGCAGCAATAGGGAGTTGTGAATGGATTGTATGAAGTCATATTCTCATTCTTGATTCCCAAACCACTTTTCAAGTTTGCTTCACCATTAGCATCAGCCAGAGAAATGGATTCTTTTGGAAACAATGCAACCACGGCCACAGGATTGGGATTCAATATTGGAACTATGGAGTTCGTCAATAAAGTTCCTTCACTGAAAGACTACTGAGATGGAATTAAGTCCATACTTCTAGGTGGTATTCTACCAGGGCACTCACAACTACAACATCTGACAAAAGTTTTCTTACTATTATGCTTTTATGGATGGCCATACCCTTTTCCAAAGCTCCCATTTTGACACAGGCTGGGAGGATGCTGCCAAAGGTGAACTGATCAGGTTGGACACCTGCCAATTGCATTTGATTAAAAGTTTCCGAAGCCCTTTCAACAAGTCCATTTTGTGCTAATACCAAATTTAGTTGGTTCAGTGTGCTAATTGCATTCTACAGGTATGTAAGTTGTTTATAAAAGTGTTCTAAAGAATTGTAAGCCAATTGTTGTAAAGAGTCTGAACAGACACTATACACAAAGTTTGTGTGTATTTGAAACTGATCTTTTCATATTAATAAAGGATTTGATGAGGTAATCCATATAACCGGCAGCACAACAGTGGAAGATAATCCAATATAATGTGCAGTAAAATGGAAGATTGCAAGGAAATAACCCAAGGCACACCATGTAATGTGATGTAACAGTATAATGGAAGAGAGAAAAAATAATGGGTCAAAGACTCACAACGATGTAATATGAGATAAAAAGACACAATCAAATGCACATTTACAAAAGGCTCTGTAAACAAAATGGAGGAAGGTGGTATAATTAACATGATTTCATATTTTAAAGTTAATCAAACAATAAATTAGAAAGCAACATCGTATAAAAATTACTTTATTGACACATCTATTTCTTACATTTAGGTTCTCCAAGGTTGGTCATACTGCACATGGACATGGCTCTTGACATGTACGATGACACAATGAGAATCACAGAAAATCTAAATGAGAAATATATATTACAAAATTGCATAATTAAATTCTGGTATTCTAAAAAATCACAGGACTTACCATGGAATTTTATCCCCTATACACTAATGAAATCATATTTTGTTGCCATCTTAGGAATTGATCCATAATTGATACCATTGCAATCAATGTGAGTGCCTATATTTCTTCCTTCATGTAAGCTCATGTAATCCAATGTCATAATTGGCTTTTGAACATGATACCAAGTTTGGGTTTGCATTGACATCAACTAAAAAAGCAAATTTTTATGACAACAATACCTTCAATCTTACTGTGTGGATTTCTTCATTCTCTGCCTGAACAATTAAATCCATAGTCTAAAATTCATTCATTGACAAATGTTTCTTCATCTATAGGCTTTGTGAATGGATTGTATGAAGTCATATTCTTATTCTTGATTCCTGAACCACTTTTCAAGTTTGCTTCACCATTAGTATCAGCTAGAGAAATGGATTCTTTTCTCCATATTACAGAATTTATCTTTTAGTTGAGAAGCCAACTAACTCGTGTTAGCACTACAAGGTCAAGGATTCATCGAAATACTATTCCTCTACCACATCCAATACTTGAACTATTTAGAGGAAACAAGAATCCCAAGTGGGGTTGGCTAAGCAAGCTATTAGGATGGAAAAATGATGAACGTGGAGGGAGGATTGTTGTAGAGAAATGTGTGGAGCGGCTTTAAAGGGCCTTGGAAACAACAGTGTCCTTAAAGTGGCAGCCATATGTGGCTCTCTCTCCACCACTTCAAAGAATATGGGACTTGTTAAGGCAGGTAACACAAATCATTTATAGATTTGGTTTCATACACCTGTGTTTTTGTTGATTTGGATTGAAATGTTTGTTGGTTTTGGCAGCCATTGAAATTGCCGAGAAGTCAATCACAGGAATAGAAATAGTACTGTTGGATCTGAGCGAGGTTCCTCTTTTCAACTCAGATCTTATAAAAGATGTGCATCCAGAGGCAGTGATGACCTTTAGGAAGAAAGTCCATGAAGCAGATTGTCTTCTGTAAGGTGTATGTCTTCTCTGAAGTAAATAGTGAGGTATCTAGTTTACCTGATCCTTGAAAATGGGGAATGATTGCCTGAGACATACATTGGCTAATCTTAGAGGTATGTTAAGAGGTTCCACAAGTTCAGAAGATAACTCATGTGTCTAGAAATGAAAATCTCTTCAAAAGGTTAAAGCCTAAAATGAAGGTAAGTGTTTATAAAAGTGTTGTAAACAACTGTAAGCCAATTTCTGTAAAGAGTCTGTACAGACACTACCCACAAAGCTTGCTTGTACCTGCTGTAATAGCTAGAAATTTTGTTCCCGGGAGAAAATTCTTTTCTTATATTAAAATCCTACCACCTAATCGCCAAAACAGAGGCCAAAGGGTAATTTTAGATAACTGTGTTGGAATTCCTCTGTTTCAAAATGCAACCGACAGGTTTCCATCCAGATCAGTTCACTTTTTCAGTATACTCATTGCATGTGCTATAAGAGCTTTGGAACATCACAGAAATAAATTCAAGGTCTAACCATCATGGAATAGGAATAATGTGGTATACATACATTTGCGAATCACGGGCAGCAGGGTATGCGCAGGCAGGACACCAAATTTAGACTCTTCTGAATGTGAAAGCTATAAAAGTGTCTTGAGATGAATCTTTGGATGTAGAATAGTGAACAAATAAGTTTCTGCCCCCAATTTATAGCTAACTATTTTGCCAGTTTAAATCAACTTTGGTGGAAGAGGTAGCTGCATTTCTGGAACTGCCAGTTTACATCAACTTTGGTAACAGACAAATTGGTAAATTTAAGGCATGGCTCCATGTTAATTACAGTAAACTATATGTTCCATCAAATTCCAGTAAACTCTCAGTTCCATCAAATTTTGTCTGTGTCATGCTATATTGTATTTGAATACTTTATGCTATTGTGGTGTAATTTATTTAAAGGAGTTAGAAAACTATTTATTAATTTATTTAAAGGAGTTAGAAAACTATTTATTAATTTATTTAAAGGAGTTGAGTTTATAATTTATTTAAAGGAGTTGAGTTCTATTTATACGATTGACTGTCATTTCGGCTGTCAAATTTGACATAGTCCCATGAATGTCCACAAAGCCTTTTCCCATAGTGGTAACGCCTTGGCGTAAAAACATAACACACAAATATATTATATAACTATATAAAACATCTTAAGGCTAAAATTATATATAAACTAGCACTGAATTTAATAAATAATTAATATTAAAATATATAAATTTAAAATTTATATACAATGAATTAAAAAATTAAATATACTCCATCAAAAATACATATTATTAATATTTTATAAAGTAAAAAACATATTTTTATATAAATATATAAAAAAACCTTAAGGCTAATATATATATATATATATATATATAATTGATATTAATATACAACTAAAACCTAAATATAAAATATAAATAAATAGGAGGTCAAACATATTTTGAATCCTCACAGGGATGGCACTTTCACTCTTCCTGACTGCTTCTACATCCTTTTCTTACCAGAGTAATGAGTCATGATCTTGCAAACCGAAGTAACAACGGTTGCTGTGGATGCTGCAGTGTATAAATACCATTATGTTTCTGCAGTGTAAGCATTTATGGTTTTTTATACTAATGGTGAGCTTTAGGGTTTTCTGAAAATGGCAAGCAGATAATATTCACCAAAGAAGCTTTGGCGAGCAGAGTAACTCTAAACCATTTGAAACATACTGTGCAACTTTATTCACGAATTTGAATGATTTTATTCCCACTTTGAAATTTGGTGATATTTGATTTTCATGATTTTTGCTCTGCAAATGCGGTGACTAAATGGCCCATAGTCTCCCATTTCTATTAGCCATGTCTCATCAGGCATTCCCAGGAGCAACTTCTGCTTTTGGGTCTATATTTTTTAACAATGAATGAGTTATGAAGTATTTGTATCCATGAAAAAAATGGTTTAACAGAACAGATTTGTGTTTTCTACTACCTAAAAGAAATGAGAAGAAAATGCTGACTTAAAAAATATACAGCATTTAACAAAAATATGCTGTTAAAGGAGGCTAAATGCAAGTTTGTTAATCTGTTTAATTGATTCTCTCCAAACAATTTATTTGAATCCTGATTCATGAACGAGTAAATAAAGTTTCACACTTCCAATGTTCTTGCAGGCTTTGGTGGATGCACCAAAAATGGTAAGGTGCCAGATGAACTTTAAGAGGTTATCCTTAACTGATATCAAAATTGATATCCCCAAGACACAAAAGAAGAAAGTTCTGATTGAGGCTATGGAGGCTGCAGGTATTGAATTTTAACTTTTTGGAGGCTGCTGTCCAAGTTAGCTGCTGGATAATGATTGTTTATTTTTATCATCTAACAGAGGTTCAGAAGCGATGGGAGAACAGTTCATGGGGACGGAAATTAATTGTGCAAAAGCGAAGAGCTGCATTGAGTGACTTTGATAGGTTTAAAGTCATGCTTGCCAAGATCAAGGTTTTTTTTATAATGCTTTTAAAATACTGGCCTGACAAATTTATACCTGGTAGCTTTTTCCTTCTATATTTTAATTCTTATTAGTTGTTTCCTGCTAAATTATGTACAAAAGGAGAATCTAGGCATTGAAATGAAGGAATATCTGATCGCAACTTTATAATTAGTTGTTATGGTTAGCATAATAAAATGAAAGATTGCATCTCTATGAAAATCCTTCTCATTGAATGATGGTATATGTTATGCAGAGAGGATCATTAATCAGGCGAGAACTTTACAAGTTGAAAAAGGAGAATTCTACTTGAACTGTTTATGGAACTTTTTTGTAGCTGGATGATATTTGTAGCTTCTACAGTTTCCTCAGGAAATGAACAATTACACAGCAAATATTTTATTTTTTGAGTTTTCAGAGACTAGCTAATTCAAGATGGGCTGGTATATTCCTTTGTGTTCTTTGCTCATTAATCTTAAACTGATATTGGCATTTGTTTATTCAATATATTTTTAGCTATATATATATATAGGAAGTAGATAAATGGGCATTTGAGAAAAAACTAATCTTCTATTCCAGTCTCTCAACCAACTGAAGACCCAAAAAAAACCTTAAAAAACAAACTACTATTTTGACCCATAACAACTTGAGGAAAAGAGGATTCATGGGGCCACCTCACAGCCCTATTTGTTGCAATGAGGAAGAGAGTGAATCACCTCTTTTTTTTGCCCCTTTCCCAAATCCATATGGAATCTTTGGTTTGTTTTCTTTCCAACACTTTTGACTTTTTGGGTCAGATCTGGGAGTTATGAATGGCTTGCCTTTAACAGCCTCTCAATCTGAAACTTGCCTAGGTTATCAGGTTTGGCACCATTTGTTGGTCATTGTGACGTATAATCCAAATAGGTGGATATTTAAAAATGGGTTTTTCGCGCAGACAAATTGATGCAACTCAATGGTGTCTAGTGAGAGTCTGCCATGAAAACTTGCCAAGTGTGAGCCAAGATTGTTAAAAAAATTGAGATGATAGCTGCCTAGTTTAGTTCTACTCAGGCTTCCTAGGATAGAGACAATAGAACTCTTTCAAAGCTACACCTTGATTCTTGAGGACCCCCTAATGATGGGGGTGCTAGAAAGGATACTCAAGATGCTATTTGGACTTTCACCGCCTCCCACTCATCTCTTGGATCAAGATTAATCACGATAGGGCCTTCAAATCAATCATGGCTCTTTAGGCAGAGAGACCCTAGGTGAGATCATTGTGGGGAATCTATTTTTAAGTTCAATTGGGGTTTTGGAATCTCGACTAACAATCAAGTTGAAACTCTGCAATTTGGAGAGGTCTCGTCATTGCTAGAGAAAAGAGCTTCAATTGGGTTGTTAAAACAAAAATCAAATCCTTGCCACCAATAATAACACAAGAATGGGTATGGAAAAATGGCATTTGAGGTGAACAATCGAGTATATTCGACACCTATTGCTTTCTTTTGAAGAGTCTAAGATCATCTTCACCTCAAGGAAAACAAACCAGGGAATGAACTTACAGTGAAACATGCATCTTCCCTACTAATGGAGATCGAGATTATAAGTGATCGAAGCGAACATTAGTGAGAGGAATAGAGCAAGCCTTGATCTGGTTTGATGAGAACAAAATTTGAGCTTAATTCTTTAATTTCCCATTGTCTAACAGCTCGAAATTTGTCAAAGGTATGGTTGGTGTTGCTTGCAAAGTCAATGCCTTTTGTTATGGTATGTGTGATTCCCTAGGGTCATGTTTGATGAAGGGGGTGATTATTTCCCAAATTGTCAAATTTTTCCCACTGAATTCCCTACGAAATAATCATGACATGAAGAGGTGGTGGGATGGGAAAGTAAATGGTCACATTCTGTAGTTTCATTCTCCTTTGCCCACTATTTCTTTTCTTCCTCTCTATAATGATTTTATCCACATTTTCTCCTTGATCCAACCTTGCGTTCTTCCTCAAGCCATGCTCGGGGTTCTTTTTCTATAATGCCTAGAACTCATGATCAATATTGGGTGAAAGGGGGCATCTTCCTACTTAAGGGACAAGGGAATAGGGAATGGAGGGACAAGATTTTCCGCGATAGCAAAAACATTCCCATATTTTGGGGATGGCTGGGGTACGGCTATTAAAATAATATATAGAGATCAAAATTTAAATGTTAATTTTATTCAATGAAATTTAGGGGGTTTAAATTGTATTTATAATGTTTTTAGGGTATTTTTGAGATTAGAAATAAATGCTTTTGGTAAATAGAACATTTTTTAAAGTTAAATCGTCAATTTTTTTTTTTTGGGAACTTAAGTCCCCGAGTCCCCAAAATGTTCGAGACATCTAGAACATTAGCAAAATCTAGGAAACGTATCCTCATGTAACACTAGGTATCTTCAATGGGGTGTAAAGGTGTTTTCAGCGTTTGGACGCTCCTCTTCCTTGATCACTGATGCTATAGTTTCTCCTAATGGTGGCTAGGTCGTTTCTTGTTGGGATGTTCATGGAGCCACCAAGTGAGGTGTTTTTGCTTGGAAACATTATTCTCAGCGACTACTTTTATCCAGGTTTATCTTATTCCTCTTTGCACTCTTCTCCCTGGGCATGAATTTAGTGGATTTTTGCCTGAGCTTGAATCTCTAGGGCATTGTTTTATGGTTGTGATTGCTTGTAAAACCATTGCTCTTGTTTTCATCACTAGTATTTCTCTTGCTTTCTCTATGGCTAAGAAAAATAGTAAAAAGGTGGCTACCCCGTCCACCAAAGCTCAATAAAAACCCACTATGAGGGCAATAAGACCTATTTCAAATGGGTTGCTACAAGGTTAATTACCTGAGGCCTCTGAACTCTTGAAAAAGTGATGTTTGGGTTGTGTTGCTCCTTCTTTGAGCCCTGTCCTTGTAGCCAACTCGCTGGTGGATGTTGCCCTCCCTCCACACTCTTTTCAATCATGCCATTGTTGTGTATGAATTTAACAAAGGTTGGATAACTAGTAGCCTCTATGCCTCCCTTCTCTCGACTAAACACTCCATTAGAAAAGTATTGATGCCAATCATCTCTAATATAAATGAAATTAAAGCCAAAGTATAGGATTTATCCTCTGCTCCTGGAGGAAAAACTTACCCTGGCCCATCCACCTTGCTCAGAATATGGAGAATCCCCAGGACAATACAACTGATATGACTTCCCTTCCACATAAGGACTATAATATTATTGCAAATGTTAATACCTTGAAGATATCATTGATTCTCAACAAGAAAAAATTGTAAGCTTGATTGTGGTACATAAATTCAATGTGAAGGAGGGTAGAGCGATTTTCACACCCTCTATAAATTTGTCCAAAAGTCAGATTTCAATGGAATCGAAGATAACATTTTCCTCTTGGCAAGCACAAATCTTTCACTTTAGTATGATGTGATTAGCAAGACTTCATAAGCGAGAGGAGACTATTACAAATTTGTCTCTGCCCACCCACTGATATGATGAGGGTATGTGGCTTTTCCCTGTGTTTGGTCATTGTCCTACAATTGCGAGTTAGAATGGAAATGGTAGGAGATTGGAGTGTGCGGTTGCCTTTTAGCTCTTTGGTGAGTAGTTTATGATTTGATTTTTGGCTAACTCTAAATGGTAGGGGTATGTCCGCTTATGATCACCGTCATATTACTTCAGTTATTTTCATCTTGAGCAATATTGTTTCTCCTTTTGAGACGATAGATACTTTTAGCAATGGTTCTGCTCTGCGATTGTGACACTTTAGTAGTTTGGATTATTATTATGGCTTTAAATTTGATAGGTAATGTCCCACTTTGGCGTACCTTGTATTTTTGATTTTAAAACATGGTTACACTACAAAAAGAGTGTTCATGTTCAAAACAGGCACAAAGAGCATGCCCAACCGGTTTTCTTGCGCTTGATTCTTCATTGCAAAAATGCCTTAAAGTTGTGGATAAAATTGCAAATTTCACCCCAAGCTAACCATAGATTTAAGATCTAGAGCACAAAAAGTTATCATGCATCTATAAAAGACCAAACAACATAATATAAAAAACATCCACCTATTGAGCAGAATTTGTAGTTTATCCTATATACGAAACAAACAAATTTTTACAAGTGAGGAGTCGAACACTAATGAAAATTTTGTCAAATGCTCCGCTGATCTACATGTTGCGTGAACATGAATGAGCAAGATTAAGCCTCCCAAGTATGGTGGATATCATACAAATGTTGCATCACCATATAAAATGGTTGTTTCATGAGGTAAACCATCAATAATAGAACATGCAATTGATTGCAATATAAGTCGGTGTATTGTCATCGATCAATGGATGATCTCAAAGCTTGCCATTTTCTCTTTAAAAGGATTGTGTGGTACCCTAGAAGAGGAAAAAGAAAAGGGAATTGTATGGTACCCTAATAAAGGAAATAGAAAAAGCAGCTTCTACTTGATTGTCATCTATCAATGGATGTTCTCAAAGGATCACCTTGTCTCTTTGTTGATTTCATGCAATTTGAAGTTTCTCACAAAGTTTGGCACATGATAGGGTCTATGAATTTTAAACTCGCATAGCCTTCAAATATAAATGCCAATCAATAACTTCAAAATATTCTACCATTTGTGTGAAAATCTATGACATTTGTTACTTCATGCAAAATAAAAACAGTGGCATCAATTGTTTTAAACACATTATAGATGTCATTCAAATTAGAAATTTGCACTTTGCTCTGCAATGACAATAAAAAATTGAAATAAAACCGGATAATACCCCAAAATATAAACCTTTGATGCATACTTTAAGATGAATTGGCCATATTGCAATATAAGGTGTTTTAAATTACCAATCTAAACATCAAAATATTGACAAGAGGTTCTTCCAAATCATTTTATAGATGAATAATACCCCGTTATCATGGCTATTTGGAGTTCTTGGATACTTAGTTTCTCCTTTGACATCTGTTGCACCCGATTGGACTTTTTGTGCTCAACGAGACTTGCTTCTGCAGAAGCTCTTTCCAAGCTAAAAAGAAGCTTTGTAAAAGTGGAATTGTGATTTCTATTACATGATGGCATAGCAAGTGTCATTGTCACTAAAATAGGAGCATTTATGAGAAGGCAAGAAAGTAGAGAAATTTCCTTCTCTAAAGCTAAAACATCTACATGCACTTTCTTGACTTCTATAGTGGAGTGGTCAAATCTAATGCATCCTCGGGGTTGTCATTTCTGTGATGCAAACTGAAAATGATAAATCTATGAACACATAACCAACATCAATTCTAATAAGAATAGAAGCGAGAAATTACTTGAAAACAATCAATACGCATGTTGAGTTCCTCCATGTTCGTAAAAAGCTGTCGAGGATGTTGATGCAAGGTAGCTTGTTGTGAACACCGGATACATCAATGCAACAAACTATTATTTTTACCAATTGTTTTAGACCTATACTACTCACCCATCAACCCTCTAATTCTGCTAAGACCCCTCTAAAAACTAGGGTTTTTTTGGGTATACTTTGAAACCATTTTGATCTCAATTATGACCTAGAGTTAATATTCCTAAACAAAATCTTGTTAAGTGAATGTAACTTGGTGTTAGCATCTCATGGAGGAAGATCTTTTGTAGTTTTCGCTTGATAATACATATTGCAACCGAGGAGTGATGAGCGGGGAAAGGGTGATTTAATGGTAGCATAAGCATATTTCCGGTATTATACAAAAGATAAAATATTTTAAAAGATCGTTTTGGATGGATTGTTTTCGAAAATAAATTGGTTCGACAATTATAGTAAAGCAAATATTATGTCTTGATTTGAAGCGTGGAATTGTTATCATTTGGATTTGAGGGAATGACAATTTGTGCTCTTCCATCATGCAATATACTTGAGTCATCATCATTGATGTGTATGGGACCTGCAATCATATTGGAGTAATTGAGTCATGTCATTATTATGGTCAAAGCAGAAAATAATCCATTCCTTCACCTCAGTTGCCCTTTATGGTTTCAAAGTATGGGGAAGTAGCATGTCAAATCATGGGTGGAGACAATCAGAAAGAATCCATAAACATCTAATCACAAGCACTCTTAATGTCAAATGAACAGTCCCTTATAAAATCTTGTTTGCTGAAGGGGGTACTTTCCAGATGGAAGCATCATTAATAACGTGGTTATTAAATTATCCGAAAAAAGGTTAAAATCGTGGATGATCATTGTGGGCGCAAAATGGTTGTGGAGGAAAAATTAGACCGTAGAAAGAAAACTTGGATGAAGTAGAACCACAAATGGATGAAGAAATGAACAAATGGGGCATCAAGTTTCAGGAGTGTCCTAGCAACAACAGGGAAATAAAAAACCACATGATAGAAAAAATTAGCATTGTCATGTGGACAAAGCAGATTGGTCAAAAGAAAGCATATTACATCAAAGAATTTAACCCCACTTGGGAGCATGATGAAAAAGCTTATCTAGGGGCAACTATCAAGGGTAAAGCAAGGATTTTAGTGGCTCAACTGAGGACCGGATCACATCACCTTCGATGTGAAACTGGTAGATGGACTATACCCAAGGAGGATTGGGAAAGGAGAACTTGTCTTTTTTGCAGCAAGGGGTGGTAGAGACGGAATGGAACTTCATCATGGAGTGTTCAGCTTATGATGATATTTGTATCCAGTACAAAAACGACTTGAAGGTGGACAAATTAAATGAGTTATTTGAAGAAATAAGACTTGAAAAGATTACGAGTTTTGTGCTCAAGATTCATAGTAAAAGTTCTGATATTGAAAAGAATCTGAAATCATCTTAAAGTCTCAACTTTTGGTCCCATAGACTCTTCAGTCTCGTGGACGTCATTAAAATCTTTCATTTCATTTCAGCATATTACTCAAAAATTGTGAAGTTAGAGTGGGATTTTGAAATTTTCAAGTTCTGATAAGGCAGTTAGTATGACGGTCTTTTTCTGGGGTAAGGCTCTCTTGTTATTATGTTTGTTTGGTTATGGGAAGCTTTTTCGCATGCCTTTACATTTATTGAGTTTTTTTTATGAAACTTCACTCTCGAGTTGCCTTTTTATATGGCCGTTCACAACCAAAGTCTAATTATTGAAACTATGACAGATTGTGATGGCACTTACATATAAGCAATCGTACAAGTTTGTTTTGAAGGTGTTTCACAAAGTTATACCACTTCCCCGGATATTTTCCATGTTTCAATTTGATGTTGCTTGCAAATGGCTTGAACAATTTTATTTGATAGGTTATATTATCGACATGAGTCCCTTTAAAAACATGTTCAAAATCGGGGTTCATTCTCGCTGGACCCAACATGGCATAAAGTTGGACACAGTCTAGAATATGACCAAAGTTTTTTTATTTCACTTTCTTGACCCAACACATGTGGTAATCATTTTGCGAGATGTTGTTGACCTAGTATGTTTGAAGTTTTGTATTCGTGGTATCCCCATGGACACGAGATTCTTTGGTTTTGGAACTTACCACCCTCAAGGTCCTAGTCTTGGTCGAGTTCTTCGGCGTTCCCATGCCATTTTTACACTTTCTTGACCACGTAGCCTCCTCAATTGTCCATGTCATACATAAGGAACCCTTTACGTTCTACTTTGTATGGCCACAATGGTGTGTTTGTGTAGAGGTGGGTCTTTTCTGGGACCTCAAGGAGTTTATCGACATATAAGTGGGAAATTCTCTTTATACTCACAGGGTGATGTATATTAACTTGCCCAACACTTGCTTCAAATGTCAATCATTTGAACATGAGAGTCAAGATTGTCCACTTTTAGTCACACGTAACAAAGTCATTTCAAAGTCCGTTGCTAAGATCCCTAAAAAAAGGCAAAGGTGATTGGACCATTGTGGGTCAAAAACCCGAGAGTAACAAAGTCACTCCCACTAACCCCTCAGTACGTATTTATAAAAAATTTAAAGCACATATTAGCCCATCCCCCGTTCTGTAAAGCTCCGATAAGCCAATGGTGGCAAGCCTACTTGTGTAATCGCAGGATATTGCCTTAACCTCTAGGGAAGTGGTTCAACCTCAATGTCATAGCGCGTTGTCGACTATCAATGCTCTTATGGGTTCTATTCTTAATTACAAGATAATTCTCTTAATACTTTGGTGAATGTTTGTACAGTTTCTCCTCGTAAATCAAGATCTCAACAATCTTGCAACCATCCTCACCAACTCGAGGAAGGTGATATTCTTCAAGAGGCCAGACGACAATTAAAGCTTAATGATTTTCTTCATTCTAACCAACAAGGGTTTTGGAAAAATAGTTATGAATCCCTTTCTAGATTGAATTCAAAGAATATGTCCCTTGACATAGGTTCCTTATGAATTGCTTCTCACAAAATGTTAGGGTTCATACTGACTTTGTTTGCAAATACACAATGCGAAAATTTCGAATGTGTTTTTCTAAGATGGACATTCTTTGTCTGCAAAAAGTTAAGGTGTCGAGGATTTTCTATCTGTGTCACTAAAGTTATTTGGCCAAATAGTTTAACTATGACTTACAATCATAAGCCAAGTCATGGAGGACTTGTCACTTTCGTTCTTTGCTAAATGGTGGCCTCATGATGTTAATCGTGGATGTGACCCGATAAATTGCATCCTTTGGGTGTTATTCAACATTGATAACCATTCCTTTGGGGTTATTAATGTTTTATGCATCTAATGATGTGACTAAAACAAGGACACTCTAGCATGGATTGTTGATGAGCTCCTTGACACACATTAGGTGATGCATGGTGATTTCAATATGGTCGATATGGATATCAACAAGATTGTTCACCTGCCCATGCATTGAATAATAGGAAAAAGACATCCTATATGTACATGTGTAATAAGTTTGGATTTTATGACCCCGATTCAAGTCATCCCTCTAACTTGGTCATATGGCACACTTGGTGTAATTTTTGTTGTTGACTTGACAATGTCCTTAAGAAGCTCGATCTTTACATGCTTCCCTCGCATGAACCATTTTGTCTTTTTGCAATTTTTTTTAGTTGCCGGTGGAAGTTCTATCAGATACTCCTCTTTCCAACCACTTTCCCATCCATTGGTAGATTGAATGGCTCTTTAGACAACCCAAAATTCAAAAAACTTAGGTTTTGTTAATATTGCCTTGCTTCCTGCAAGGGCCCACTTTGCATTATACCAAGAAGGTTTGGAATTTAGCTTCCAGGCCAATAAGCATGATAGGTTGGATTTCATAGTGGAAAGACGCCATCTTTCAACTTACATGTTTCCTTTGCACTTCTAGGCATAAGTTTGCTCGCATCTAGCATAAATATTGTTTTGCCACCACTTTTGAGTTAAGTAGACATTGTTCTTGAGCAAACGTTTCTCTAAACGTCATTACATGAGTCTTTGTAGAGATAGGTGGTGAATCTTATGTAACATCTCCAAATTGTAGATGCTTACACTACCAAGGTTCTCATATTAAAGCCAATCTTCACTAGCTCAAAGTGGGCAACAAGGTGTCCAAAGAATTCTTTCAAATTCTCAAATTCATGTATTCCCGTCGGTAGATTAAAGTCATTTGTGAATACATTCAATACCTTACAAGAGTGCCATATATGGTACAAGATTTTTTCTTCCATTGTCAGTAGGTTTTTGAAAATCAACCCCCTCCCCTGAGCGATAAATGGCTCTTGATCAATGCATTGTTTTTATCCCTTGTAAGATTTCTCAAGATCAAAGGGTAGTGTAGACACATAATTATGTACTTGGGTACATTCCTAGGTCCTAAAAGCATGCTAGCATTTACATGATTCCTAAGCAAGAATACTTGTGGTTGAAAACTATCTTTGGCTTCTTTTCTTTGTCTTTCTTTGGTCTTACACACCCTATAGCCCATGGTTGGAACTGAACTCATTTATCTTTTATGGCTTCAGACACCAGTGCTCAGCCAAGACAATAGCGCCCTAGGTGCTCATGTCCCTCTTGGGCACCCCTAACCTTTTCTTACCTTACTCTTCTCTTTGGGTCTCTTTTATCTTTTGGGCATCTTTTTCACTGATGGGTCAGCCTTCTAGTTGTTAATTACGAAATTCAAACAAGAGAATCATATAAATACATAGTTATGTGTTCAAAATGAAGGACCAAGCACTAAGCATTAATATTAACACCTAAGCTTGCATTCCAAAGGCAAAAAACACTCCAAGGCATCCATCTAGCATCCATTCAAGGGACAAGGGCTGCATACTCTGCATACACAACATAAGAAGGGGAAGTTTATTTTATTCCATCCACATATTTGCATCATTGAGTAATTTTAGCTCGTTATCTAGTGCAACTTGCACAAGGGCATCCTAGGGCATCATTTCTAGTAAGAAAAATACAATATGCAGGCATTCAAATCGATATCTCTTGACATTTTTTAGATATACATGTATTTAAGATAGATGTAATACAAATGTGGTTAGAAAAATGGAATGACAAATGTGGTTAGACATGATTTGATATTTGGTCCATGCGTGGTCGTTACAAATTTTTCTTTCTTTATCTCCAATCCAAATTTCATGTCGTCTTGTATATCTTAGCTTATACAAATTATAATGTCTAGAAATTTTGTGCATCAATGAACACGTTATATGCATTTTTAACGATGGTGATTGTTAGTCGCGATGGTGGTCAATTTTGTGAATAATAGTTTGTGTCTACATGTAGTGTCAAGGGGGTCCATGTGCTGATTTTTGCAACATATAATAGAGCGGTTACGTGTTGTTTACTGCAACATGTACGCAAATTTTAATGTTATTCCTACAATTTAATTATAAAAAATAATTAAAACTATTTTCCAACGCTTTCTTCTTATATAATAATTCATACAAAAAAATGAAAAATGTGCCTTGCAGAAAAGAAAAGATTGAACCAAAAATAAACACAAAGAGGATCGTCCAAAGTGGAAGTCCTACAAGTAAATTGGTGCAAATCCTTAAGAACACCATTTTGAATCTTTTATGTGCCTTTGGCCAAAAATAGAGAAACCTTCACCATCGATCCCCAAAAAGTCTAATGTCGAGCATGATGAATTCCGTATGAGAGGAAGGGACCGCGTGAGGGTGGTTTAACAAATGATAGCTTCCCGCTCCCTACAGTGGAATGATAATGAAATTATTGTCCCTCTTCCCACAATCCTCCTGCCTCCTCCGCTCCCTACAGTGAGACGAACCAAGATAAAATAAGAAACATATGGACCTACTCTCGGTTGTATATCCATAGCCATTGTTTATAGAATTGACCCTAAAATTGTATATTGAGATAAGTAACGTGTGGGCCAACATCGAATGCGTAGCCCTACCTAGCACTTTTAACATGCACATTACAATTGTATTCAATCCCACAACTAAGTAAAATTTGAAGCCCACAAAAACATGTAAAATGATTAGTGTCATGGTGGTATTATTCTACGGTATTGGTTTAAAAATTAGGTTGAATTGTATTTTTCAAGTTTAATTAGCAAGACACATTAACAACTTGAATGAATAAAATCAATACATTTGATTTAACAAAGGGAACCTCTCGAGACTTGTTAATCTTCTTTCTTTATTATTGTACACTAAACAAATCCTTATCTTGATTCAATGATCGAATGTTCTAAAATCATACAAAAATGGTACCAAATAAAATTCCAAAATTTCCCAACTCCACACATATTCACTTCTTATAATTGTGATGGAACCATAATATAACTCCGTGCAATTAGTTTCAGCATGTAAGGATCAACAAATTTTAAAAACTTTGAAATTTTGGAACTCGAGATGATTAATACACGTGCGAGTGTTTAAGACATCTCAAGGTAAATTCCACGAGTAGTCATAACCGTAATGACATTTTTCCTCATGTATTTTTGGTAATAGTCAAAGGTAAAGGGACTCACCTAGCACACAAACACCATTAGCATTTGTTAATAGGGGGAAGAGCATGGATTTATCTCATGTTGAATTCAAATATTCATAGCTTCAATAATTTACACTCCTTCATATACTTTCACTCTTTTCCATAGAAAACATGTTTTTTCCATTTGTGTTTTAGATTGCAAAATATTGCGACATTGTGCTCATTTCTTGACAAAGTTACTCTAACAAGAAAGTTGAAGAACAAATTTGAGTATTTCAAGGTTAATTAAGAGCGTTGATTTTAATTCTATAAATTCCAACAAAGAGGAGGATCGTTGAGGTAAATAAAAGGCCGAAAGGAAGGAACTTGAAGGTATGATATCATTAGGGAGATATTCAATTCTTTTTGTCCATGAAAACCAATAGTAAACTACGAATGTATCACAACCTTAAATTTTACGTGCATTCAATTTTCACATGTAGATGTTTTTTCATATGGTGTGGAGAATTCATTCAAAAATCGTTATATGCTGGCCATGCAGTAGAGTTTGGATCCATATTTTAATGTCCAGATTTTATGTGCATCATTGAACATTTTTCTTGCATTTGCAGTGGTAGTTATCGTTAATCACGACGGTGGTCAATTTTGTGAATTGTAGTTTGCGACTATATGTACTCTCGATATAGTTATTCGGAGTTGATTGTCATTAAATTTTATGAGGAAACATTCAAGTATGGGTAATAATAAAATCTTTAAGGGAGCGGAAGTGTAAACAATGAAATATATCTTGGCCATAAGGTTGAGTTTGGAGCCCGTCTTTTTTTCCCGGACATGTTTGAAGATTAACTCCATTTGTGAGGAGCCATTAAAAATATGAGAGAGAAGTTATTTTAATCCATACGGGCCTTAAAATTATTAATATCTTTGGGCAATTTGAGAGACAACTGTTTTGAAGATATCTGTAGCAGTAAATTAAGATTTCCTCCGTAGAAACGTTTATTTAGTGGGCTTCCATACACGAAATTGTGAGCTTTACACAGCTGTATGTTAATTATTTTGGGTGAAGACAGAAATGAAAGGAAAGGGAAAAAAAGAGAGAAATTATCTAAATTCAGAGTAGTAACAGTGTCACTCCGTCCTTTGGTGGGAAACAATGGTAATTAAGATGGAAAGAGAAACTAAAAAAATAAATGCAGGTGTGAGGAAAAATTAGTGCAGCAGTGTTGTATCCTGCACAGGTCTATGTGCATAAAAATGAGTGCAGGTGTGTCTATGCACATGCAAATAAAAATGAGAAGTGCAACATAATGAAATCTACAATAGAAGTTGGGGATGGTGGTGGTGGAGCGTAATGTCAGTGAGTAATTAACAATTAATATTTGGCCTTAAAATTGATGTCCATTTGAACTTTATGTGTGAGTCTCAACCTTAAATTTTAAGTCCATTTGATTGTCGCTTGTAGGTGCTTTTTTCTTCCGGCTTGGAGAATTCAATCAAAAAAATCGCAATATCCCTACCCATGCATGGAGACTTTAGATCCCTATTTTTCTCTTGGAATGATTTTTTGAGCTCGACACATTGGAGTATCTAGATTGACAACATTTTTTTGTATCAATATAGGGGTCAAAGCACAATGTTGTGTCCCACTTCATGTCCCAAAAACGCGAGTAAGAAGTTGGGCGGGATCGGAAATCGAGGTTGTTCGCGCGAACACCCCTTTCGCGTGAACCCCCTTCGCCTGAACTGCCACGTAGGATGAAGAAACTAGTTCGCGCGAATGGGGTTCGCGCGAACACCCCTTCGCGCGAACCCCTTGAATTCAAATAATTTTGGCGGCAAAGAGTTATATATAGATATTTATATAGTTTTGGGCGGCAGATTTAGGTTTAGGGGGGTTCGGGCGAAGGGGGGTTCACGCGAACCCCCTTCACGCGAACCCCCTTCACGCGAACCCCCCTTCGCGCGAACCCCCCTATGTGGCACCTATGTGGCACCTTTGTGGCACATTTTGGCGCCAAATCCATTTGGAGGATAATTTTATGCCAAAAAGTGCCACTTAGGTGCCACGTAATTAGGGTTAACGAATGAATAAAATTACAAAAATTTAACACAAAATACAGAATTTTATTAGCTTTCTAAAAATATAATTTTTATTTTTAAAAATATGTTTTACTATTTATTTTTTATATTTTGCTAACATATGGTATTTTAGGACAATCAATTGTACACAATCAACCCAATTTGAAAAATAGCAAAAAATATCAAAAAAATTTGAAAAAATTAAAATTACTCTTTATTGAAGTCTTCTTCTTACCTGTGAAAAAAAAATTCAATTTTGATAAAAATCTTAAAAGTTATTAGCATAAACATTTGTACACCATTTATTTGAAAATATTTTTACTAAATAATTAATTAAAAAAAAAATATAAGTCCAAAAAATATGAAAATTTGACAGCACCTCAAAATTCAAATATTAAACATATATCTAAAATTTCATGGTGAAAAAATAAATTTTCATTTAAAAGAACCACCCAGGGACAGTCATTCCTCTTTTATAACATAAGAAACAACGTATGAATAAAATTAAGAAAAAGACCGTTTTTTTTGTAATTTTTTTTTATAAAAAATTTACATGTATTCTACACTCTAAATAAAACATTTCGTTAGTTTGTGGAATTTCATGAATGTGTATGGTTTTATGGCTATTACCTTTAGAAAATCAATGAAACTGAAAATTCATGTGTATAATGGTACAAAACATACCAAAAAGTGGGACATTTTATTGTGCTTTTACCCATAGCTGCTTTGCACATGAGTGGTGATAATATGTGAAATGTACGCCCAAGGATAACTGTTAATATATTCTAGGCGATCAAGCATTTTGCAAATGATTTATATTCTCCTTTGCATTTTACAGTAATAATTGAATATTTGGAAAAAATTAAAAAGAGCCCTTCTTTGTTTGTTTTTACATATTCTTGATGGTTGTAACCAGATTAGAGCGAAAAGGTGAGTGTGTTAAACCCCAATATGGGAGTTCATAGTTGGAATCTTTCCAACCACCTTGACAAGTCTAAGGGCACCGATCAAGCAGATCGCGTAATATTTCCATTAAAAACACTATTTTGATTAGGGTATTTTTACTCAATCGACTGTTTTCTAAAAGGAACAAACACAAAGGTTACATTTACGAATCAACCAAAATTTAAGAACAAAAATCGTCTGACTCTAATATTTCACGTGCTTGTAAATTAAGGATTGCAAGGTAAAAATTAGTAGTAAACGGCAATACATCCGGTTGGGTGTTTGGGAAATGTTTATTTGTTGGGATTTTCATTTTTGGCATGTCCCTATGTAAAACTCTTAAGGAGAATTTAGGATTCCGTCTAGTTGAAACCACTGATTATAAGTTAAATTTTAATAGCAAGTGGAAATGCATTCGATTGGGCCTTTAGAAGATGACTATTTTTGGATTCTCCTTTATTGCCATTTGAATTTCCTTCTATGGCATAACTACCAAAGTCATAGCTAAAAACATTTTGTTGAGAAGGGAAAGAAGGAAGTGAGGTCAACGCAATTGTGAATACTCTCAACATTCAATGTTGACTTGCCATGAGCGAGTTGGGTAATTTATTTACAATTCCATTGCATGTGCTTTGGTGCCTAGAATGAAGTACATGCTCCCCAGAAAAGTCTGATACTAGACACGTTAAAATCCCACATGATATTAAAAGGGGACACAAATGATGATATTACGGGGATATAGGGTTGTGGCCCTCGACAATCTCCTCGGATCCGTACTCGATATAAATCACCCGAAATAGAAAGAGAAAGGTGATACTAAATTATTCGGGATCCTCACGATGCACTGAAATAAAAAATCCACTTCATTGAATACAAAATGAAAAATATATTAATTTATGATAAATGTGTAACTTAAACTTTCCCTTATCGACATATCAATTTGTAGCTTAATGGTGAAACCGCTTGCGTAAATTCTGGATGGTTTTGTGGCGTTGCTTGGATCCGCACGAGTTTTTTCCCTTATTCATCCATTATGGTCACAAGAAAATCCTTATATGGATTTTTAAGATATCCAATTATTTATCCCCCAAATCATTTCAATCCTAATTGGAAAATATGCGATCTATAGGCCTATGAATCGAAATGAAATGTAATAATAAGAAGGATCAAAATGAACATAGTCTTATTACAAACTTAAAATACTTGTACCTTAGGTGCAACATTACATGTCCAACAGAGGAAATCGAGCATGGATTGCTAAGCTATGAGAATGGCACGCCCTTAACAAAAACCCATTGTGTCACTTGCTAATAAAATTTATGCATAATTAAACATAGGAAAGGTGCAACAAAGATATTTGGCAAGCTATATCAAACAACGATGCCTAAAAGCGAGACAAGAACGTGAGAAAATTTGAAGAGCATTAACTACATACAGTTCTTCCCATCTTTTAAGCGGGAAATAAATTACACGTTTTTAGAGGAAATGTCATAAGGAAGAGTATTTAATATTTATTGTTATTTTCTTGAAATGAGTATCCACGACACATAAATGCTCCAACATCGGGTTAATCCCACATTGGCGATAAGTGTCAGAAAGGGATGGTTTACAAGGATTTACATGCTCCAAAACATTTTCCAATGGGGAGAGAGGATAGAGTGTGAGAAACCAAAACCGGTGGATTATTATTATTGTTCGTCCCCTACTAACAATTTTTTAAAGGTGATTTTTGCTAAGTGGGTCCCCTCTCCTTGTTTTTATTAGAGATAAATGGAGGAGAAGTTCACTAGGGTGATGCCTACACGCATGGAGTTCCTCTCGATACGACCTATATACACACTAGTAAAATCCCACAAAATTTGATCATTCGAGTTATGGAACATGTCAATGTTCTATTGATTCTAAGCACAATAATGTGTTTACCCCAAGGACAATTAGGTTGAAATCACATTGAATTCAGGTCCACACATTTTAAAACTATACATATATGATTGGGTGAGGGTGGATTATGGCTTGTTCGTCATTATAGGATGAAAACATGCAAGGAATTAAGATAATTTGAAGATTCTTTTGACATTGTCACTGCACATTCTCGGGCCATTTGATCATTAAATCAATCCAAGAATAGAAATATAAAAATGTAGGAAGCATCGTTATCTACATATGTAAACTCAATCACTAATAGGTAATTAGACAATTACATCAACATATCTCTAATAAACAATAAATTTATGCCAGATGGTGCTTTACTTCATTGTCGGCATCTAGGGATGAATGGATAAATGATAATTTTAGTTTTGTAGAAGCAATTACAATATGCACTTAAGAATCTTATCGGAGTTGGAGAAGTAAGGCATGCACTTAGATGCATTTAAATGGGTTGCCTTGGATTATGAAGCCATATAAGAGAAGATGGCAAGGTCAAGCAATAAGAAATAATCTTTATGAAACCAATCAATCATCATGTTAAAGTAGGAGGTCCATTTGCATTGTGGCATCAACCCCATTGACACAAGGACCGTGGTTTATTGGGTTTATATGTTTCCACATATCCCCCAAGGATAAAACCTACCAACCAATGTCGGATTTGTTTTTTTAGGATTGAGGATATTAGATTTGTAGAAGCATTCCAATATGCACTTAAGAGACATATCCAAAAGGATTTGGGAATGATACTGTGGTGTCCGCGAGGCTTCCTCACCCTAATATGCATCTTATTAACGAGGACACTATTAATATTCAATTTAGGTGTTATTGAATTATATTCAGGCCATGTGTTTTTTTAAGTCACAAATTCCATTTCCTAAAGTTTTCGCTACCATGTTTTAGAACTATATGGTATCATATCCCTTCAATGTTAATAACAACCTCATCGATGATATGGAAATTAAAGGAGGTGGGGTCTTTTGGATCCCACCTTCCCATTACCATGTCCCTCCCCGACGTGGTCACGAAGGAAGACACCATTAAACACAAATAAATTGTTTGTTGGAGATGACATTTTGATAAGAACACTTACATAAGTGGGCTACTGCATTTGCATATATCGATTTTGCTAAATTGGGGAATCCTTCTCACCAACCTTTTGCATACAATTTTGTTACAAATATATAGATATAATATTTCTAAATATTGATCTTGAATCTTATACTAACTTGTTCATGACATATCATTGTTAGTAGGTTAGTTTTGGTGGTTACCCAAAGTGGTTCGGATAATTTTACATTCTTATATATATATATATATATATATATATATATATATATATATATATATATATTTGTGAATGAATAACAAAGATAACCAACGATATTATCATACATTGGTCATTTGTCTATTTTATTGGATTTCTTATGAGTGTTATCAAAGCCTTGAGTAAAGAATTGAAGTCTTCGTGGGAGTAAAGATAATAGTTTGAGAGAAAGAAGATATCCAAGTTCATAGAGCGGTTCCCACAATTTCAAATAATAAATATATTTAGTTTTTATAACTATGATGCTAATTATAATTCCATTCACGAGAACTCGAAAAGTAAATTGTAATGGACTTCTTAGACTAATCAAAATACTAGAATCACACAGAATGATATCGCCATGACAATAAGCATGCAACATGTTGTTTTGGATTCTATGTTTAAAAATAAATTGCGGACTTGAATATAATTATAATCTCTATTTAATAAATGGTGGATAGGAATAAAATGCAAGACCGCGTCATTGTGTTGGTTATATTGAAGAAGAGTGTTCTATAATGGAAGCTTGGTATGGTGGTGGTAGAGTGTAATGTCCTCGAGTAATTAAAAATTAATCCTCAACCTTAAATTTTATGTCCATTCAACCCTCATGTTTGAATCTCAACCTTAAATTTTACGTCCATTCAATTGTAACTTGAAGGCATTTTTTCTTCTCGCGTGGAGAATTCAATCAAAAACGTAATATCCCAACCATGTAGTAGATTTTAGATCCCTATTGTTCTCTTGGAATGATTTTTTTGAGCTCGACACATTGGAGTACTTAGACTGACAGTGTTTTTCACCATTTCATGTAAAATTTGTGGAGAAGGTAACAAAGTTAGTAATCAATGCGTAACAAGAAAAATACAATATGCGAGGCATTCAAATTGATATCTCTTGACATTTTTCAGATATACATGTATTTAAGATAGATGTAATAACACTGTAAATGTAATGACAAATGTGGTTAGACATGATTTGATATTTGGTCCATGTGGTGGTCGTTACAAATTTATCTTTCTTTATCTCCAATTTAAATTTCATGTCGTCTTTTATATCTTAGCTTATACAAATTACAATGTCTAGAAATTTTGTGCATCAATGAATGTGTTATATGCATTTTTAACGATGGTGATTGTTAGTCGCGATGGTGGTCAATTTTGTGAATAACAGTTTTTGTCTACCAAGGTTTCCCAATGAGTATCTCGGCTTCACTTTACCCCCTTCAGTATAATGAGCACCAAAGTACGTTCAGTTATACTTTCATTGGGGTCACAATACGGATATCTTTGACTTTAATCTCACCAAGGTGTTCTAATCAAGTTGGTAGTGTGGAGAACTTTCCTATTTTGTTCACAAGGTTCCCTCTTGTGTGAACTACTTTAGGGTTCCTAGGACCACCCCCATTGTTGTAGCTTAAGGCTTATGCCAAAGGGGTTATGTCCTAGTTAAGCGGATGAGCCGTAGCTCTTAACCGAAACCTGCAATACGGTGTTTTGAATGGTGTGTTGGTGTATTTTTTTAATCTTTTGGATTAAGCAATTTGGTTTAGACCACCAATGGCAACCTACAACACACATGAATGTTAGATTTTGGTTTTAAGAGAGCCCTTCTTTCTTTGACAAGCATTTTTTTTTCCTTCAAGAAAATGATTAGTAGTTCAAAAAGGTTCACAATATCATAGAAAGAGGATTAAGTGTTGTTTTTTTTTCTCAAGATCACACTAGGTGCAAGAGAAGAGCATACACAACAAATAATCCAACTAAATAGAAATGCAAAGCTTGTAAATCAACTAACTACCATAAAAATTTGTAAAGTAAGGTTTATTCCCAATTAATCCAAGTGCTTCTTAATGAAAGATTAAAATTGCTTTTGATTCCCAAGATCACACTAGGTGCAAGGGAAGAGCATACACAAATTTTAGCCTTGATTCTTTATTAAGTGAAAAATTTCTTAAACTAAAAGGTTAAACATATCAATGAATGACGATTTTTCTTACTTACTCTAAAATAGAAAAAAGTGGTCTAGAAGTGATTTTGATTCCCAAGCTCACACTAAGTGCAAGGGAAGAGCATACACATCCTATTCCAAACTCAAATAAAGCAAGAAAAATCACTTATCAAACCCTAACTCAATTTTAACAAAGATTACTTATCAAACCCTAAGTAAATTTTGTTAGGAACATTGCTCTAAAATCAGTAAATTGACAAAAACAACAACTAAAATCCTCTAAAAATGACAGAAATCCTAAAAACTAAAAATCATGAACTTTGAAAGAAATTTACTTAAGTGCACAGGCGCGGCCTTGAGTGCACATGCACAAGTTTTGAAAGCACGGCCCGCCCTCAAGCACACAGCCCGGGTTTGAGAGCATAGGCAATGGCTCACAAAATTTCACACAATAGTGCACAGGGGCGGCCAGAGAGGCGTAGGTGCAAACCTTAATGCACAGCAGCAGCTTGACTCGAGACCAAAATTATAGAGTTGCACAAGCGCGTCCAGAGAGGCACATGTGCACTTCCTGATGCACATGTGTAGGTTTCAATGCATAGGCACACTTCTTGATGCCCATGTGCTCTCTTCAATGAAGGCGCATACCTTTCGTGTAGGTGGCCAAAATCTGAATTTTGAGAATAATTTCTTCAAAAAGCTCCAATATTTGGTATTTTGAGGTAATTTTGACAGGGCTTTGCCTCCTTATATCTTGCAAGGAATATGAAAACACAATTTCTACCACTAATCTAGTTGAAACAACTACTTAGCTACAAAATCAAACTACAAAACTTTGAAAACTACTCTAAAAAGCTTGAAAACTTTGAATTTAATCTAAGAACTTTGAAAGTAAGCTAGAAAGCTTTGAAGTTAATCTAGAAAAACTTGAATCTAATCTAAGAATTGAAATTTAATCTTAGAAAAATTGAAATCTATAACTTTTAAAACTATGTTAAAAACTTGAGAATAAATGCAAATGGGGTTTGGTCCCACCGGGCATGCCAAATGATAACACCCCAAACTTTTAGCACAAATTAGCTAGTTTAAAGCAAGACTAACACCACATAGTCTAAAGCTAATTGCAAAAGCTAAGGAATGAAACATCAAAGATCAAAGCTTAATAGCATAACAATGGAGATCAAATGAAACTAACATCTAATATCTAAGCATGCTTACTATGTTAGATGATTACTAAACAATAGACCTAAATAGATCTAGGAAGCAATCAAATTGGGAATGGTTGCTACTCCACAAATGGTGAGAAGATCTCTCCAACACAAGACTACAATGTCATGTTGAATACCCTCCTACTAACCATAATGAAGGCTTTAGGCAAAGATGAGCATGTGGATCTTTAAGGAGTTTAGGCTCTTTAACATATGTATTATATGAGGCTACTAATAAAAGCATGATGTAAATTTGGAAGGTAGTAGTTAGTCTTATTTATAGTTTTTCCTTTGAGGAAAAATTACATCTTGGTGCATGTGGGACTAAAAGTACAAAGAATATTTAGAATTGCTAATCATAATTAGTGAATTACCAAGTGATTAAGAGGTATGAAGCCTTAATCAACCACTTAGGGTCAACTAGGAGGCTAGGATAAGATTTTGAAGCTTGTTGAGACGTTGTGGAGGAAAGTGGGGTGATTTTGAGTGGTCATAAGAGGGGTTTGAGCCAATATTAGGGCATATTGACCAAATCAAGGGGAAAATAGGCTTAATTAGCTAATAACGTTAATTATTGCCCAAAAGAGGATAACAACTTATGATTTGATGTCGATTGACATCCTGAATGTGGAAAAGGGTGGGTAATCAACAACACATCGTTAATTAACCAGAATAGAGGGAAAGTGTTAGTTAATTAGTGGAAATCACTAATTGTAACAGAATTGGCAAGAATGAGAGTGATTTGTGTGTGTTTTGGCAATAAGATTGCAAAAGCGGAATTTAGGTGTCTACAAATGTTATTTTTCGAATGCCAGTACCACTACCAGGAGGGGTTGGAATAACATTTTTTCCTGAGGCTGAGCTTCCCTTTTTAGGTGCCATTTTGTTGAATCAATGAATCCTGTAGAATTGAAAGAAAAAAAGATACATTCAATACATTATGTTTCCATGGTTTAAAAAGTTTGAAGTACATTGCAGATGAGGAAAATGGTGGTAATAAGAAGCATGCTTGTGACAAGATGTCTGTACTTTTCCCACAACTGCTATTTTCTGTCTTTTGTTTTTCCAAATGCTAATTATTTGGATTTTGGTTCATTGTTGTAACTTTTTTCCCTTTTACATTTCTTGAATTTTTCATTTTGGACATCTTTGTATGGTCTCTATTTCATACATTATTGTTTGTCAGCATTCTGTTAACCTCCCATTCCTAACCAAATCCTCCCAAGTGAATGTGAACCCCGTGGAATGAGCCGTAATTGATATGTTTTTGGGTCCGGAGCGGGTCTCGGCTCCTAGGAGGTCTATGCCACACGTCTCCATTCCATCAGTCTCCCAAGGAAATTCCCCTGGTGAACATGAAACCTATGGAATGTACCACATTTTATATATCCTTTGGAGTCTGCATAGGGATGAGGCAGCACAACGGAAAATGATAAACGGTCATGGTATTGGTCATGGAATAAATGGAAAGTGAAACCGCAGATGTATATATATATACTGCAGAAGAGAGAACATTAACAAAAAGATTCAAATAAGATACACTGATAAAGCAAGGAATATACAAAGCAAGAAGTCATGTGATATGTATGAAGTGATATTAAATTATATATATATATATATATATATATATATTACGAATCTAGATGTATCTAAGATAGGAAACTAGTTATGATTCTCTGCAAGTGGAGGACTATTCTAGATGACATAAAAAATCATAGTGGTTATGAGGATGAGGATGTTCAGGCTTTGCAACCCTAAAACCTCCTCTTAATGTGGCAAGGTAGCAAAGCATCTTGTTGGATGTTATAACTTGTGTTACAAAGTACTTTTATCCCACCTAGACAGTTGATTCAAAGAACGAGATCTATCAAACCACTGATCCATTAATGCTTAGTCTCCATGATCTCTGTGACACTACAAGTCTGCACAAACACTGATTGAATTCTCTATAAGTTTTAAACTTTAGGAGAAAAGAAAAACTCTCTTGACCTTTTAGCAGAAACCCGTAGAGGGGGTGACGCTTCTGTTTTTATGTTGTAGGTGGTCCCATAAAAAAACTTAATCGCAAAACTGTAAATAATAGAATCTCCTCCTAAATTTGTGGAGTAGAGGTTGCTTAGGGAGTATAGTATGACGCCTCAGCTGCGAGAGAGATTGCGGGGTTCCTTTTTGCCAAATGTTAGTTGTACATTAGTTAAGTTAAACTTTTAATTGTGTTTTAAAAATAAGAATATAATTTTTTTCAATCCTGAAATTTAGATGCTATCCTTGAATTTTTACAAATCATGGGATCACTTTCCTGCAAAAATCCTTAAATTTTAGTTCTCAAAGTACCCACACGAGAAAATTGTGGTTTTCCTCTCCATGGGACAGCTTACAAGTAAATCCAACATACTTAGAACACTGATATCACATTAAACAAGGTACAATTTAATTGCTAAATATTCGAAACATATTAGAGAGTACAATCTACATTTATGGGTGTTTGTCACATCCTCTTCTTTTTGAGAAAAGAACTAATCTTGTATTCCAGTCTCTCAACCAACTGAAGACCCAAAAAAAACCTTCAAAAAACAAACTACTATTGTGTGAAAACAAATTGGGGTCAAGGTTATCTAAACCCCCTAAATATCTCAACAAAATAACAATGAACCCAACCTGCTGAAAGCTGGAGTGGTGAGGACATCAACTGCCAGGTGACTCTATAGTTTTGCATTAATCTCCCCTTGCAAAATAAAAAAGATTGGAACTTCCTGGTTCTGAGAGATCTGGTGAAATGCACCCATTCCAACCAAGAATAAGGACAAGAAGTCTTTTATTATGTTGCTGCTCGGATAAGGATCTAAGTGAACCATAACATTTCTACACCCCTTGTTCTCAGAATTTACAGAGAACAGTTGCATTCAATCTTCATAATGTGTATCCCTAACTCTTCAACCAACAATTCGTTGGTTTCTTTGTCTCACCTTTCAATGTGTTAAGATAAAATCTCAGCCATCTTACTTCCCTGAATACAACATGACATTCAAATCTTCCATTCTTGGTCATTGTTTTTTGGTTAACATGTACCTTACTGCACTTTACTTAGCTAATTCCTTCTTTGCCTTTACTTTTCTTCTGCATCGAGGCTTCTAGTGCCATCGAGGCTTCTAATCAATAGCGTAACTTCAAAAAATATATTCCATTATAGAATCACTTCCCATTCTCTTTACATGCTATTTCTTCATCCCTTCATTTTCTAGAGACCTTTGTTTTTCAATATTATCAATCGAATCCTTCTTTGCTTATATTGTTTTTCTTAAGAACCTCCTTTAATAGTTATACATTTCTTCAACAACTCTTTCAACTTTGGAGGGTTTTTCTTCTTTCCAAGCATCATTCTTTTCCAACTTCTATGGGAAACTACTTCTAGCTTGATGCAAGGAGGGATAAATCAACTCCATCATATTCTTCTTCTTCTTTCAAATGCTTCAGGATATATGTCTCTTTCTTGAGTTTCTACCTTGATACACCTCATATGTGTTTTGCTTAAACTGAAATATCATGGATTTCCCCTTTATCAAACGACCTTGGTCTACCCAACAATAAGAGGCAAGAATCCATTGGAACAACATCCAATAGTATTAAAACTTCATGCAGACCAATATTGAAAGATGTCATACATGATTGAACTATGGTCTTTTTTTAACCACAAATTTCTGCAAGGATTAGACTTAGGAATACATACCAGCCGATGGTTTTTACCATCTCGGTGTTCACCAAATTATCGATGAAACAATTACCTTTTATACCTTTCCTCAACATGTACACTAGGTTCTAAAAATGCTTCTCCTCTTCCAATCAGCTTCACGAGTCTATTTTCTTCTGGTCACTAAATTGTTTTGGAGCATCAAACTCTCTCTAGTTTTAGCTTCAATCTCTTTTGCTAGAGGTTATTCTTGGAACACCCTCATTCTACTTGTAGCTCCATTTTTTAGAGTAACATTGGGCTTAAGCAACCCATAGCAAATGTAGCACTTTAATGGTCTCCAATAGCCATATGTTTGGCTGTCTTCTACTTTTCCTTTACCTCCAAAATCAAAACCTTCTCTTCCTCATCTACCTCTCTTCTCTGCAATCTTAACTTGCTTTTCTTTGAAATCCTGCTTCTCTTCCTTGTATTTCTAGGATCTTCAACTTCAATTGATTTCGATGCACTTCTAATATCTCTTCTCACCATTTTTCCTTGTCTCCTACTTCATTCTCCTCAGCTTTTCATGCATACTGGTATGCTACATCTACCGAATGCATCTTCACTAGATCCATCACATCTTGGAGCTAGAGATGCAGTTCATTAAAATACCTACAAATCAGCCCAGAATTGAAGTCTCAAAAGCTACTCGATGTATTCTTGCACCAAAACCTTTTTGCCTCAATTTTGGATTCCCAGAACAACTTATGCTGATAATTAGAGGCAAAAAAAATTGCTCTCAAATGCTTAAACATTTTTTTGCAAATACAATCTTCTCTTTCCCTTGTCTTCTTCTCCCACTTTGCAAATTGAAATTATCCCACCAATGTGCAGCCTAACTGCAACTTTAACTCTTTTAGAATCATCCTAATCAATATTTTCCATTTTAAAACTTCTCTGATTCCTGTTCTCAATCAAGGAGCAACTTAGGGTTTATTTCTACATTACAGTATGAAACATCAGCCTTCACCTAGATTCTTTGTTTAGAGACTACCTCTATTATCCTCTCCATAGAGTCTAGCACACCAATCTAACCTCAACATTCTCATGTTCTGATTCAAAGTTCAAACTCTTTGAATTAAACCTTGTTTCAATAGCTTCTAACCTTCTCATTAAATCTTCAGAATATTCTCCATGTTCCCTTCATTTCTTATACCTCTCCTCCAAGCCATTTGGTTGTTTTACAATGTTTTTCCTCAATATCTAAGGATGCTCCCACATATTTATTTCCTCATCAAAACCTACCAAAGTGATGCAACAACAATGTTTTTCTATCCCTTGTTTCACTAATTCTATGTCTCTATTATTCTATCACCGTTACACTATAATGCTGGTTGAATGCTCTAAAAAATCTTGTCTTGCATCAACAAGTACGACCATGATGAATGATACTCATCCTTAATGTGTGTCTAACGAGAGGCAAATTTTCTTAACTCATTATTTTCTATATTCCCAATTTAAGAGTAGAGTGACTATGATACATAAGTAGATCTAAGGTTGGTGTTCAAATTTATTTTGAAATATCCTATGTTCCACCAAGTTTCTGGGATGGGGACGGTAGGAGACGTGTTTCTGGGACATGGATTTTTTTGGAGGCCTTTTTTTTGGGACGTGGGGACAACTATTAATTTATTAAAAATAAGGAAAATATAGGAAATTTAAAATATTTATATGATAACATTGATAAATCATTCATCACACAACAAAATTTAAAATATAGAACCTTAATACATAAAATTGGAGTTGAATTGAGATTTCACATAAGGTTAAAGTATTAATTACAATAATAATTACACTAAAATGCCCAAGGGCTGCAAGTCCCCATCCCCGAGTTTTCAAACGCCCTTGGTATGGGGATGACCTAAAAGGGCAGGGACGTGTCCCGTGGAACATAGGAAATATCCCATAGGTGCTCAAGGGATAGTTACAAAACAGAAACATGTTTCCCACATACTGGGAATTAAAATTTCTCCGACTTCTTTCCTTAGTATTGGATAGGAAAGGATAGCCTCGTGAGTGGAAGGATCCTTCCTTGTTGGCATGTCCAGGACTTGTTGGAATCAAGAGAGGACTTGTGGCAAATCTTTCAAATATGACACTTTGTCTTATTCCTAAGGAAGATGATGAAACATAATGTGGAAGGTCGGATAATCAAACTTTTTTAGTCAAGTAGGGATACATAATAGCATGACCAACTGCAAAGAGTGGAACAAAGGCATGATCTTAAGGTCTGGAATTTGATATGGCATCCGAAGGGATGGCCCAAAGTAAATTATTTTTCCTAGTTTTCATTTTTAAACAATATTTTGACCCATAACAACTTGAGGAAAAGAGGATTCATGGGGCCACCTCATACCCCTATTTGTTGCGATGAGGAAGAGAGAGAGAATCACCTCTTTTTTATTCCCCCTTTCCCAAATCCATCTCGAATCTTTGGTTTGTTTTCTTTGCAACACTTTTGACTTTTGGGTCGATATGGGAGTTACGAATGACTTGCCTTTAACAGCCTACCTCTCAATTTGAAACTTGCCTAGGTTATCAAGTTTGGCACCATTTGTTGGTCATTGTGACATATAATCCAAATAGGTGGATATTTAAAAATGGGTTTTTTGTGCAAACAAATTGATGCAACGCAATGGTTTCTAGATATTTTTCAACAATATTTTGAGAGTCTTCCATGAAAACTTGCCAAGTGTGAGCCAAGATTGTTAAAAAATTGAGATGATACCTACTTAGTTTAGTTCTACTCAGGCTTCCTAAGATAGAGATAACAAAAATCTTTCAAAGCTACACCTTGATTCTTGAAGACCCCCTAATGATGGGGGTGCTAGAAAGGATACTCAAGATGCTATTTGGACTTTCCCCGCCTCCCCCCATCTCTTGGATCAAGATTAATCACGATAGGGCCTTCAAATCAAATCATGGCTCTTTAGTGCGGAGGGACCCTAGGTGAGATCATTATGGGGAATCTATTTTTAAGTTCAATTGGGGTTTTGTAATCTCGACTAACAATCAAGATAAAACTCTCAGCAATTTGGAGAGGTCTCATCATTGCTAGAGAAAATAACTTCAATTGGGTTGTTGAAACAAAAATCATATCCTTGCTACCAATAATAACTCAAGAATGGGTATGGAAAAATGGCATTTGAGGTGAACAATCGAGTATATTTGACACCCGTTGCCTTCTTTTGAAGAGTTTAAGATCATCTCGCACCCTAAGGAAAACAAACCAGGTAAAGGAACTTATAGGAAAAACATGCATCTTCCCTACTAATGGAGATCGAGATTATAAGTGATCGAAGCAAACATTGGTGAGAGGAATAGAGAAAGCCTTGATCTGGTTTGATGAGAACAAAATTTGAGCTTAATTATTTAATTTCCCATTGTCTAATAGGCTGAAATTTGTCAAAGGTATGGTTGGTGTTGCTTAAAAATTCAATGCCTTTTGTTATGGTATGTGTGATTCCCTAGGGTCGTGTTTGATGAAGCGGGTGATTATTTCCCAAATTGTCAAATTTTCCCCACTAAATTCCATACGAAATAATCATGACATGAAGAGGTGGCGGTATGGGAAAGTAAATGGTCACATTCTGTAGTTTCATTCTCCTTTGCCCACTATTACTTTTCTTCCTCTCTATAATGATTTTATCCACATTATATCTTTGATCAAACCTTGCCTTCTTCCTCAAGCCATGCTTAGGTTTCTTTTTCCTGTAATGCCTAGAACTCATGATCAATATTGGGTGAAAGGGGGTATCTTCCTACTTACTTAAGTCTAAGGGACAAGGGAATAGGGATTGAGGGACAAGGTTTTCCATGATAGCAAAAAAATTCCCATATTTTGGGGATGGCTGGGGTATGACTATTAAAATAATATATAAAGATCAAAATTTAAATATTTTAATTTTATTCAATGAAATTTAGGGGTTTAAATTGTATTTATAATGTTTTTAGGGTATTTTTGAGATTAGAAATAAATGTTTTTGGTAAATAGAACAATTTTTTAAAAGTTAAAGCGTCAAAAACAAAAATTGGGAACTTCCAAGTCCCCAAGTCCCCAAAATGTTCGAGACATCCAAAACATCACCAAAATCTAGGGAACATGTCCTCATGTAACACTAGGTATCTTCAACGGGGTGTAAAGGTGTTTTCAGCTTTTGGATGCTCCTCTTCCCTGATCACTGATGCTATAGTTTATCCTAATGGTGGCTAGGTCATTTCTTGTTGGGATGTTCATGGAGCCACCAAGTGAGGTGTTTCTACTTGGAAGCATTATTCTCAGCCCCTACTTTTATCCATGTTGATCTTATTCCTCTTTGTACTCTCCTCCCTGGGCATGAATTTAGTGGATTTTTTCCTGAGCTTGAATCTCTAGGGCACTTTTTTATGGTTGTGATTGCTTGTAAAACCATTGCTCTTGTTTTCATCACTAGTATTTCTCTTGCTTTCTCTATGGCTAAGAAAAATAGTAAAAAGGTGGCTACCCTACCTCCACCAAAGCTCAATAAAAAACCCACTATGAGGGCAATAAGACCTATCTCAAATGGGTTGCTACAAGGTTAATTACCTGAGGCATTTGAACTCCTGAAAAAGTGATCTTTGGGTTGTGTTGCTCCTTCTTTGAGCCAGCCTGTCCCTGCAGCCAAATCACTGGTGGATGTTGCCCTCCCTCCACACTCTTAGCAAACCCACCCCTGGCACACTCTTTTCAATCATGCCATTGTGGTGTATGAATTTAACAAAGGTTGGATAACTAGTAGCCTCTGTGCCTCCCTTCTCTCGACTAAACACTCCATTAGAAAAGTATTGATGCCAATCATCTCTAATATAAATCAAATTAAATCCAAAATATATGATTTATCCCCTGCTCCTGGAGGAAAAACTTACCCTGGCCCATCCACCTTGCTCAGATTATGGAGAATCACTAGGACAATACAACTGCTATGACTTCCCTTCCACATAAGGACTATAATATTATTGCAAATGTTAATGCCTTGAAGATAACATTGATTCTCAACAAGAAAAAATTGTAAGCTTGATTAGGCTGCATAAATTCAATGTGAAGGAGGGCAGAAAAAGGGAGGACGATTTCCACACCCTCTATAAATTTGTCCAAAACTCAGATTTGTATGGAATCAAAGATAACACTTTCCTCTTGGTAGCAAAAATCTTTCACTTTAGTATGATGCGATTAGCAAGAGTTCGTAAGCAGAGGAGACTATTAAAAATTTGTCTCTGCCCTAACCCACTGATATGATGAGGGTCTATGGCTTTTCCCTGAGTCTGGTCATTGTCCTACAATAGCGATTCAGAATGGAAATGGTACGAGATTGGTGCCTGCAGCTCCTAATAGAGCTGCCTTTTAGCTCTTTGGTGAGTAGTTTATGATTTGATTTTTGGCTAACTCTAAATGGTAGGGGTCTTCCTGCTTATGATCACTGTCATATTATTTCTGTTATTTTCATACTGAGCAATATTGTTTCTCCTTTTGAGACGATAGATACTTTTAGCAATGGTTCTGCTACTGACTGTGATACTTTAGTAGTTTGGATTATTATTATGGCTTTAAATTTGATAGGTAATGTCCCACTTTGGCGTACCTTGTATTTTTTGGATTTTAAAGCATGGTTATGCTACAAAAAGAGTGTTCATGTTCAAAACAGGGCACAAAGAGCATGCCCAACTGGTTTTCTTGAGCTTGATCCTTCATTGCAAAAATGCCTTAAAGTTGTGGATAAAATTGCAAATTTCACCCCAAGCTAACCAAAGATTTTAGATCTAGAGCACAAAATTTATCATGCATCCATAAAAGACCAAACAACATAATATAAAAAACATCCACCTATTGAGCAGAATTTGCAGTTTATCCTATATACGACACCCAACAATTTTTACAAGTGAGGAGTTGAACACTAATGAATTTTTGTCAAATGCTCCATTGATCTACATGTTGTGTGAACATGAATGAGCAAGATTAAGCCTCCCAAGAATGGTGGATATCATACAAATGTTCCATCACCATATAAAATAGTTGTTTCATGAGGTAAACCATCAATAATAGAACATGTAATTGTTTGCAATGTAAATCGGTGTATTGTCATTGATCGATGGATGATCTCAAAGCATGTCATTTTCTCTTTAAAAGGATCATGTGGTACCCTAGAATAGGAAAACGAAAAGGGAATTGTATGGTACCCTAATAAAGGAAATATAAAACATTTCTACTTGATTGTCATCTATCAATGGATGTTCTCAAAGGATCACCTTTTCTCTTTGTTGATTTCATGCAATTTGAAGTTTCTCACAAAGTTTGGCACATGATAGGGTCTATGAATTATAAAATCACATAGCCTTCAAATATAAATGCCAATCAATAACTTCAAAATATTCTACCATTTTTGTGAAAATCTATGCTATTTGTTACTTCATGCAACATAAAAACAGTGGCATCTATTGTTTTAAACACATTATAGATGTCATTCAAATTAGAAATTTGCACTTTGTTCTGCAATGACAATAAAAATTGAAATAAAACAAGATAATACCCCAAAATATAAACCTTTGATGCATACTTTAAGATGAATTGGCCATACTGCAATATAAGGTGTTTTAAATTACCAATCTAAACATCAAAATATTGACAAGAGGTTCTTCCAAACCATTTTATAACTGAATAATACCCCCGCTATCATGGCTATTTGGAGTCACTGGATACACATTTTCTCCTTGGACATCTGTTGCACTTGATTGGAATTTTGTGCTCAACAAACTTGCTTTTGCAGAAGCTCTTTCCAAGCCGTAAAGAAGTTTTGTAAAAGTGTTATTGTGATTTCTATCACATGATGGCATAACAAGTGTCATTGTCACTAAAACAAGAGCATTTCTAGAAGGAAGGCAAGTAGAGAAATTTACTTTCTACCAAAAGCTAAAACATCTACATGCACTTTCTTCAGCTTCTCTAGTGGAGTGGTCAAATCTAATGCATCCTCAGGGGTTGTCATGTCCTGTGATGCAAACTGAAAATGATAAATCTATGAACACATAACCAACATCAATGCTAATAAGAATAGAAGTGAGAAATTACTTGAAAACAATCAGTACTCATGTTGAGTTCCTCCATGTTCGGAAAACTGTTGAGGATGCTGATGCAAGGTAGCTTGTTGTGAACACCAGATACATCAATGTAATAAACTGTTATTTTTACCAAGTGTTTTAAACTTGAAAATCTTTCCAAAAGTGGGTATTGTACAGATAAATTTTGAAACATGGGTGCATTTATTTCTACACCTTGAGAAAGATGTTTATGTTCGTGAGCCTAAAAACAAGGACAAATTTTGAAATGATGGGCAGTTCACTATCGTGAGAGCAAGGGGTTTGAACTTTGCATAGGCCATAACATTTATTTGACAATGAATATATTTATAGTGGTAAGACCAATACAATACTAGATGGTTAAATTCTTAAGACAAGATGGTCTTGAAGAGTAGATTTCTAAATTGGCAAGACCTCTACATCCCTCCAAATTTAATGTTTCAAGACATGGACATGATGTTACTAACTGGTGGAGTGTGTTGTCATTCAAGTTAATACTCTCAAGATGATATGTTATAAGGTGTTTGAACCCACCAAAATCAATGGGCAGATTTGTTAGACGAAAATTCTCAAGAGACAAGTACTCAAGGTAGTTGCAGGAGAAAAGTGAAATAGGAACTTCGATAGGATGTAAATTGCACTTGCAGTAACCATCTCCTACTATTGTGATTTATCTAACACCTTTTGATGTTGCACAAACTATCCATTGTGAAATCTTGTTGGGTTTACAACAATGTTTTCTCACTTGACAGGAATAAATGTGAAGGTTAAGTTCAAAGCTTTCAAGTTCGGAAGAATGTAAGCTAAGAACATTGTCAATCATAAGTTGAACTTCTGATGCATTCCTTAACTTACGAAACTCCCAGTCAAATTTAAGAATGGGTAACTGGGTCCATAAGCATTTCCAGCGGGAAGATAGAATAGAACATCTTACAACTTCTTTGAGATTGAGTTTGTTGAGAATGTGAGAAGACAGTAAGCAATCTGACAAGTCACTCAACATGTCCCTTCTGATGCACATTGTGAGGTACTGGTTAATTTGGAAAGACAACGATCCACTGAACAAAGTTTTTGTCTTCTATGAAACTTCACACCCATCAAGCATATACTACTGCCAAAACCCCTCTAAAAAACTAGGGTTTTTTTGGGTATACTTTAAAACCATTTTGATCTGAATTATGACCCAGATTTAATATTCCTAAACAAAATCTTGTTAAGTGAATGTAACTTGGTATTAGCATCTCATGGAGGAAGATATTGTAGTTTTCACTTGATAATACGTACATCAACTAAGGGAGTGATGAGCAGGAAAGGGTGATTTAATGGTAGTATAAGCATATTTCTGGTATTGTACAATATAAAATATTTTAAAAGATCCTTTTGGATGGAGGAGCAATCTTGGATGGATTGTTTCCAAAAATAAATTGGTTTGATGATTATAGTAAAGCAAATATTATGAACTGATTTGAAGTGTGGAATTGTTATCATTTGGATTTGAGGAATGAAAATTTGTGTTCTTCCATCATGCAATATACTTGAGTCATCATCATTGATGTGTATGGGAACTGAAATCATATTGGAGTAATTGAGTCATGTCATTATTATGGTCAAAGTAGAAAATAATCCATTCCTTCACCTCGCTTCCCTTTATGGTTACGAAGTATGGGGAAGTAGCATGTCAAATCATGGGTGGAGATAATTAGAAAGAATCCATAAACATCTAATCACAAACACTCTTAAAGTCAAATGAACAGTCCCTTATAAAATCTTGTTCGCTGAAGGGGGTACTTTCCATATGGAAGCATCATCAATAACGTGGTTATTAAATTATCTGAAAAGGTTAAAAGCGTGGATGATCATTGCTGGCCCAAAATGGTTGTGGAGGAAAAATTAGACCGTAGAAAGAAAACTTGATGAAGCAGAACAACAAATGGATGAACAAATGAACAAATGGGGCATCAACTTTTAGGAGTGTCCTAACAACAACAGTGGAAATAAAAACTATGTGATAGAAAAAATTAGCATTCTCATGTGGAAAAAGTAGATTGGTCAAAAGAAATCATATTACATCAAAGAATTTAACCCCACTTGGTAGCATGATGAAAAAGCATATCTAGGGGTAGCTATCAAGGGTAAAGCAAGGATTTTAGTGGCTCAATTGAGGACCAGATCACATCACCTTCGATGTGAAACCGATAGATGGACTATACCCAAGGAGGATTGGGAAAGGAGAACTTGTCTTTTTTGCAACAAAGGGGTGGTAGAGACAAATGGAACTTCATCATGGAGTGTTCAACCTATGATGATATTTGTATCCAGTATGAAAACGACTTGAAGGTGGACAGATTAAATAGTTATTCAAGAAACAAGACTTGAAAAGATCATGGGTTTTGTGCTCAAGATTCATAGTAAAAGATTTGATATTGAAAATAATTTGAAATCATCTTAAAGTCTCAACTTTTGGTCCCATAGACTCTTCAATCTCATGGACATCATTAAAATCTTTCATTTCATTTCAGCATATTACTCAAAATTGTGAAGTTAGAGTGGGATTTTGCAATTTTTAAGTTCTGATAAGGTAGTTTATATGACGGTCTTTTTTCTGGGTTGAGGCTCTCTTGTTATTATGTTTGTTTGGTTATGGGAATCTTTTTCACATGCCTTTACATTTATTGATTTTTTTTTTATGAAACTTCACTCTTGAGTTGCCTTTTATATGGCCGCCCACAACCAAAGTCTAATTATTGAAACTCTGATAGATTGTGATGACACCTACATATAAGCAGTCGTACAAGTTTGTTTTGAAGGTGTTTCACAAAGTAATACAACTTCCCCAGATATTTTCCATGTTTCTGAATTTGATGTTGCTTGCAAATGGCTTGAACAATTTTATTTGATAGGTTATATTATCGACATGAGTCCCTTTAAAAACATGTTCAAAATTGGGGTTCATTCTACTGGACCCAACATGTCATAAATTTGGACACAGTTTAGAATATGACCAAAGTTTTTTTATTTCACTTTGCTAACCCAACACATGTGGCAATCATTTTGCAGATGTCCTTGACCTGGTATGTTTGAATTTTTGTATTCGTGGTATCCCCATGGACACGAGATTCTTTGGTTTTGGAACATACCACCCTCAAGGTCCTAGTCTTGGTCGAGTTCTTCGGTGTTCCCATGCCATGTTTGCACTTACTTGACCACGTAGCCTCCTCAATTGTCCATGTCATACATAAAGAACCCTTTAAGTTCTACTCTGCATGGCCACAATGGTGTGTTTGTGTAGAGGTGGGTCTTTTCTGGGACCTCAAGGAGTTTATCAACATATAAGTGGGAAATTCTCTTTATACTCATAGGGTGATGTATATTAACTTGCCCAAAACTTGCTTCAAATGTCAATCATTTGAACATGAGATCGAGATTATCCACTTTTAGTCACACGTAACAAAGTCATTTCAAAGCTCCATTGCTAAGATCCTAAAAAGGCAAAGGTGGTTGGACCATTGTGGGTCAAAAACCCATAAGAACAAAGTCACTCCACTAACCCCTCGGTAAGTATTTATAAAAATTTAAAGCACATATTAGCCCATCCCCCTCTGTAAAGGTCCGATAAGCCAATGGTGGCAAGCCTACTTGTGTAATCGTAGATATTGCCTTAACCTCTAGGGAAGTGGTTCAACCTCAATGTCATAAATACTAGTTGTATGGCTATCGATGCTCTTATGGGTTATCATTCTTAATTACAAGATAATTCTCTTAATATTTTGGTGAATGTTTGTATAGTTTCTCCTAGTAAATCAAGATCTCAACAATCTCGCAGCCATCCTCACCAACTTGAGGAAGGTGATATTCTTCAAGAGGCTGAGACGACAATTAAAGCTTAATGATTTTCTTCATTCTAAACAACTAGGGCTTTGGAAAAATAGTTATGAATCCCTTTCTAGATTTAATTCAAAGAATATGTCCTTGATGTAGGTTCTTTATGAATTTCTTCTCACAAAATGTTAGGGTTCATATTGACTTTGTTCGCAAATACACAATGCGAGAATTTTGAATGTGTTTTTCTAAGATGGACATTCTTTGTCTATAAAAAGTTAAGGTGTCAGGTTTTTTCTATCCTATGTCACTAAAGTTATTTGGCCAAATAGTTTAACTATGACTTACAATCATAAGCCAAGTCATGGAGGACTTGTCACTTTCGTTGCTCCTAAATGGTGGCCTCATTATGTTAATCATGGATTTGACCCAATAAATTGCATCCTTTGGGGTTTATTCAACATTGATAACCATTCCTTTGGGGTTATTAATGTTTTATGCATCTAATGATGTGACACACATTAGGTGATGCATGGTGATTTAAATATGGTCAATATGGATATCGAAATATTGTTCACTACCCGCATATGCATTGAATAATAGGAAAAAGAGCATCTTGATGTACATATGTAATAAATTTTGATTTTATGAACCCGATTCAAGGCATCCTCTAACTTGGTCATATGGCACACATGGTGTAATTTTTCTTGTTGACTTGACAATGTCCTTAAGAAGCTAGATCTTTGCATGCTTCCTTGTAAATCGTTTTTCTTTTGCCAATATTTTTAGTCGCGGTGGAATTTCTATCGATATACTCCTCTTTCCAACCACTTTCCCATCCATTTTTAGATTGAGTGGCTCTTCGATAACCCAAAATTCAAAAAAATTAGGTTTTCTCAATATTGCCTTGCTTTTGTAAGGGCCCACTTTGCATTGTACCAAGAAGGTTTGGAATTTAGCTTCCAGTGCCAATAAGCATGAAATGTTGGATTTCATATTGAAAGACACCATATTTCAACTTACATGTTTCCTTTGCACTTAGGTGTAAGTTTTGTCGCTTCTAGCACAACTATTGTTTTGCCACCATTTTTGAGTTAAGTAGACATTGTTCTTGAGCAAACATTTCTCTAAATGTCATTACATGAGTCTTTGTAGAGATAGGTGGTGAATCTCATGTAACATCTCCAAATCAGAGATGCTTACACTACCAAGGTTCTCATATTAAAGCCAATCTTCACTAGCTCAAAGTGGGCAACAAGGTGTCCGAAGAATTCTTTCAAATTCTCAAATTCTCAGTATTACACGAGATTAAATTCATTTGTGGACACATTCAATACCTTATAAGAGTGCCATATATGGTACATGATTTTTTCTTCCATCATTGCAAGTTTTCAAAATCAACCCCTCCTCAAGGATAAATGGCTCTTTGATCAATGCATTGTTTTTATCCTCAGTAAGATTTCTCAAGATCAAAGGGTAGTGTAGACACAAAATCATGCACTTGGGTACATTCCTAGGTCCTAAAAGCATGCTAGCATTTACATGATTCTTAAGCAAGAAAACTAGTAGTCGACAAATCTATCTTCGCTTCATTTCTTTGTCTTTCTTTGTTCTTACACACCCTATAGCCCAATCGAACTCGAACTCATTTATCTTTTATGGCTTTAGACACCAGCGCTCAGCTAGGAAAGTAGCAAGAACTACATGGATGTTCTCAAACACGCAAGAACTACATGGATTCCGAGATGTGGTCTAACGCTTCATTGTAAGTTCACTCTTTTAAGTGACCTTCTGGGTCATTCTCGACTCTCCATTCTACATTTTCCTTCTAGGTTCGATGTGGTTCAGTGGGTATTTGTAGGTGAATTTCATTCTTGTAGGATACAAGTACCTTTGGCAATCAAGGAGAAACTATCAGGTGACCAACGAGGAACAATCACAAGCCTTTGCGAAAAAAAAAAAGCATATCCCGAGCATTCAGACAAATGAAGATCCACATACACCCATATCCAGCTTTTAGTGCCTGAAGCACCCTTTCCCCGCTGCCACATGTGCCCCCTATCCTCGGCCTCATTCATGCATCCTAGAATTTATAGTGAGCAGTTACGACATAGTTTACAAATTGTCCTGCTCAACTCTTTACTCGCCTGCATCACTTCAAGTGCGTAGATATCAACTAAGTCATTTTATCTCCTTGTTTTGCTTAGGGTTTCACATCATGCATGTTATTTTTCTTGTGTCATACTATATATTAGCATTTTCATATCTTTCATTATAATAATTACGCTATAATTATATTTAATATTATTTTTATTAAATCATTTGGTGAACTTGTTCCTTACATGCCTATTATCGGATCTCTCATGGCTTCCCCATTGTATATCCAGGTTCAACTTCATAATCTTCTTGTTAAGTGAGTCCTAGTTGATATCAATCTAGTTTTAATGTCTCGTAATATTTCCTTTCTCCATCAAATAGGACTTCCGCTACTTATCTCAATCCATTTACTCTTTGACGGTGGCTTCGATAATATACCTAAACAGAGCACGTTGGGAACAATCTCTCTTCCCCTCACGATGGGATCTTACACTCTCAATGTTTCATGTCACGTTATACCTCATGATGTTCCTTATACCATCCTTGTAGGCCATCCTTGGTTATACACTATGCGTACACTCCTTTCTACCCATGCCATAACACATAATGCCCTTGCTACACCTTCTTCTATGGATATCATTATAGTAGATTTTTCCCCTCACGTTGCCACTCCTTGTGATATTCCTCTTATGCACGATGCTCATGGAATTACCTACATTTCACATCCTTATCCTCTTGGGATGCACCCTAGTGCTGCTGATTTACACATGCTAATTCTCTATTGTACCCATGATACTCTTTCCAATGTGTCTCACTCTTGATACACTTTTATTGATCATATGCTTAGTTATTCCAATGTTACATCTCTCTCCACATCTTCCTCATTACATGTTAGAACATTGTATGCTGGTTTTACATTGATTCCTAATCCTTGCACTTTCCACGATCCTATGCATGATTCATTTACTATGGCTACACCTTATCTTGTTACATTCATGGAGGTTAATCATTTTACATTTTTTTCTATGATCATAGGGGCTAGTTCATACTGCTTTATTGCTTCTAATATTCCCAAATTACACTTATTATTTTTCATTACTATTGATGAGCATCCCAACATTACATATGTTACACATATTTTGACTTACATATTGATCCTTATGGTTACGCTTACTTTTTCCACTATTTCCACCACGCACAATGCTACGCCTATTCTATTTTCTCCTAATGGATACACTCTTATTGCTTACACACTTTCTATTTATCCATGGTGGATCTTAGAATCATTCGATGTGACATCACTCTTTGGTAGCTTTTTCAATCTTATACCTCTTCTCATTTTGCCACCATGGCATGGTCTCTCTTGCATCATCACATAAATCTCCATTACTCACACACTTGGGGGCATCGAACTCTCCCCTCCTCATAGTCACATGTTCTAATCAACAACTGTCTAATCCTATTATTTACATACACATCTATACATTACTCTTGCTTTACAATTCATGTCAATATTTTTAGAAGCACATTCTCATATCTAGTATTATGGGAACACCTTTCTACATATCTCTACACTCCTATACTACCCCATACATGCTTACTTATGGATCCTTCTAATCATGGTACACATATTACTTCATATATATGATACACATCCTTTAGTGCACTATACATACTTTGGCTATTCTTGCTTACAATGATCACACCTATTTATCAACAGCTCTTGATTTACACACTTGGGGGCATTGTACTTTTTCCCCCTCTTCCATAACTACCAATTGTCTCTAGTGTCTACTCTTACTCTTCACGCTCCACGATCCATGTCTACATCATCTAAGCATGCTCATTTCGTTGGTACACACATTGTCATCACCATTACATTACCCTATGATTCACTCTAGTTTCGCAGTTCATATTTGACTGTTGAGGGTATAAATTTGAAATGAACCTCACATCATTGACTCTTCACACTCTATGCTTCGATATATATTTCTAGCATCTATTCTCACACCCATTTCCTTATGATGCACTCTTGTTCTATGGTTCATTATTGACTGTTGAGGGGGATTTTATAAATGAATCTCATCTCATAAACATCCTGTCAGGGGTCACGCTTCTCCTATCAACTTCACACATTGCATATTGTGCCATCACACTCATGCATCATTTACATATCTTGGTTTTATCTATTCTTGCTAGCTTATACTACTTACATCTTGTACTTTGTTTATTATGTTAGTCAGGTACTTAGTATGTCATTACCTTTCTATATATACACACATGCGTCGTTCAATCAATATTTTGAGGTGAATGCAGATTTCTTATAGATTTCACATGCTATAATGATGTTCGACATCAGATCCTTTCCAGGTCCCACCGAGGCTCCTGGGCCTCTACTTTTACTATTTTCATAATTCATATATCGCAAGTTCTATCTTTACTATCTCTTGGCATTACTATAACTTTCTATGATATATACATGTTAGGACATACTCTTTATCTTTCACATGCTAATGGGTGATTCACATTTAACATTTACTCTTGTAGGACTATATACAACCATGGTTATCTGATACATTTTTCTTGTTATTGTTTGTTATTGTATGCCATTGTTTGTGGGCTATGACCTATGTCTTGTGTGATCATTATATGTTTTTGGCCACTTCGGCCTTGATTTTCTTGTGACATTGTGAGCGATGCCCCATGTATGAAACCTATTTTTCACGGTCCAAATTTTTTTACTACTTACTTTTTACATTGTCTTCTCTTGCATGCTAGCTTTTATACTAATATTTTTACTAGCCCATCTTGTTTGCATATGCCTTGGTTTATACCATGCACATCCCCTACCCCCGTAGGTATCCTTTATCGACATGCATATCACTCTGATCCTCTCTTTGGGCTGAATTATCCTACTATCGCCGTGATGCACCCAAATCGAGGGGACATACATTGGGTGAACAAATCACCCCTACAACATCTCGAGCTACATCACGATCATAACGGTACATAATCAACAACATGTAACACACCACAAATGACCCAAAACCGACTTGGGTCCAAAAAAGAGCGGACATTAGTGCCTATTATCGACAAGAAGTACTTAGGCACTCAGTGTCCTCCCTTAGGCACTAATGTCCTAGGGGCACGTAAATTTATTTTCTCATATCATCACAATTCAAATAATTCTTCAAAGTAGTTCTATACTAGCAGTGCACTCGACCTCCAATTATAGAATGCATTTTACCTCCTTCAATCGTAATAATCAATATAATCGAACTAAATTGGGACGTACCATCTACAGTGGTTCTTATGAGGGTAGAGTCATGGGAGGAGAGTAAAACTAGACCTCTCTCCCTAACACTCGCTCTTGGCATGAGATCACCCAAAACTCACGCTTTGGCGTGAGATCGCCCAAGAAATGCGTACTTGGTGTGAAATCACCCAAAACTTTCTCTTGGCATGAGATCGCCCAAAAACATCGCTTCTCCACAACATTTCATGATTTTTTTTTCTATCCTTTACACTCTTATACATTAGGTGCACACTTTCCTTTTATTACTACTTTACAAACTTTTACATACTTTACTCATATTTTTCATATACATGACTCTGACTACTTTTTAAGCTTCTTTTGCAGGTTTGTCCTCACACACAAAAAATTAACCTACATCACCAAATACAAGCACAACAATAGTTATAAGCAATGCATACGATTCACCCCTAGGTTCCACTTCTCTTTCTAGTCTTCACGCTTCACTTTGATCACTTAACGCTTCACTTGTCCACTCGACACACTATTGACAACATTCTTCTCTACAGATCATAAGGTACACATCTTCTAACTACTTTATGTTATCGATTATTCACTCAACAACATAAAGTGGGGATAAATGTAAACATAAAATCATGTGCTTGTGTAAATTTCTAGGTCCTATAAGCATTGTTAGCATTTACATGAATCCTAAGCAAGAAAACTAGTGGTTGACAACTATATTTGGCCTCTTTTGTTTTTATCTTATTTTGTCTTTGGTATTACACACCACTACCACTACTTTTACCACCAACCAAGGGGAACGAGAGAGATAGGGAGTTCCGTAGTGGTGGAGGATCTGTGAGGGTCTCGAACCTCGATGAGATTCTTCCAAATGACAGTCAAAGGCTCACCAATTAAACTCTGAACTTATTTATCTTTTATGGCTTAAGGCACCATCACCTAGGTGCTCTTGTCCCTCCTAGGCACCCCTAACCCTTTCTTACCTTACTCATTCTTTGGGTCTCTTTTATCTTTTGGGAATCTTTTTCACTTATGGGTCGACCTTCCAATTATCAATTACAAAATTCAAACAAGGGAATCATATAAATACATAGTTATGTGTTCAAAATCAAGGACCAAACATTAAGTATTACTATTATCACCTAAGATTACATTCCAAAGGCATAAAAGAACTCCAAGGCATCCATATAACATCCATTTAAGGGACATGGGTTGCATAATCTACATACACAACATAGGAAGGGGAATTTTATTCTATTCCATCTACACATTTTCATCATTAAGCAAGTCTAGCTCCAATATCTAGTGCAACTTGCACAAGGGCATTATTTCTACACACACAAGAACTACATAGAGTCCGAGATGTAGTGTAGTGCTTGGTCGTAAGTTCACTCACGTGACCTTCGGTTCATTCCAACTCCCAATTCTAAATTTTCCTTTTTGGGTTTGATGTGGTTTGTGGGTACGTGCAGGTGAATCTCCTTATTGCAGGTTATAGGTACCTTCAACGAACAAGGAACAACTATCAGGTGACCAATAGGGAATAACTACGAAGCACTTATGAGACAACAGAAATCAAATCCTAAGTATTTACATAGTCATAGGTGCCCAGATACAGTCTTCATTGCCCAGCATTGTTGCTCTACCACAAAATCCCTTGTCCGACCTCATTCCTACTTCCCAAAATTTACAATGAGTAGTTACGACGTAGTTTAAAGTCTGTTCAACACTTTACTCTTCCCATATCACTTTTAGAGTGCGCGGATATTAGCTAAGTCTTTTAATCTCCCTCTCTTGCTTAGGGTTTCAAATCATACATGTTATTTTGCTTGTGTCATATTGTATATTAGCATTTGCATATCATTCATTACCGTAGTTACTCGCAATTATATTTAATACTATTTTTATTCAATCGGGTAGCATGTGATTGACCACTTTTTATAGATGATTTGTATGAAATTGTTTCTCAAGTGGTTAATGACAAAGTCCCCAGCCAATATGGTCTGCCTTGTGAATTCTAAAAATCTCTATGGGTTATGGTTGGAAATGACCTCTTATAAGTTTATACGGAGGCCTTTCCTATTCACTTGGAAATTTATCAACCAATGCTACATCAAATTTATACCAAAGATGGAAGATCCAGTGCTCATATGCAATTGGCATCTCATTACTTTGTTGAATGTTTCCTACCGATTATTACCAAGGCCTTGACATCACAAGATCTACCACCTTCTTCATACAATTTTTAGCTAAGGAAAAAAGGATTCATTCAAAGTAGATATATTCTCAACAATATTATCAGAAGTTAGGAAGGAATGGAGTGGGGTGTCATTCTCAACAAAATTCCCTATTTTTGAAAATTGACTTCAATAAATTCTACGATCAAATTGAATGGAACTTCATGTTGGTTATTCTTAATTTTTTATGGTTCGGTGTAACTTTTTTACTTAGTACAAATGTCTGTTGTTAACACCTCGGTTTTCCTCTCTATTAATGGTGTCAACTCTGAACAATTTGGTCTCTTTCACTCTATTCGTTAAGATTGTCCACTTGTGCCAATGCTCTATGTATTAACTACATAAGGATTTGCTTATATCCTCACTAATTCCACTCAATAAGGTTTGGTCAAAGGCATTTCCCTTCTTGGGTCAACACATGCTCAATTAAAGATGAAAACAATATTCATCAAGTTATTTTTTTCCTCGATGTTAATTTTTTATGTTCAAACTAGAGCATCCAATGGTGAAAGAATTAGTATTAAAAGCAATATTTCATGCCTCTCGTATTGGTTGGACACATTTTAATGGAAATGGATCCATCATGGTGAAATATTCTTATTTTTGGGCATTCCTTTTGCATTCCAAGCAACCTACTTTTGCCTTCGCAAGTATATGGTTAAATTTTTTAAAAAGAAACTCTCTTATCGGATCATTAAACCCCTCTTCTTGGTGGACAAGTTTCATATTTGATCCAAAGTCTTTATCGCACACACATTTACTATTCATCAGTGTTAACAAATCCCCTTCCACCTTTGACAATATGTGGTTAACAAATTTAAAAAGAAGCTCTCTTATTGGATCACTAAATGCACTCCTCATCGAGAAAGTTCCATATTTTATATAAATTATTTATCGTCACCCACATTTACTATTCATTATGTTAGGATCCTTCTCAAGCCTCTTATAAAAAGCTTAATAAAATGCTCAAAGAATTTTTATGGGCTAGTTCCTAACTTAACAAAAATTTCATATGGTTGTTTGGGAATTTTGTTTCCTCCCCAAGGATTCTAGAGGTTTCTGGATCACTGACATCGGACATCAAGGTTTTACTCTTTGCGCAAAAAATGGATCATTCATACTAATATACAATTTTTCTACGAAATTTCCACGCCTAATCCGAAATAGGATCTTGAATAAACCTAATTCATGTAAATCTCACTTGTATCACTTATAGAAGATGATTCTTGTAAAAGAAAAACACCTGATTTCAAGTTTGTAAGTAAAAATTATGGCCTCTGGAAGTTACAAGGTTTTCTAAGGAAAGGAAACTACCCTGTGGTTTTATTTGTGGTTTCATGTTTCAATGGCGCTTTATGTCACAAAGCTGGCTATTTTGAGTATCATTTTTGTAATTGCCACATACAAACATTGACGGTTTCATCTTGAGACAAAAAACACATATAATGTAACGATTGTGAGTTTTTTACTTGCAGAGATGATTTGTTAGTAGTTTCTCATGTCGTGGGGAATCTTTCTAGGTCTGATGGATGTCACCAGTCATCAAGAATGTAAGAGGAGTTATGGAATTTGGATTCCCACTATTCTTATAAGCAATTTGGATTCTTTGTCCAAGGTTAGCCAATGATTTCTAAGTAGTGAGAGGATTTTTATTTAGTGTGTTGCTATTAGAGGAGTGTCTCGAATGTGATAAACATGTTTTTTGAAATCTTTGGGGAGAGAAAGAGAGATTGAAAATTCATCTCAATGAATGTCATTAATAGTAGTAACGTGGACATGTTGTGTAAATGAAATTTTTAATGGGGAGTGTAGCTTACTCACCTAATCGGAGTTTTTCCCTTCGCTTTCTTTGTATAAAATATGTTGTTCTCTTGTGATTTTTCTTTCGCTCCTCATTGTGTATGTTTTCATTACGTTGCACATTCATTTCAACACTCCATAACTCTATTTGGCATGCAAACGAGTTATTTTTTAGTCTCTTTGTAAGTTGGGAATCATTAGGGTTTGTGTTGGTGAAGTATAGTGTGAAATATCCACCTAGCTTATGGACCTGATTGCATCGAGCAAGTCATACTTTTTCCATAAGAGGTTTTTCTAACACTTTCCACATTTTGTGTTAGTTTGTGTTCATGTGGAGTGTGATTTGTGTGGTGTGATTTTTTTACATAAAGATGCCCATTACATGGATGACATATGCTAGTGGAGAGATTGTCTTGATTCTTTCGGTAGTAAGGTGGGGTTAATGGTACCACAATTATGCATATGAATAAAATGATGGTACAAGGTGTTGTCTCAAATTTTTAATTGTCAAGATTTCAAAAAATATATAACTTTTTCACGTCAACTTGTTGCACCGATTTATTGACCTGCACCATTATGAGATTTCATATTTATGTCTTCTCCTACGACCCAATTATCATCATCGCAATGTTGCACCGTCCGTATTCCCGTCATCACCATTATAACTCCTTGCCTCGCATACCCTCCCGTTCCTCGCAAATTAATAGTCACCAATTAAATTAATGATTTTAATATAATTATTTAAATTAATTAATTAATTATACTGATTTAATTACTTTGTTCTTTTCTTCATGATTCGAAGAAGCACTCATTCCCAGCACGCACAACTAGAGGATTTCAACCCATGGTAGAGAATTGTAGAGGATCCAAAGTATAAAGTGTTTGTTGACAAGAGGAAATAGAGCATCATTTTACCATCCCTATGAAGTCTTGGAAATGGTGAGCGAAGAATTTTAAGTTATAGAGGAAAAATAAAGTATCATGGTGTTGGTTGTTTTTTCACGTAGACCAATGTTGTGAGAGACCACACAAATGAGAGCTCGTGAATAAAATTCAATGTAGTTGACATGGAAAGAAAAAACGTAGAGGAAGTTGGAAGCTCATGCCAAGATGCGAATGAGAATGTAATACCAAGATACATAGAATAAATAGTAAGAAAAACAAGGCCAAGCCATATGGAAGAAGAACTCGGACAAAATTGCACTTACAAACCTCAAACCAGACTGTACAAAGCAAGGAGATAATCAAGTGTTCAAATAATAAAGAAATTTGAAAATCAAGAAATGTGTGGAGAAGAGAAATGACACTTGTGCTAACATGGAGAAGCAAAATATCATGCGCTAAAAGCTAAACATAAATCCAAAAGTGTTGAAAAGAGATTACACATGACCTACACACAATCTTGGAGCCCCGCAAAAGTGAAAAAGAAACAAGGAGAAGTCCGAATGACCCTCCTATTACCACCTCTTGATTATAATTGCGTGGGATCGAGTCATTGGCTCAGAAATTGAGTTTTGTTGTTTTAGTGTCATGCTCATGATATGAATAATTCAGAGTTTGAAATAATTAAATACGGTATCGGAAAAAAGTACCTTCCTAAAAAATAAATATTATATGTTGTTAAATGGTAAAATTAATTATATGGACCTTTTAATATGGCATTTCTCAAGGGTCCAGAGTTCAAGTTTGCGACTGCGTGGTAAATGCCTCTTCAAAGGTTTGGAATGATTGGATTTGAAGAGTAGAGGATACATGCTTTGTAAAAGAACATGAGAAGAGTTAAATAAGTTCAATTTTTGGAAGGAGAATGTTAGTTGGTTAATTATGCCACACCATCTAGAGACAAAATATGTGATAGATTCGTCATCATATTGTCTAATAGCATATATGTTTGTGATAGTGATTTTACATGTAATATTGATTAAGTAGTGTTCTGTGAACAATTGCACGAATTGGGTGAAGGAAAATCGTGAATGCTATGGGATGTCGTTGTACTCCGCTTAATGCGGGGTTGAATAATGACATGGGAATGTGTGAAGCATGAGGTCTTGATCATGGGTGATAGCATGTTTTCCTAAAGGCACGAAGATGTTGTTGTGGATCCTCATTACTATTGAATTTAGAGAACTTAGGAAGCTCCCAATGAGGAGGATAAGGCTTAATAAGAACCGAGGGACTGATGGGTTCATGATTAAGAAAATATAGAATTTATAAATTCCTAAATCTGATTGTAATGTAGGAGTAAATGAATAAACAATGAAGTAAAAATTTTGACTCAAGTAAGATAAACTAGAAAGTATAACACCTTAGTTGCTAAGAGGAGATAGGAGAACTTAGTTTATTCAGTAAATTATCCCGGACTATGTCAAGTGAAAAAATGATGAATAAAGAGAGGAAACTGTCGCACTCAAAACCCGTAAAATTGTGTGTCCACAAGATCTACCTAGATTGGGGTGCCCGAAATGGGTCAGTGGGCACTGCTTAGCACTCATGAGACCTACTCTATGCGCCTGTGACTACTCATAACCTTAGAAAACCAGCTTCGAGGGTCGCAAGATGTTCGATGTCCTTTCACTTCGCATATCGCTAGTGTTGGGGTTAGCACACTAGTTATGCATGATAATATATCGATCTAAGCATACATGCAAATAAAAGTGGATATTCTACCGTAAGAAATATACAAAACAAGAGACATAAATCAACACTAGATTTAACATGGTTCACCCAAAGGTGGGCTACATCCACCAAGAAACAATCCAATCTATTATCCAAAGCTTTGACAAGATATACAATGAAGATTTACAATCTTCCACACCTCTCAGATGTTCAGAACTTTCTTCCATCAAGATTTTTCTTCACCAAGAATTCTCTCTCACATAATTATCTTGTAATTATGATCCACACACTTACTTCTAAACCCTAGCTTTTATGCTTATATATTCGTTTATAGACTTAGGGAACTTAGCCATGTAATTACAATCAATAAATCTATTTTAATGTTAAAAATAGATATAATTCTCGAGAGTTTAATTAAAAATTCATCACACGCTAATGTATGCTAGTTCCGCCTAACCATCGCTGGTTCCTACTTGCCCTTGATCGATGTCGGTCTTCCCCGATCAAGCACTGTCTGCCCTTAACCGATGCCGATTCTTGTATTTTCCAACAAGTTCTAATTGATGCTAAATGAATTAATTGAGCTCCGTAACTCAACAATCTCCCACTTGGAGTTTATTTACTACACCATACCTATACATCATCATTCTTGGATCCTTCCTTGGATTTGTTTCTTTCTCCTCAAGTATCAAACTCAAAGACCAACGAAGTGGAGTGTAGTTCCAACTTCTCCTTTCCTAATGGCTTCAAGTTAGCATATCCGCAGGTTTTTACTCATATGAATATTTTCCAGTTAACCTGTCCATCCTCCAATACTTGCCGTTGAAGTGATGCCTCAATCGAATGTGTTTCATTCTCGAATGAAATGCTGAGTTCTTTTCCAAATAAATTATACTATGATTGTCACTAAACAGCTTTACAATCACTTTGATCCTTTCCCAACTCTTCCATGAACCTACTCATCCATATCATCTCCTTGCTATCCTCTCGTAGCTACAAATGACTCTACCTATGTAGTAGACAAAGCCACAACCTTCGCAATTTTGAAATCCAAATAACTACCGTTCCACCTACTTGGAAAATATATCCAAAGAGTAGTGCTCCTCCTACCATCCAGATCTCCACCATATTTGAATCAACATAGCAACATAATTAAATATACGAACCTCCATAGCATAACTACATGCTAGATGTCCCTTTCAAATACATGAGTATCCATTGAATTATTTCCAATGCTCTTTCGCCTAGATTAGCCATATATCTACTCACAAATCCCACTACCTATGCAATGTTTCCGGTACAAACCATAACGGCGTATATGAGACTTCCAACTCATAAAACATATAACACTCGTGTCATGTATTTGAGCTCCTCATGTGATTAAGGACACTAATATTTTCTCAATTTGAAGTGTCTCAACCATAGGTGTGTTAACAAGTTTTACATTCTACATGTTGAACCTTTTAACACTTCAGATATAATCCTCTCTGAGAAAATACAATTTCTTATTTTTCCTATCTCTATGTATTTGCATGCCAATGATTCTTTTTGCAGATCCTAAATCCTTCATAGAAAATGTGTGAGCTAGCTTTGTCTTAAGATCACCAATGTCATGCATACTAGATCCTGCAATAAGCATATCATCCACATACAAAGAATAAAATAATATAGCTCCCATTTTCAAGATTCTTAAAATAAACACAATAGTCGATTCACATCTCAAGTAACCATGCTCATGTATAAAACTATCAAATCTCATGTACCATTTCCTTGGAGCTTACTTGAGCCCATATAGGCTCTTTTTCAACCTCGCACACAAGTTTCCCTTACCCTTGACTTCATACCCAAGGGATTGCTGCATATAAATCTCTTCATCCAAATCACCATGAAGGAAAGCCATCTTCACATCTAGTTGCTCTAAATGCAAATCTTCTACTGCAACTAAACTCAATACAATACGAATAGAAGTCATCTTAACAATAGAGAAAAGATTTCACCTAAGTCAATACCCGCTTCTGTGTAAATCCCTTTACTACAAGCCTTGCCTTGTACCTTTCTACCCACCCTCTTCTTCCTTAATCTCAGTAAACCCATGTGTTCTACAATGTTCTCTTACATGCTAACAACTTAACCAAATCCCAAGTTTGGTTATGTTCCAAGGAGTCCATCTCCTCATCCATGCCATGCTCCACTTGAACACGAGTGTTATCCTATATTGCTTCTTCAAAGCTCTACGGTTCACCACTATCACCAACAATAAATAAAATAGAGAAGGTGTAAATATTTCTCGGAAGTTTACTCACCCTTTGTGACCTTCTCCCAAGAGTTTGGGGTATTGAGAGGCTCAATTTGGGCCTATTGGACATTAGTATCAACTTATGATAGTGACCTACATCTGGTCACTTCTAACCGACGTCTGTTCTACTATCCAATACCGCCTCGATCTTTATAGCCGTCTGGCGCTTCATGTGACCGATCCTGAAATAGAACTAACCGATCACTAAGCATCGTGTATTTCTACAGTGTTTCTTTAAAACCCGAGAGTTCATTTTATCAATAAACTTCTCAATTTTCTCATCCTTGGGTACCAAAATTTGATCCTCGTACATTATTTTTTCATTCCATTCAACATCACGACTCCTAAGAATTTTAGAATTCTCTAAATCCCAAAAATGGAAACCAAATCACCAGATCCATAACCAATGAAAGTGCACCTCTTGGATTTTGTATCCAACATTTTTATATTTTCCTTATCAACATGCACAAAAGATTTAGAACCAAAAAATTTAAGAAAAGAAAGATCTACCTCTTTTCTGGTCCAAACTTCCTCTGGTATTCCTCCATCTAGTGAACTTGAAGGGCCACTGTTAATCAAATAAATCACTGTATCAAGTGCTTCTGCCCAAAATTGCAAGGGCAATCCAGAATGTATCCTCATACTTCTAGCATGTTCCATGATTTTCTTGTTCATTCTTTCTGCAACACCATTCTCCTGTGGTGTTCTTGGAACCATTATTTCTTTACGTATTCCATTCACTAAACAATAATCATTGAAAGCCTTGTTACAATATTCACCACCATTGTTATATTTGAGACACTTTAACTTAGAATTTGATTCATTCTCAACAAGGGCTTTCCATCTTTTAAAAGTATCAAAAACATCAGATTTATTGATAATACAATAAACCCATACCTTTCTTGTAGCATCATTAATGAAAGTAACATAATACTGGGATCCTCCATGAGAAGCTACTTGAGCTGGTCCCCACAAACTGAAGTGTACAAGCTCAAATTTCTACTCCTTCTTAGCTGCCCCAAATTTGAGAAATCTCACTCTTTTTCTTTCCAAAGATACAATGCTCATAGAAATAAAGATCTAAATCTTTTAAATCTGATAACTTACCCTTAGCCTTTAAGATCTACATTCCTTTTTGACTCATATGACCCAACCGATTATGCCACATGCATGCATTTGAATCTGAAGTAGATAATGCAGAAAATGAATTAGTAATACAGGTGTAGATAAATATAACGCTCTCCTACCTTCTTACCTCTTACCACAAAAAAACCCTTGGTGACTTTCCAAGAGTCTCTTTTAAAGTAACCATGCAACTGCATTCATCTAGTTGTCCTACAAAAATAATATTCCTCCCGGGCTTGGCACATGCCTCACATATTTCAATACCCATGTATTTCCATTCTAGTAATTTTAGATGAACTTCCCTTTACCCGTAATACTGCAAGGTTCATCATCACCCAAATAAACATGCCCAAAATTACCCTGACATAATTTCTGAAATAAGCCTTATTAGGGGTTGATGGAAAGAATCTCCTAATCTAAAACCCATGATTCAATTCTATTTTCTAAAGAAAGAATAAGAGTATCTTGCATTACCTATGATATAAAAAGGATTTGCTTCTTTACCTTTTTCTAGTTGTTGGTTCTCTTTGTCCTTTGACTAACAATCTTTCTTTGCGCATGTCCTTTCTTTCCACATTTCCAACAAGTAATTCCGTTACTTCGGATTTAGATCTGCTTATCCCTTGACTTTGATTTACCATTATTTTTACTCTTGATCTCTCCTTCTACCGCCCTTTCTACATTCAAAGCATTTCCAGATGATCTTTCCTCTGTGCTTTCTATGAATTTCTTCATTCAAGATTATACTAACCACATCATCAAACTTCAAAATATTATTAAGCAGATGTCAGTATTACTAATAACCATTACTAAGTTGTCCCAACTATCGTAAAGAACATAAGAATAAAAATACTTTTACTTCATCATCAAACAATATCAGTAACGATTTTAATCGATTTAGAATAGATTGAAATCATTCAAATGACTAGAGGAAGATTCACCTTCATGCATCTTAGAACTAAATAGTTTCTTCATCAAATAAAACTTATTTGAAGCACTAGGTTTTTCATATAAATTAGTAAGAGATTTCCTTAAGTTTCACTGTAGAAGCCGCTTTTATAATATCGAAGCCACTGGATTTTCTAGGCTCAATCTTATAGATCCTAAAGCCTTTCTATAAAAATCTTCCATTCTTCATCAGAATCTTCGTAGGTCTAGACTTCTCATCCAACTAGTAAGTACAAATATCTTTGATGCGATAATCCTCAATCTGCATCTTCCATAATTGATAATTTCAGCCGTCAAATTTCTATCTTCTTGTATTTATTATCTTCCTCACATTACCATAGCTCCCACTCAATCAAAACCCTCTGTGAGTAAATATGTCAACACAAAAATCCTCAAACAAAGCTTTGATACTAGTTGTTGGGGTTAGCACACCGCTGCAGGAATAATATATAAGATCTAAGTATACATGCAAATAAAAGTGGATATTCTACCAGAAGAAATATACAAAACAAGAAACATAAATCAACACTAGATTTAACGTGGTTCACCCAGTGTGGGCTACATCCACCAAGAAACAAGCCAATCTATTATCCAAAGCTTTGACAAGATATACAATGAAGATTTACAATCTTCCACACCTCTCAGATGTTCAGTAATTTCTTCCATCAAGATTTTTCTTCTTCACCAAGAATTATCTCTCACATAATTATCTTGTAATTATGATCCACACACTTACTTCTAAACCCTATATTTTATGCTTATATAGTCATTTATAGACTTAGGGCACTTAGCGATGCAATTAAAATCAATAAATCTATTTTAATGCTAAAAATAGATATAATTCCCGAGAGTTAATTAAAACTTCATCACACAAGTAACCGATGTCGGTTCTTCCTAATCTGCCGTTGGTTCCTACTTGCCCTTGATCGCTGCTGATCTACCCTTAACCTATGCCGGTTACTATATTTTCCAGCAAGTTCCAATTTCATGCTAAAATGAAGTAATTGAGCTCCACAACTCAATAAAGCTAAGTATGTTGCACGATGATTGTCGATGTTGTTGATAACCTATAATAAATAAGTGACCCGCAAAACCCTCAAAAGTGCATCAAATCCCAAAATAAAATAATGCAAATGAGGGGTTGAACTGTCTCGGTTGTCAAACGATTGATCTTACGACTAAGTGTTACACTACATTTCAAACCCAATGTAGTTATATATGTGTGTGTGAAGAGATTGTGCCCTAGGTGGCTCTTGTGCATGTCACACTTGATAAGCGAGCAAGTAGCTAGATGTAAAATATGTAAATAGATGTGTGCATGACAGAATGAACTTCCCCCTATGAAATGTATATTGAATAATGCAGTCCCTTGCCCTCTTTGTGTAGATGTTAGATGGATGCATGTTCTTGATAATGCCTTTGGATGCAACCTTAGGTGGTGATAACTAATGCTTAGTGTTTGGTCCCTTATTATTGCCACATAACTTTATATTTATATGATTCCCTTGCTTGAATTTTGTAATTAACCCTAAAAGGTCGGGACTACCAAAAAGATAAAATGCTCAAACGACTTAAAAGGACCCAAAATATGTGAGAAAAGTATAAAGAGATCGGGGGTGCCTCACACTAGCGTCCTAATTGGGCGTTGGTGTCAAGAGTGAGAAATGCCAAAGTGTGAAAAGACAGATTGGGCTAGAAGGAGTGTAAGATCAACAAAAGCAACAAAAAGCAAGAAAAGATGGCCAAAGACGTGTTAATTAATAATTTTCTTACTTAGGAATCATATGAATAGTGGTAAGTGATCAGGACTAAACATATACCCAAAGTGCGTGATTTAGTGTCTACATTTGCCCCCAATTTATGTTGTTGAGTGAATGTTCACTAACATAAAGTAGATAAGATATGCGTACCTAATAACAATGTAGATCGATGGCGAAAAGTGTGTCGAGAGACAAGTGAAAGCGTGAGAGTGATAAAAAATTGAAGTGTGGAAACTAGAGAAGATGAAGTGAAAAATAATTGATGATGATGATGATGACCCTAGGGTGAGATCATATGTGTAGATGTCGTGATTGTACCTATTGTTGATGTCAATTTTTTTTTGATGTGGTGTAATGATGTGTGATGATGTGACTAATCGCTTTCCCATAAGGACGGGCCTATAAAAGAGAAGAACAAACAAGTAGTCAAATAAGCGTATATATATATATGATCAAAATGTGTAAATTTTTTATGAAAGTATGCAAGAAAATGATAAAGGAACATGTGCACCTGATATGTGACGAGTAAAAGTGTAGAAAGGATCTTGAAGATGATGTAGAAGAACGAGTTTTTTGGGTGATCTCACGCCAGTTGCAATGACTGCGAGTTTTTTGGGCTATCTCATGTTAAGAATGGAAGAAGAGTAAGGAGAAAATACTAGTTTCATCCTCCAACCTTTAATTGCTTACTGCAATGTAGAACACCATTACAGATGGCGTGTAAAAATTTGATCCATTTCAACATCATTTCCGATCCAAGGCGAAAGTAGAAAATGTTATGTAGTGCATGTATATCAAGTGCTAAGAATCAAGCGTGTGCCCTGTAAAAGTTGTTATGTGAAGTGATGATAAACATGATAAATTGAAAAATGTTGTGTAATCACCCTGGTCACAGGCATCAAAGACGGGTTCGGGGCACCCAGGTGCTACTTCCGAGTCTGGGTGCTAGTGTCTGTGTTGTGCATTAAGAGAACCCAAGTCAAGATCTAGGCCATTATTAGATCAATGACTCGGTGTTGTGCATGTATGAACCGTGTTGTGTGATGACTATAAGAAGTTTTATGGGGTGATTGATTCACCTAAATGATGCCCCCTCATTTGAGGTGCATGTGACATCATTGAGGAGTATGCGGCCTAAAGGAGGACCGACTGCTGAATCAAACTATTGTCCTATATGGGGAGGGAGTGTGCTTGGTAGAAACCAAGGAACACACAAACAAAGTGGGTAAAAACAAGTGTTAGTGCAAACAAGACAAATACACATGTAAAAGACAAGATGTAAGCTAGCAGATAATAAGACAATGTGTAAGCTAACACACAAGAAGACAATATGCAAGAATATAATGTAGACCATGAAAAGCAAGTGAAACAAATGGGACATTAGTCATGATGTCACAAGAAACACAAGGTCGATGAGGCCAACAACAAACAATATGCACACAAGACAAAGGACAAAGCCCACAAAAAATGGAAGACAATGTGATCGGGGATCAATTTTAGTGTCAAATGTTCCCTAAACTTCCTAAACTTTATCACTTAGTAGTAGAGCCTTTAGAGATCTTTCATGACTATAAGAACATGAAAATCGAACACTCTAAGCTTAAGTTATGTCCTAAAAAGTTTAAGTCAACTCTGGAAAATTGACTCACGGTCAACAGGTCAATAATGGACCAATCGCATTTATGCGACACATGGCAAAAGGAGAATAGTGGATTTTGGAATTCGGTCTTGGAAACTTGTACATGGACAAATGGACCCCGCTATTTACTTCGGCTTGGGGCCCTCGTAGGTTCGACACACTCGATTATGGAGGGGTGTCTTGGCCTCCTTTTCATATTATCGGTATACAAGCTTGTGTATATATATGCCTCTAATTACATTTTTACTATGCATGTGGGACTAATTTGTAAGTGCATATTAAACCAAGTCAAATTCCAAATGCCATGCATTACATAACTATTTTCCATATCAGCACACATTTATTTGCTAAAACCTCCATATTTATCCCAAGATATACACCATATGTCAAGGCCAAGTTTTAATCAAACATTACTAAATGAGCCACCAAATCCCATTAAAAAGGTCAAATTTACACCATGCACCATACATTTGCCAACCAAACCATCATGCACAACATAAAGCGGCTCAATAGCCAATCTAAAGCCCGTCACCTTTGCATTTTTAAATGCCTTCCTCCCTTTGTGTACCCACGATGTGAGATAAACCTCTTAAATGCCACCTAAGGAGAAGGAGATGGAGGGGGATTCGAACCCAACACCTCATCTAAAAAGATAAGCGTCCTTACCAACCCACCACTCTCTTGTAAGTGGTATAAATCAAGCTCACTTATATTTTTAGAAAATAAGTGCCGTGTCCGTGTAAAGCCCACAAGGAGGAGTTTTAGAAAATGCAATTTTGAGGCACTTCCACTCAAAACCAGATCTCGAGTTATATATGAAATTTTCTCATAATTTTGAGACAATCACGATGGTGTGATCATTTTTTGATTTGGATCTTTTTTGACAGAGTTATTTTCTGTTAAAGTCACATAAAGGCGTAGAACCAAAGGGAGACACTGCTGCAAGTGGATCAAGAAGGTGAAGGACAGAGGATGAGATCCATTAACATCCTTCGAATGTATGAAACAAATTTTTTCAGGTTTTTGATTCATTATTTGTTAATGTAAAGGTTATTGTTTTTACATTTTTTAACATTATTAATGGATCAGTTCACCACGAACTCGAGAGATGTAGGAATTCCGAACCTCAGTAAACAATGCAAACAACTGTGTTCGATTTTGTTTTTAGTTTCGATATTTGCAAGTAAGTTAAATTCATAATATGAATATGGATACAACTATAATCGAGTAATTGATAAAATTGGAAAATCAATTAAAATCAAGAAACATTGAATTTGGGATTTGATCAAACAAGGAATTTTTGAGTAAATTGTAAACTTAAAATTCAAATTTGAAAACAATCCTAAATCCGTATTTGATCAATTTTTGGAGTATAAAATACTTGAAGTTGATTAAAATTGAATATCATTTAAAATGATTAAAAGTGTTAGTTTCAAGCACCCGTTTTTTGGATCGAAATGACAAACAAAGACAGATAATGGCAAGTAATGTAATGATGAACCATGGTAAAGAAATAGACCTACAAAGTAAATGATGCACATGAAACACCCGTTAGCATGTTAGAGAGATAAAAAAATTATGTCAAAGCATGCATATTCCAATATAGTGATGTGCTATGAAAAATGAAACAATAACACCCGTAGTTTACGAAAGTGGATGCCCCGAGAGCCGTTGTGGACTGGGTATGAGGTACTACGCCAAGCATCCATGTTGCATGTAAAGATCTATGTAAATCCTACAATCATAACTAGAAGGAAAGTGAATGCACATGTGTGTATGATAAAAGATAATGACATACAAAGTATCGACTAGCATGTGTAATAAAGTGTACATGTAAAAAGTAAACGTAAGAAAGACTAAACATGACCAAGATATGTAGTATGTTGTGATGAGATGGAATGGAATGTAGTGTTAATGATAGGAGCATCGTGCCCCCCGAGTGAATGTGAATGAGTATGCATGTGATGAGGTTCATTTATACATGCCCCGCAATAGTAAAAATGAACCGTAGAACAAGGATGTGTCATCGGAAATGGTTTGAATCATGCGCTAGAAAGATGTGATCATCAAATTGTAAAACATAGAGAGTGTGTGAGTGTGCGAATGAGTGACTGAGTGAGTGTGGTGAGGTTCATTTTAGATTAAAACCCTCAACAATCAAGTATGAACCGTGGAACTCAAGTGTGACATAGAGTAATGAGAACATCGTGTAAGAGTACATGAAAGAAAGATATATCGTGAATGCGTTGAGTGTGAAATGTGTAGTGTATATGATGTCTATAAGATGTCATGCGAGTAAGAGATGTGATGAATGTGTGATATGTGAAGTGTGTAATGTGTGAGGTTCATGTGTATAGTATGCCCTCAACAGTCAAGTGTGAACCAAATCACGAGAGTGCGTCATCAGGAATGACGATACAAAAGTGTATTAAGATGTGTATGATGCATGTGAGAGACTAGATGCAAAGTGTGAGACACATACGAATGTTAGGAGGGGGAGAAAAAGTATGATGCCCTCTAGATGTGGAGTGATGAGTATGATATTTGATGAAAGTGAAAGATGAGGGTCCTCCCCCAGATGTTTGTGGAGATAAAGACGTGTGACCATGCTCTAAGATCAACAATGTATGAGATAGACAATGTGTAGGTAAATGAATCCTATGTGCATGTGACCGATGAGGATAATGCAGAGGTGATGAACACCTATGTGAAGAAAAATGTGGAGGTGATGGAAACCTATGTGAAGCAAAATGTGGAGGTGATGGACACGATGTAAAGTAAAACAAGGTGGTGACGTATACCGATGTGAAATAGTTGTTCAAGTGGTAGACCTCAATTGATGTGATGGACTAACAGATCGATGAGACCATGTAGGCCATGTGTGAATAGGAGAGATAGAAGAAGATTTTGCTTTAGATTTTAAAGGTTCATGGGACCTAGATGCTCTACCAAGGGCAATGTCAACCTCAAGAGGAGGTTGCAACCATGGTGTGGATGGCGGAACACCATTGATAGTGAAAAATTACTAATGATGAATGAACTTTAGACACAAATGATTCATGGAGATGATAGCTTGAGTTGTGCGGAGCTAGGGAAGACCTAAAAGTATGTCACACCCTTCGACTGATGGTGTCATAAGAAAATGCACAAGCATGGTAAGAGGACCAATAGTGACCGGAAGCTTAACAAAACCGTATGATTTAGGTATTAGATATGATATTTGTGAGAGTGGAAAGCTGATAGCAACAAGAAGTGCAATAGAACATGCGCTAACGCGAAATGATGGATCAATTATAGTGTTATTAATAGGAGTGGATCTAATATAAGCACTAATGTGCAAGTGATCATAAGAGAATGTAGCATGATAGTCATGATTAGAGAAAGTAATGATCGATGGAGATGTCTCAACATGAGTGACTAGAAAATCAAGATCCCTCATTTGTAAAAGGAGGGACTTCGCAATATGTATGATTGGCTGAAGATTCAACCACATGCTTATCATGTTTTGGAAGAGGATTGTTGAATATTTTGAGCTTATGATTGTCATTGACCCAGTGACACGATGAATTGTAGGCTCTGGAAGCTCAATTACATTATTATCGATAAGATCTTGAATAAGATTATAGAGTTTAAAGCATCAATTTGTAGAATGTACGACACATTGGTGATAATTGCATCTAAAATTTTCATCTAATTATGGCCTTTTGGACATGATGGGTCCAAATTGAGTGGAGGAGGAAGCATAATAAGATTGCTCTCGATAAGTTGTGGCAAGAGAAGATGCGGAACGATAGTCAATTTTGTATATGTACGCTTAGGTGGTTTCATTGAAGCTCTTTAGTATTAGAGACAACATTGACAATTTCTTTAGCTTCAGTAGGTTTTGTAGTTGGCTTAAAAGTTGATTTACTTTGAAAGTGCATAGAAGATGAAGCATGTTATTTATACTTAAGATTGCCTATAGATAAGAGTTTTGTTTCACATAGCTTAAGAGTGTGACATAAATGATAGAATGATGGAGAGGTTTCAAAGATAACAGTCTCATGCAAAGGTAGTGATAAACTTTGAACAAATAGATCTTGAAGCTCAGCCCACGAGTACATTAGACATCTTAGCTAAGTTTTTCTTATAACATAAGACATAATCCGTTAGATGTTCACTAGATCCTTGTTTAAGTTGAGCAAGTTGAGCATATGAGATCTTAGAGCTGATATTGATAGAGAAATGAGTGAGAAAAGCATTGGCTAGATGTGTAAAAGATGTTACCGAGTGGACATGTAGATCATAGAACCAACATATTGCATAGTTTTGAATACTTTTAGGAAAGATATTTGCAAGTAGAGAGTGATCATTTGCATACTCTAGACATGTCACATGAAATGATCAAAGATGCTCTTGAGGGTCACCATGACCATTGAAAATAGGGAGCTTAGGGGTGAAAAAATTAAGAGGAAGTGAATAAGCATAAATGATGGTGCAAAAGGAGTATGAAGTAACAAAGTGGAATCCAGAGATGGAGACACATGAGAAGTATCCTATTGTAATTAAAAATTTGGACTTGAAGATCTTAATAAAGAGAGGCTAAGTCTTCGGTTTAAGTCGAAAGAGAATTGTTATGTGTGAAAAATAAGAGGTGGAATGAAATAGTTTCGGGAGTATGAACATAAACGGTAATGAAATAAGTAGGTGGGAGAGTGGAAGCAGTGGGTTGAGTAGCTATAATCATGGAAGTAGGGATGGATGAGGTTGTATTAAGCTCCGCAAGATTGGTGGCCTCCTCATGAGTAGAAAATAAAAGTAGGTCTAGATCTTGAGGATGCTCAATAAGATGAGCATTGAGGTCACGAAGATCATCATTGGTGAAGGGAACAAACATGATGAAAATAACACCAAGACTCCTAGAAGGAGAGGTGAGATTGAGTGTGGGATTCACTAAATGATTAATAAAATATAGAATTTATAAATGCCTAAATCTGATTGTAATGTAGCAGTAAATGAATAAAAATTAAGTATAGAATTTGACCAAGCAAGATAAGCTAGAAAGTATAAAACCCCGGTTGCTAAGAGGAGATAGGAGAACTTAGTTAATTCACAAATAATCATGGATTGTGCCAAAGTGATGAAAAAAGAGGAAATTTTCACACCGAAACCCAAAAAATTGTGCGACCGCAAGATCTTCCCCGACCTAGGGGCACCTGAATGGGTCGGGGGGTGCTGCAAGTGGTACAAACTCTGCTATGGGAATTTGTGATTGCTCGTAACCTTAGAAAAATAACTTTGAGGGTCGCAAGATGTTCACTTTCCTTTTTACCTATCGTTAGTATGTCGAGCAATGATCGTCGATGTTGCTGATAACCCTAAGAATAAGAAGTGACCCGCAAAACCCTTAAAAGTACATCAAATCCCAAAAATAAAATAATGCAAATGAGGGGTCAAACTATGATCAATTGTCAAACGAGTGATCTTACGACTGAGAGTTGCACTACATTTTAGACCCAATGTAGTTTCGTGTGTGTGTGTGTGTGTGTGTGTGTGTGTGTGTGTGTGTGTGTGTGTGTGTGTGTGTGTGTGTGTGAAGAGATTGTGCCCTAGGTGGCTCTTGTGTGTGTCACACTTGATAGTGAGCAAGTAACTAGATGTAAAAGATGTAAATAGATGTATGCATGAAAGAATGAACTTCCCCTCCTATGAAGTGTATGCAAATAAGGTAGTCCCTTGCCCTTGTGTGGATGTTAGATGGATGCTTGAATGCTCTTGACCTTAGGTGGTGATAGCTAATGTTTAGTGCTTGGTCCCTTATTATTGCCACATAACTTTATATTTATATGATTCCCTTGCTTGAATTTCGTAATTAACCCCGAAAATACCGACTACCAAAAAGATAAGATGCCCAAACAGATAGAAAGGACCCAAAAGATGTGAGCAAAGTACAAAGAGGTCAAGGGCACCCATAGGGGATGGAGGCGCCTAGTGTTGTTGTCCTGGCTAGGCACTGGTGTCTAGAGTGAGAAACGTTGAAGTGTGAAAAGACAAACTAGGCTAGAAGGAGTGTAAGATCAATAGAAGCAATAGAAAGCAAGCAAATATGGCCAAAGATATGGGTTGATTAGTACTTTTCTTACTTAGGAATCATATGAATAGTAGTATGTAATCATGACTAAATATATACCCAAAGTGCATGATTTAGTGTCTACATTCATCACAGATTTGATCATATGAAAAGATGGTTTTGGATCCTAGAGTAGCAACTTCAAGGTTAGCCATTCTAATCAATAATGCTCAATCATTAGATGGATGGGGTTAGGATGTCAAAGGATGAGATTGGAATGCATATGAGGTAGATAGATTAGGTTGTTGATATGTTTGAGGATGAGTAGGTGTTGGTGGAAGTGTTTGATAAGGGGGAATGTAGTTAAATGGTTGTGATTGAATGGGTTGTGATATAGGTTATTGTTGAGATACGAGGATGTGATAAGATTGGTGAGATTGAGTGGGATGTTGATAAATGGGGAAATTTGTTTTATAGGGTATGTGATAATTTGAGATGTAAGTAAAATGTAGTTGAGACATTTGAGTGGGTTGGTTGGGGAGTATATAGCTAAAGGTACCTTGAGGAGGAGGCTGATGGGTTGGAGTTGATTCATATGGATGAGGTTGCGAAGTGATAACATTGGCATGAACATGAGAAGTAGAGATAAAAGACAATGTTGAATTATGTTGTTTCAATGTAGGAGGAAGTAAGTGAGATTCTTAAGATGATCGGATATGGGTATAAGTGACTGTAGTGGATGAGGAGGTGATGGGGATAAAAGAAGTGATAATGGTGTTAATATGAGGCAAGTTGGGTGGAATAGGCTCCACCAATTGAGTGGATTGATGGGATTGGGGTATCATGATGGATTTATAGACTAGATAGTCATGAAGAGCGATAGGATTAGTGTCAAGGAGTTCTTGAAACTCCGAGCATCCACGAGGGATGGTAGGAGGTCCAAGAGTCTCTAAAAGATCACTAGACGAGGATGTAGATGGTCTAGAGATAATTGATTGATAATAGGTAGAAGGATTGGTTTCAATATGAGGATCATTTTGGATGGCATGGGTTTCATGAAGAGATACCATAGAAACAAGGGGTTGGGAGACCAAAGGTGCGATGATCATAGATATAGAGGAAGTAGTGACAAGTGGAGAAGCTTGTTGGGAAAGATCATCGAAGTGGAGATGTTGTTGGATGAGGTAGATTGTTGTGTTTTCTTGGCCTGAGAGCGAGTGATAACATGCATAAAACAAAAAATAAGAACTTATATAGTTTATAAACAAACAAGTTAAAAACATGTTTTTAATCATCTTGATTATTTAAAATGATGTGAAAAAGAAGAAAATGGGCTCAAAGGGAACCTAGGAAATGACAATTTATGGATGGTTTCAGGTAGTTTTGGATGGATTCCTTGATATACCCGAAGGTACATGAGGCATGAATCTATGATGACTACTAGTACGGGGCTTGGTATTGGGGCCTACCCCCTCACTTCATAGTCCCAAAATGATAAGGGAGTCGGGTGCTTAGCTAATATACCTGTAGTAAAAATATTTGTAACTTTGGCGAACACCGTGACAATTTTCCTATTGGGTGATAAAATCCCAATAGTTCCACCTATGAGGAAATGTTTGAGATGTATAGTTTGATTTTTGTGTTTTGGGATGTGTGTGATGAAGTATGCAACAAGTTAAACCCCTAGTTAGACTATATTTCCAAACAAGTATGAGGGGTTCTTTTTAGATCCAAAATGAAATGTGTAGATTTGATGAGAGAAACAGAAAAATACATACAATGCAATAAAATAAAGAGATGGGGAATAAAAACAAGGAATACCTGATAACACTTTTCCTTTTTATCTGAATTTTTAAATCAAGTAGAGCAAGGAAAAGCCAATCCACACAACGCAATCCAATGTAAGAAAGTAAATAAATGCTCCTACCTGCGAGGTTAGTAGAAGATGGATAGAAGAAAATGGAAATGAAAGAAAAAAATAAAATACTCACCAAAGAAGGGTGGGTCCTGTCATCACCAATCCGCACTATGATAATTCTTCACCGAACTCCTCGTGCTATGATTATTTACTAATGCACAACCTTTAGTTGGTGGATGTAATCTGAAACAAAAAACAAACATAACACAATAATGCCATCGACTATGATAAGATGGAATGATGAAAAATATGAAATATCAAAGTAAATTATAATATTAACATGAAATTGTTACAATCTCACCCATGAGGTACTTCAAGTGTTATTGACTTCACTTGCCTTCCACCAATACTATGGGAGAAAATTTACAATTACACCTCTTAATGACTTCTTCAACACACCTTTAAACTGATGGCTTCCTTTACACACTTCATACAATATTTCTCACTACTTCTTTCTATGCTAAATGAGGGGGGTGGCCTCTCTATTTATAGAACTTCCAGGATTATCCATCTTATCTCTAAGATAGGATAAGAAATCCACTCTGACGAATCATATTCCATACCTTAACTCTTATCTGTACATGTAAGCTTATCTTTTAAGATAAGATAAACCTTATCATTTTACATGGGTTCCACATTTTTAAACTTTTTACAAATAAAATACACAAAATATTTATGACCTCACTCCTTGTCCTTATTACCAATATAATATTTCTAATTCCTAATCATGTAGACCCTACTTCTCTAATTACCCAAACTTTGACATTTTAACATTACCGGACCACTTACAACAAATATTTACTTTTTACCACAACATTCCTATTGTACTTTTGACTATTACCGTACTATACATTATTGGTGGCATCGAAATCGGGCAGCCGTTATCTTCTATCAGACGCTACTACTAATTATACTTAACAACATCCTATTCCTAATACATACATTAATGAAATAGAAATTACAGAGGAAAATTTTAGTGTCGACATCTTCCTTCTTCCTAGCTTCTACTCCGTCCCTGAGTAGACTATTCTCGGTGCTTGGAAAATCTTCAACTTGTCGTGGTTCACCCATTTCGTAATGGGAGTGCCATCCAATTCCTCCAAATGCAGTACGTACCATTTTCATGCACAATCGCTATTTTGTAGGGCCCATCCATTTTGGAAGAAATTTTCTCTGCCTTCTTTTTTTTGTATCTGAATCATATACTAGAACCAAGTCATTCACATGAAATGGAGACCACCGGATCTTTTGATCAAAGTATTCCTTCTGCTTCATTTTCTTCTTATAGCTTGTATCCTTAGCTATTTCCCTCATTTCCTCTAACAAATGAAGATGTACCAACCTTTCTTTTACTGAATCACTTTCATCCATTCTTTCATTTTTCATTACTCTGACCGTGGGAATATCAAACTCAATAGGAAGAACTGGATCAATGCCATAAGCCAACTGAAATGGGGAGTATCCTGTTGCTGACTTTGATGTTGCCCTATATGCCCACAATGCTGCATGAATCCTTTTATCCCATTTATGTACTTGCAAGGCTGCATCTTTTGCTAGAATTTGACACAACACAAAATTTGTTCGCTCCACTTGTCCATTTGTGCTTGGCTTGTATGTTGTTTCCTTTCCGTGCTTAATAGAAAACTTATTGACTAGGGCTTCTACCACCTCATTAATGAAGTGGCTTCCTTGATCTCATTACAATTTCTAATGGACAACCAAATCTGTGACAATGCGTTCATATATGAACCTTGCCACTTCATCCATGGAAGTTGTTTTCAATGGCCTAGCTTCAACCCACTTGGTTAAATAATCTGTGGCAACTACAATATACTTATTTTGGCGTGAGGTAGTGGAAGTGGACCTACAATGTCTATTCCCACTTTTCAAAGGGACCAAGTGGAAGAATAGGAAATAATGGAGTTGATGAAGTCTTACGGTTACCATGTGTTTGACAAATATCACATGTCTTACAATAATTATAACAATCTTTAAAAAGAGTGGGCCAGTGATAACCTGCATCCAAGATCCTTCTTGCATTGTAAGTTGTCCAGAGAAGTGCCCTCCACATGTACCATTGTGGAATTTTTCTAGCAGCTTCCTTCCTTGATCACGTCCAACCGCCTCTCAGATCGTCCATCGTGTCCTATTCAAATAATACTCCATGCAGTAATAGAATATGGACGATCGGCTTGAGTAATCTTTCTCTTAGTCTTTACATTGGGCACCATCAGAAACTTGAATTCATTTAGATAATTCCAAATATCTATGTATTCACTAGGGATTGTGTCAAGGGATAACAATGTTGCATCGGGAAATCATCATCATCACAAGATGATCCTAAACCATCATAGGCTCGAGAGAGTGCATCTGCATTGACATGCTTCTTTCTTGGCCTATCTATAATATCAAATTCAAATTCTTGTAGCAAAATTATCCATCTTGCTATCCTCCCTGATGGGTTAGGCTTATTTATAATATATTTTAGAGCCTGATGATCTGTTACAACTAGAAATTTTTGCCCTAGCAAGTAATTCCTAAACTTATTTACAGCAAAAATGATAGCCAGAGCCTCTTTTTCAGTTATAGTATAATTTACCTCAGCACTACTCATTTGTCTGCTCCCAAAGTAAATTGGATGTTCATTCCCATTTTCATCCTTTTGGCTCAGAGTACTTCCTAGTGCTTTGTATCCGAGGTATCAAGTGTACACAATGAATGGCTTGCTCCAATCCGATTCTTTAAAATAGATGAAGACACCAGGCTTCCTTCATTGTCCAAAAGCTTCATGCGCCTTATTTCCGGTTCATAAGTAACATCCTTCTTCAAGAACTGGGTTAGTGGTTGTGCAATCTTTGAGAAATTCTTGATGAACCTTCTATAGTACCCCACATGGCCTAAAAATGATCTCAACTTACTTCTATTCATAGAAATGGTAACTCTTTGATTTTTGAAACTTTATCGTGATCGCACTAATACCATCTCTCGGATACAACATGCCCTAACAAAACGCCTTTAGAACATCCAAAGACACACTTTGAGGGTTTAGTGAGGCTTGTGCTTCATCTAACCTTTCAAATGTTGTCTCCATTTGGTGCAGTGGTCCAACTTGCTCCCATAGATGCAAAATCATCCGTAAATACTCATGAAGGTCCCAATGTAGGGTTCAACACCCTATTCATCAAACGTTGGAATGTTGCTGGAGCATTACACAACCCAAAAGGCATAACTCTATAAGAAAACGTTCCCCAAGGAGTGGTGAACGTGGTCTTCAACTGATCTTTCTCTGCTATACGAACTTGGTTATAGCCGCTATATCCATCAAAGAAACTATAAAGACTCCTGGCCAGCTACTTCATCCAAGATCTGATTTGAAAATGGAAGAGGGTAATGATCCTTCTTTGTTGCCTTATTGAGCTTCCTGTAATCAACACAAATGCGTAGCTTCCCATTCTTTTTTATTGAGATCACAATGGGAGAAACCCATTCTGAATTCTCCACAACAAATATGAATCCTGCATCAAGCAACTTATCTATTTCTTCTTTTACAGTCTTGGAAAAATTAGGATTCATTCTATATGGCATTTGCTTTATGGGCTTAGCACCATCTACCAACTTAATAGAATGTTCTACCCAACTTACTTGACGGAGTTCCTTGTAATCAAAAGTGAATATGTGTATGTACCTTCGAAAGAGCTGGAGGTAGGATTCCTTCTCACTCTCCATCACAACATCACCAATCTTTATTTGTTGGAGATGATCATCAACTTCTTCTTCAGATAATTTTATGGGGTCATGAGTTGGTGTGATCGAAGGATATCCATGATCAAACATCCACCTCACTTTCTTCATCTTCAAAGGTCCACTTCACCGGTACTAGAGTAATCGAGGATGTCCAATCATCGCTTTCATCACTTGAATCCACAGTTCTACTTTATGATGTCGAGGGATCACGTTTATCTTCACCCTCTCTCTACCACGTCCAAGTGTCATGAAACCTTCATTCCAAAGAGTTTCTTACATGAACTCTCCTTAGCCATGGTCTTCCTAACCGCATTGGGTATGCAACAGCACTCATTTTTCATCACCCGAAAGTCTACCACACATACAACACCCATAATGATATTGCCACATTTGAAACTACACCTTCTCGGTTTAGTTTTTCCTTATTTAATGACCTTAACATAAGTGTCAAGGGTGATCAATTTTTAACCCCAACATATTCATTACATACTCGGTCATTACATTAACTCGCAGCACCTCCATCAACTAAGACATCATGAATTGAAATACCATTACATAATACCTCATCTTGTGGAGCATAGGGATCCGCCTCGCTCCAAAACAGGGGACCTCAACCTCCTTCCTTCGCCGAGCATTGAGTCCACTTCGCAGCCTCCCGCCTCTTCTCGAAGACATAGCCAAGAGTTGACCATATGTAATATTTGTAGGCCTTTTGGACAGATCTTCCAAGATGGAGTATGGTCCTTGCCCCTGTGAAATCATAAAATCCTGCACACCCAACTTTCTTCTCCTATGTTTCTTACTAGTTTCTCCTTTCATCTTCTTAGGATCATTTCCATCTTGATTATCTTTTTCTTTCTTTCTTTTTGTTACAAACACATCTACTTCATTATTTCTACTCTTATCTACTACATCAAAAGAATTCACAGGTGCTTTTCCTTTATCATTATCTCCTTTACCAGATGTAGAAGCTCTATCTGGACAATTATACTTATAATGACCCTTTTATAACAACCATAACATACAACTTCGTAAATATTTCTTTTTGACCTCTATCTCCTCCCCGAGAACTAAATTCTTTTCTCAAGAAGATTAATAGTTAATCGACCCATCTTTTTGAGCAGATCTTCATACTCGTAGATGTACTAGGAGAAATATTTGTGCTCACCGGAGTGGTCAGTGGATTCTGACCAAGGGTGCCGGTGTAGGCTCTACTTTAGCAACAATTTCTTTGGGCTCCTCTTCCATGCTTTTTCTTGCCTTCTTGCAATCTCCTTTGCTTGTTCAATGGTAGTTGGGTGGTCATACTTCACTCGTTGTCTGATCTCTGGCTTCATCCCAAGAATGAAGTGCTTACATAGGAGATTATCCACGCCATTCATCAACCCATCCGCTAATCCTTCCTTCCGATCTGGGCATCGAGCTTCCTCCTTAGCTCTAGAACACGAGCATGATAATCCCTTATCTTCTCCTTCTCTCCTTGGGATAGCTTTGTGATATCGATCATGAGATCTGCATATTTCTGTTGTTCACCAAATTCTTCAAGAAAACTTTCAGTTAATAAATCCCATGAATTTTTCACATTATCACCTAGTGTTTCAAACCACCTAAGTGCTGAACCATCCAAAAAGGTAGGAAAAAATTCAGTCCATTGTTCCCTTCTTATGAGGCCATTACAAATACAAGATCGTTTAAACTCTTGAATGAAAGAAGAAGCATCTTCATTAGATTGAGCTGAAAAAATAGGAATCTTTCCCATTTTCAAAAGTAACCACCGTGAAATACCAACCCACAAGTACAATCAACAAGACTTATGTGCACAAATAATTGGAATCACTATACTAGAAAGTGACTTTACACCTTTCTACAAAGAAAATAGAAATGACCATGGTAAACTATGGTAAAACTTGACTTATCATGGTAAAAACTAACTTTACTCATGGTAAACACTATTCACAAGAAAAAAGTGAAGTTACTATGGTAAATACTATTCACGGTAAAAAGTGACTTTACTGTGGCAAATACTATTCATAGCAAAAATGAATTTACCATGGTAACTACTATTCATGGCAAAAATGACTTTACCATGGTAACTACTATGCACAGTAAAAACAAGGTTACCCTCCAATTGATTTTTGACTAAGTGGGAATATCTCTCCAGAAAATCCACCAACGAGGAATGGTCCCGCAACGGAACCAAAATGTCATCACCAATCCGGCACTATGATAATTCTTCACCGGGAACTCCTCGTGCTATGATTATTTACTAATGCACAGCCTTTAGTTTGGTGGATGTAATCTGGAAACAAAACAACAAACATAACACAAGAATACCATCGACTATGATAAGACGAAATGATGACAAATCTAAAATATCAAAGTAAATTATAATATTAACATGAAATTGTTACAATCTCACCCATGAGGTACTTCAAGTGTTATTGACTTCACTTGCCTTCCACCAATACTATGGGAGAAACTTTACAATTACACCTCTTAATGACTTCTTCAACACACCTTTAAACTGATGGCTTCCTTTACACACTTCATACAATATTTCTCACTACTTCTTTCTATGCTAAATGAGGGGGGTGGCCTCTCTATTTATAGAACTTCCAGGCTTATCCATCTTATCTCTAAGATAGGATAAGAAATCCACTCCGACGAATCATATTCCATACCTTAACTCTTATCTGTACATGTAAGCTTATCTTTTAAGATAAGATAAACCTTATCATTTTACATGGGTTCCACATTTTTAGACTTTTTACAAATAAAATACACAAAATATTTATGACCTCACTCCTTGTCCTTATTACCAATATAATATTTCTAATTCCTAATCATGTAGACCCTACTTCTCTAATTACCCAAACTTTGACATTTTAACATTAACGGACCTTTACGACAAATATTTACTTTTAACACAACATTCCTATTGTACTTTTGACTATTACCGTACTATACATTATTGGTGGCGTCAGATCGGCAATGGCCGCCATATCTTCTATCGGATGCTACTACTAATTATACTTAACAACATCCTATTCCTAATACATACATTAATGAAATAGAAATTACGGAGGAAAATTTTAGTGTCGACAGTCCCACTGGCGTGCTATAATGTTGACCAAATTCCCCCATTCATGCTCAAATTAGTGAACTAGTACCAAAAGAAACAACTCCAAATATGTGAGGGTTTAAGGTACCTCGAGATGTGATGACGATGTACACTGGCATAAAATGATAGATCCTTCTCTATTATAGATCTTTACAGAGAAGGATCTATCATTTTATGAATACAATATTATAGATCGTTGCATAAAATGAGAGATCCTTCTATGAATACAATATTATAGATCATTGCATAAAATGCTAGATCCTTCAGAAATCAAGGGAAATCAATAGAAAAATATTGTATTCATAGATAAATGGGTGGGTTTCCTGATGAAGCTAGTCCTGAGAAGTGAAAACTTCCTAGGATGGATGTTAACCCACGTTTTGTTAAAGATAAAAAATTAAATGGGATGGATCTCGTATAATGCAAAATATAAAATAAAAAAGAAACTGAAATACTTGAGATAAGATAGAAATGCAAATTTGATCTAAATACATACAAAGAAAATCAAACCTGGATGGGTCGATGCTTGACCCAAGATCGCAGAGCATGGTGACATCAACCAGACCGGATGAGAAGAGAATGAAGAAAAATAGGCCTATAAGAACTCTTGCGGCTAGATCTCGAAAGTGGATCTTTGAGCCGAAGGCAACAAACCGCAACATGTTCTCGATTTGGATCTAACAGAAAGGATGCAAGAAATTATAAAAACCGATGATAAGTGTAATAAATATAGACCCAAACAATGATGAGTGGGGTTAGCGAACATATGTGAGATGATAGAAAGGTAGAATGATTAGATTTGAAGGTTAAGTGGTGTAGAAGATCAAAGAGATGATGACTGGGGATCTAGATGACAAAAAGTTAGCAAAATGGAAGCTGGGTCGATGGCGCTAGAGGCTGATCTACGATGAGGTTTATGGAAAATGAATGATGAGAAGGAAAGAATGAAGGTTAAGGTGATGACAGAGCTCCAAGGTGGTTGATAAAGACTTGCAAGAGGACCTGACAATTTGCAAAGCTGATGGAAAATGATGGCAAGATGACTAGAGGGCTTCAAACAAACACAAAATGTCCAAGATCTTCATAATGATGAAAGAGGTCTTTAAAAGGTATCCAAGATGAGAGAAATTGTTCTTGAGAGAAGAGGATAAACCCGTAAAAACAACCTAAAGCCGAAAGAGACCCAAAATTCCATCCCTTAACAAGGAGGGGTGAAGGTGGATTTATAGGTCGACGGTGACCGTGATGAGTAGCCACCGATTGCGGGGATCCATCCATTTAGGTGGTAGGAAGGTGATGGGCTCGAGACAAGGAGCCCATATGATGTGAGATTATGGTTTAGAAGAGTTAAGGCACGAATTAGGGTTGCTTAGGATGAGTAAATGGGTAGTTGGAGGGTGGAAATTATTAAATAAAGGCCATGGAGAGGTGAAATCATTAAATGGTGGCCTAGAAAAGATAAAATAAAAGATTTAAGAAGAGGAAATAAATTAAATGGGTGATTAGAATTAACTAAACATGATTAGGGATTGTTGGTAACTCATCTTACACCTCCTTGGGGCCAGGCACCATCAATAAATGGCCTGGGGTGCTTTAAGAATGGAAGACTTGGAAATTTATGTCATTTGTAGCCGAGGAAAATGTCTGGAAAACTTATTGAGACCAAGATTTGGAGGGATTGAATGACACGTACAAAGGGGATGGCCTACCCTCTTACTTTTGGTCCTGTCTTTGACCAGGGTGAGAGAACCCACTATGTAACCTGAAAATGCAGAGGGGTGAATGGAATCTTGGTTTCTTAATTTCCTATGAGTATGTAAGTTAGTCCTGGATGATCATGGCCAATGAATGCAACATTTAACTCTCACAAGTTATCACACTAAATGGTGCATATGTTAATCCAAGTAGACACAAGTTACTTTAGACAACTAGAAATTCTATATGCTTCGCAATATTCGTGGTAGGGAAATACAACTTACAAAGTCCTTTGAAAAATGTTTATAAATAGAGAAAAAGATATGGTTTATAGGATTCAAGTGATAATGTGTCTGTATTTTGTGGGGGTGGGAGTTTATACCGTGATGGAACCGATTATAATAGGGTTCTCGAAACTTCAACAATGTTAAAATGTCATCCTAGATGTAATGATCACTCAATCAATTAGAAACAATCCCTTGAGAAAAATATTTGCATTCATGGATACCCAAGAATGTATATTTCCATACAACCTTTAAGAAATTACACAGAAAGGCTCATGTCAATATCTTAACAGAATGTTCATGACTCCTAATCCATTACGCTTGAGATTCACTCGAAGGCTAACACAAATCTCTACAACAGAATGTATGTATAATGAATTTAAATTTGTGCACAGTGTTGTGAAGAGAATGCTCTCAATATAACATCAATCAAATTACCAAAATACTACCACTAAGGACAAATCTACTATAATCCAGAGGAGACATGAACAAAATATTGCAACAAGAAACATAACTTGATTGATTAAAACACATAACTCAAAATAAAAATGAAAAAGCTATGCACATACACAATTCATTTTAATTTTAAAAATTCCTTAACAAGGGAACACAAAACATATGATCTCAATATCTGTCAATGGTTGTACACTTGCAACCACCTTGACACAAGAAAATTTGAAGAACCAAAACATTTCACGTATATCTCATTTAATGATAGTATTCAAGAAATACATCAATTCTCTCTGTCTTTTCTAAAAACTTAAAGCTAGAAAAATTAATCCCCCTTATATACGAGGACATACCCCGTATATATACAATTGTGACTTCTTTCATGGTTTCATCCCCCCTTTTACAAATAGTGAATCTTTGCAAGGAATATCCTTCACTTGTGTAACAACATTTTATTTATGGTTATTGCGTTGGGATTACTTTAATTTCTATCCTGCCATGTGGAGTGGATGTTAATAAGCACTACCAAGTGTGAGTTACATTCCTTTATTTTTTTATGATGACCGGGGTGTCGGGTTATATTTCTCCATTTGCTAACATTATTTTATACATCAATTTGATTCTTTCCATTTTGAGCAATTTGAGAAGCTTTTGATGTTCCAATGTAGATTGATTTAATACTACTATTTTCTCCTTTTGGGAATCCATTTCGAGATGCACACAATCATTGTTACTTCCTTTTAACTGAATATCCTTTTGTGTGATCTGTTACATCAAGCCAAATGACCCCTTTTTGATTAACGCCAATCCATTTCACCTTTATCATCTTGTGTGAGTATCAAAAGAAATCTAGCATTTAACTCAGATATGATTTCATGCACAACTATTCCCAAACTCCCTTTCTTCTATAAATTCTCACCATTTTCTTCATAAGCTCATATCTTTTCTTCGAGCTTCAGTGTGAAGAACTTAGTACAAATTCCTTTCTGTAAAATGGGAGAGGTAGAGTTGGTAGCTAATCTGAAAGAGCTTTCCTCTGAAACTTTGCATTCAATTTTTGACTTATCTGGTCCTGATGAAGCATTCATGAGAATGATTTTTGATATTGTAGACCAGGAAGAATGTGATGGGCCCTTAACATCTCGTGTTGTCAGGGTGGCATTGATTTGGAGGTTGATTAAGATAAACCCAATTTTTTCTGCCTTTCAAGTCATGTATTTTCATTTGTTTTGATGGGAGGATAAAAAAATCCCAAACAATTGATTTTTTTGGATCCGATGTAGGCCTGCCATAGTTAATACCACCATCAATGCATATCCTCTCTTTTTCAATGAGGAATTATTTGAGAAAGAAATTCCCGCAGATGCATATGTCTTTTATGAGGAAGCCTCTGTGGATAACATGTCTTTACTTTCCCACATAATGGCTGAACTTGAGAAACGTATTTCTCTTCGGAGAAAAAAACCATCGAGCCTTTATCTCGCAAATGATTTTGGAGCACCACTATATTTTCTAAAAAGTGCAAAGAGAGGTGAATCTAGATCGAAGCATCCAGGCCAAGTAACTCAGAATTTCCACAATCGCCCTTTAGCTCCCGTGAAGTACTTCTCTACCACCTTCAACATTAAAATCCACATGTAAAAAGGATTATCTCAAGGGTGGCCTAAGTATTTTGGAATGGGTTTATTCTTATGAGAAGAAATTAGAACTGATTCAAATATTGGGAAGCCCTATGGAAAGTATTACTGAGCTCATGGCGTTGAATATGTCTCATGATTTTGGAGGAGACATTCTATTTGTTCAAGGGGCTGAAGAGGTTGAAGAATTTGTTTTTAGGAAGATCCGTCGCCCGCGAAGAGGTTCACAAAATATAATTTTGAGACCATTACGACAACTCACAAGGCACGTCTAGAGAAGTGGTACAAGCGCATGCGAGATGCGTTTGGAGGAGCAAATGGAGAATTCCAGAGAAACTACCAACACTCTTGGATGAAGAAGCAGATTTTGTAGTGTACCAAAGATTTCTACATTGGCGATTCAAATTGGTAGATGAGACTATGGGCCCTCGGTGAAAACTCCCTTTTCCTTCACCACACAATTCTTCCAAGTGGGGTGAGCAAGTTCAAAGAGGCCAAGAGACTAAGTTTCAACCGTATTGGGGTGGATCAAGACCATAGAGAGCTACAAAGGCATCTCGTCTACCCCAAAAACATGCTTACATGGAGAAGTATGTCTCCCACGAGGTCCGGATGATGAAGTCCCCGACTTTACCAATCGGGTAAGAAGGACCGCAGAAAGGGTGTATCTATGTATAAGGCCAAATTTTGAAAAATTCGTGTACTGGAATGTGATGTCACCATTCCTAAAGACCCTATCGAAAGAAGGAATCTCGTGCCAAAAAAAAAAAAGAAAGAGAAGAGGTGAAATGTAAAAAGGCACTAAGTGTTCAAATTATACAAACAAGTGGATGCTCCAGAGACAAGTGCTAAGCCTAGCACTTATGCGTGTATAAATAAGTCCCGGTTAGAGAAAATACGCTAGAAGCAGAAAAACCTATCATAAAGGAGAAGTCACCAGACAAAGAAGAAGAGAGAGCAACATCTCCTATACTGGAATCCCCAGTTAGGAAGAAACAAGGTGATAGAGAAGGCTGATTTGGAGGATACAGAGAGCTTGGAGGCCTACAGAGGTGAAAGGGATGATGAGGATGAGGATGATGAACCTGAGGGAGTTCAAGGCCCAACAATTTTTGAGGTGCATGATTTGGAGGAAGAGGGAGAGGAAGAAAATAATGACTACATGTTTGTTCAGAGGAAGAATAACAGGAAGAGGAGGATGCTCAAGACAAGGGGGTGAGCAAGGAAGTAAGTACAAAGAATCAAAGACCCCCAAGCCTCATAAAGGAGCAGATAAACAAGGCCGCAGAGAGAGAAGTTGTAGGGATCATTGAAACCTTAGTGGAACAAGAGCTGGAGTAGAGTGCACAGGAGGTGCCGGAAGGGGATGAAGAAGAAAGTGTCAGAAAAGATCATGACAACGCAGTAGGAGGCCCCAATTTGATGATGAGCTTCCCAAAGGGAACGCACATAGGAGGAAGGTGCACAAAGATCCAAAGGAAGAAGATGGATTATGTTGATGATCCAAACAAGGTGTTACGTGTGTGCTTCTAAAGCACTGTTCTGATGGAGAAACTCATGGCTATGACATTGTTTGATGCGGAAGGTGCATACCCTCGGATAAGGAAAATTATTTCGTGGGCATTTGAGTCCCACCTCGACAAGACCAAATTTGAAGTAAGACAAGGAAAATGTATGCCTATGGTGTACATGCTACATGATAACTAAAAACACACACGATGGATTAGATTTTAGCTGATGCATCATCTGTAATGAATGCATTGATCGACATCGAACGTAGATGTTTTCCTTGTTTCTTCGACTTCACAACCACCCGTAAATGTCTTCAATATTATTCCTTGAAGAAATGGCCCATGCTACAGGAACCCCAACCTCTTGCTCGTCGAAAAAAAAACAAGGTGTATAATTGGTACTGCAAGGAATATGACATCAAAGGTTAACATGGAGTTTAATATAACAGAAAGGGAACATTATTAATGATACGGAAATCACATATCATTTCAAAATTCATTTCAATTACTTACGCCATATTTGTTCATAGCAAATGTCAAATCCATGGAGATTATGGAATTGTGTGAATGTTGAACCATTCTCTCACACATCCATGGTGTTTGCAACCCCATAATGAATGGAACAGTGGTTCCATTTGGCCATTGATAGTAGAAAAAATGTCCCTTTCCTTCGCATGCCATAAGTTCACACTCATGGCATCATCAATGTGCTTTTGAGACATTTTTGAGTGAACTCATTTCCATGCATTCATCACATCCTTTCTTGTCAGGAATTGGTCCCTCTTACTCAACATACCCACCAAGGATGGATCCTCTATATGTTTTTCATACACCGTGTCCACGGAAACACCCATCAACAGAAGACTCTCAATGTAGTTTTTGCATTCGTTTGACAAGTACAGGTGTAAATTGAGAAATAGGGGCGGAAGCCTTGATAAATATTATTAATCTCAATCAACCAAAAATACAATGGAGTGTTGCAATTCTTATAGGAATTGAACAACCATGTGCAGACAAAGAAATAGGTTACATAGGTAAAACTAAACTCACAACTGCTTCCAATATTACATCCGGGAAGCACATAATTGTTATAACAATTATACATGTGAAATAAAAGACAAATATGGTTGATAAAACCATATAACAAAATACAACAATAATATGGTTTATAATATAACCATATAACAACATTATTTAATTAATAAAATTAATTAAATAATCAATTTATATTATATTATGCATAATTAACCTAACATTCCCCCCCTTAATTGTGCATTGTCTCAAGGGATGAGGAGAGGAATTCTCTGAACAACTTGAACTTGTCACGTGCAAGTGACTTCGTGAAAATATTTGCTCGTTGTTCAGTTGTTGGAAAAAAATTGAAGCTAGATGTTGTGCTTCAACACATGTTCACGTATGAAATGAACTTGTACTTCAATGTGCTTTGTTCTCTCGTGAAAAACTAGATTGCGAACAAGTTTGAGAATACCTTCATTGTCAACATACATGGTGGTCAGTTTGTCCCATGGTATTCCAATTCCTAGTATGCGATGTAGCCAAATCGCTTCACAGGCATGTGCCTTCTCCTACATAATGATACTTAGATTCTGTGGAAGAGTGAGAAACGAAGTGTTGTTTTTGCTTCCCATGATATTGGTCCGATCCCATAAAGAATACAAATTGTAAGTGGATTTTCTATCATCAATATTTCCTGCATGATCTGAATTTGAATATCTAGTCAAGAAGAAATTTTCGTTCTTATTTTATTCTAGACCAAGATCCACAGATCCTTTGAGATATCTCAAAATGTTCCTTGGTTCTTTCCAATGACAACCTTTGTGTTCATGCATGAACCCGGATAGATCGCTCACCGCAAAGCCGATATCCGGTCTAGTGTAGGTCGTAAATGAGACTCCCAATCAACCAGCCGATGGCGAGAGAGTGGAATTTACCTTAGGAGATGGATCTCAACGAGATATCTGCAAATCTGCTCTCCATAGGTGTAGCAATTGGTGTGTAATCCATCATCTTGAATTTATTGAGCGTTATCTTGGTGTATTTCATCCGAGAAACAAATATGTGATTCTCTTTCTGCCATACTTCTGATCCAAGAAAATAATGCATTAGCCTGAGATCTGTCATGTCGAACGATCAATTAAGATCTTTCTTCGTTGCATTGATCATCTTCACTGAACTGCCAGTGATGACTAGATCGTCGACATAGACAACAAAAATCACAATCTCCCCCTTACTTTTTGAGGTAAAGATTGGGATCGTATGGATTTATAACAAATCCATGTTGTACGAGATGCTCATCAATCTTGATGTACCATGCAAGGGGTGCCTATTTGAGGCCATAAAAAGATTTCTTGAGTCTTCATACCTTCGCTTTGACTAAGTACTACATATCCATCAGGTTGAGTCATGTAGACTTCTTCTTGTAAATATCCATTCAGAAGGAACTTTTTACATCCATCGGGTGGACTTTCCAAACCCAAACCGCAAAGCATAAAATTAGAGATAAGATCATTCGATTGTTTTGATCTTAGTTATGGGAGCAAATGTCTCCTCGTAGTCTATTCCTTTTTTTTGTGCATACCCCTTTACTACTAGTCTCACTTTATACTTTTCCACTGTCCCATCTACTTTGTACTTTGTTTAAAATATCCATTTGCATCCAATGAGTTTCTTTCCTAGTGGAAGATCGACAAGCTACCAAGTGTTATTCTTCATCACTGATTGATATTAAGAATCCATGGCATATTTCCAAGCTTTTGACTATAGGGCTTCCTGGATTGTAGAGGGCTCATCAGATTCAATAACTCTACTCATCAAAGAAAATTTAACTTCTTCTCTTGCTTTACTACGAGTCCGTGGTCTAGGGGTGGATGTATCTGGTGGAGCATCCATTCTTGCATCTTGTAATGTGCTAGTACACCACTTGGGCATACGCTGAACTGTTCTCGTGGGTCGTGGTTCTATCTGATCAATACCATCATCCCCATCGTCACTTTCATCTTTTGAGGGAACATCAGATTCAATTTTTACAACTAGTGAAAAATCTACATTTGGTGAGTCTGGAGGAGGAGTCTCTGCTTCCTTCTTCTTGAAAAAATCAACATCTCTACTGGTGTAGAATTTTCTAGTCTTAGGATCCATTAATCTATACCCAAGAGTCTCTTCACTATACCCAATGAAGACAAGTTTCTGTGACTTCATGTCCAATTTATTTTTGTTCTGCTTGGGTATGTGTATGCTTGCTTTGCACCCGAATACTCTAAGGTGTGCAATAGATGGTTTCCACTTTGACCATGCTTCTTGTGGTGTTACTCCGTCAAGAGCAACCAGGGCACTCGCTCAACAAATACACCGCTATTTTTACTACTTCTACCTGCATGTCTTTGCAAGTCCAGAGTCATCGATCATGCATCGCACCATTTCCATGATAGTAAAATTTCTTCTCTCAACAACACCATTCTGCTGCAGTGTGTGTGGAGGAAGCATTTGTCGACAAATCCAGTGAGTTTATAGGTAGTATTTGAACTAATTACTAGTGAATTCCCCCCTTGATCTGAGTGGAGAGTTCTGATGTGACGACCAGTTTTATTCTCAACTACTACTTTGAACTTCTTGAAAGTTTCAAAAGCTTCACTTTTCTTGTGAAGACAAAAAATCCACATTTTTCTTGAATAGTCGTCAACACAAAGCATGAAGTGTTGGAACCTAGAATGATTTGGTTGCATCGGACCACAAAGATCGGTATGAACCAGGTCAAGTTTGCCATGAGATTGAAATGTACTCTTCTACAACGAATCTCTGTGTTGTTTTCCTATTAGGCAATGAGGACACTTGTTTGTATCCTTCAAAGAGATGGTAGCCCATGTATTATATTACGCCGACGGAGTGTCTCGAGATACTTGAAACTTACATGACCAAGTCTCCAATGCCACAACTATGCTGAGGTAGAGTTCTTAGCCACAAGTGCTTGATCATCTCTATGGAAAAAATCAAGTTGGAACATGCGTCCCACATTAGAGGCTTTCGCAACTATTTTCGAGCCTCATGATTTATCTCGAATCAAACATGTTTTCTTGCTGGAATGACTATCAAAGTCAATTTTTAGATTGTGATCAAGGATTTGAATGAATGAAAGTAGATTCTTTGTCAACCCAGGGACATATAAGACATCTGAAAGTCTACAATTACATGAACCAAGGGGTAGAGAAATGTTTCCAATCCCCTAAACTGTATATGTAAAATCATCTCCCAATGAAACACAATTTTTGATGGCGTGTCCCTCATTGAAATAAACCAGTCTCTGTGGCCATTCATGTGTCGAGTGGCCCCCGAATCAACATACCAAACATCACTAGATGACGTGGATGGTTCACTTGATCAAGCAGTGAACAAGTAGTCTTCATTGTCTGACTGTTCTTGTTGCTCAACAATATTTCCTTCATGTGACGGGATCTTCTTTTCTAGTTCCCATTTTCCCGCCCTGATTATAGTTATAATGTCCCTTGTGAGATTTTGTGGAGGTCCAGAGTTTCTTGATGAACCTTTCTTGTAAGTATTGTACCAACAATCTTTGAGGTCATGTCCTCTTTTACAAATAGGACATTGCTTCTTCTGTTGTCTGTCCCCTTGATACTGATTTTGATTTTGGGACTTTTGATAGGAATTAGGTTTTCCTTTCCATTTTTTATGTGAAGAAATTTCCTGTTCTTCTTCATCATCCTTATTGTGCATTGCTTCCTCTTGTTGCAGATCTCACGAGTTTAGTGTTGTTACAAAAATACGGTATGAAGAAGGGAGTGCTCTCAGAAAAATGGGAATGAGATCATCATCTTTGATCACTTCTCCTAGGGCTAGAAGTGAAGCCCTCAATTCTGTAACTCTTCTTAAGAAAGCTTCTATTTTTTCATCCTGCTTGAACTTTAGTGTGTGTAATCGGCTTTTGCAAATTCATTATAACATTCTTGTTCTTGGCCTTGTATACTGTGCTTAACTTATCCCACGCTTCTTTGGCTGTTTTGGCATCTCGAATGTGGGGTTGCACATCATCGGACACTCTAAACAAGATGATGAGTTTGGCCTTATGATTTGCTTTATCAAACTACCACTATTGTGTTGTATCAGTAGTTGATTTGGTCAAAGTACCATTCACAACATGCCAGATCTCTTCAAACTCAAGTTGTGTCTTGATTTTTGTCTTCCATGCAACATAATTGTTTCCTCTGAGTAGTTGTGAATCCGAAGAAAAAAATTAGGGGCATTGGTGCCCATTTTGTATATATTGAAAGGAACAATAAGAATATTGTTCCAAGCTACGATCTCAGATGATAATAGTACACCACATTAGATTTGTAAAGCAGAAGAGCTAAAATACCATATATGGAAATCCATCATAATCCATAATGCTCAATACATTACAATAGAATGACTTGAATTATTCAATAAGAAAGATGTACATATAGGAGGAGGGAAGTGCAACTACTACCTAAATCAATGGTGAAGAACTCCCACTAACTGATACTGGTAGTTAAGTTAACTCCAAAAGACTAGTAAGCTAACTCGACATAACTAAGAAGCTAACTCCACACAACTAGTACACCTAAGCAAGCTAACCCAACAAGTGTAGGGCTAACACAAGTGTAAGAATTATCCTAATAAATAAATAAAAGGATAAATAATAACCTACACTAACACCCTCCCGTAAGCATAGCTTAGGTGGGTGGAAAAGAAGGTGGGTCCCGGCAACAAGGCCTGATGAGGTACCCACGTACAACAACTGGGAAAAATGGACACCACAAGGTACCCAAAACTAGTAATAACAAAGTAGAGAGCAAAATCCTGCTGCAAGATATCCTCAGAAGCTCGACTCCAAAAACTTGTACAATGCTGAAGAAGTGTGGTGCACACTATGGTCTGAATCCACTGCTCGATCATATAACTCAAAAACAACTGACACTGGGCTTCACCAGAATAGCTCCATGCAAGGAGACTATCAATGGAGTGATGTCAAAAGTGAAAAACAAACACCAAACATAATTTGATCAACTGCTACAAATAGGTGTGCCATGATCCAAGAAAAACCAAGGCAACAAGGCAAGGACACGAGATCCAAATAAATAGGAGTGCCACGATCCAAGAAAAGGCCAAGGTAACAAGGCAAGGACACGAAACCCGAAGAAGCAGTATCAACACCACACCCTCCCATACTCTGAATGAGTAGAGTGATACCATAGATCTGTATGAGTTGCCAAAATCAACTACTCAAACACTGACAAACTAACACTGGGCTCCACCAGAATAGCTCCCCCACAAGAGAGACTGTCAACATGCCAAAAAAGTGTCGAAAATACAGATCCAAAATATCTCAACAAACAAGAGAGATATAAATGTATACACCCATAGATACAAGAATGCAATACCCAAAATTTTAGGATGTCGGGCTCAACCGAAAATGCATCCACAAGTGATCACAACACCCTCCCGAATTTGACACTTTATAATTGAGTGCATGTAAATATTACAATGAGTAACAATACCTTTTACATTTGAAATATGTGTATAAAAATGTCACCAATGCGTATATCTCGAAAAAATACACAATTTCAAAAAAAAGATCACCTTAAAAGATCACCTTAATCCGAGCTACGGATCAAAAGTTATGAGCTCTACAAGGTTTTGCTATTAAAATAATATTTTAATGTTGATCTTTTTAAAAGGTACACGTGACACCCAAATGTCCAAAGGGTAAAAGAGTGCATCCACACGATACATGCTTGCGACCAAAGGATAAAAGTCTAGCGCCCAAAACCTAAAATGTCCAGAGGGTAAATCATTGCGTCCAGAGGGTACACACTTATATCCAATGGATAAAAGAATGCACCCAGAGGGTACAAATCACGTATCAGTGGATAAAAGACTGCATCCAAAACCAAAATACCCAGAGGGTAAAAGAATGCATCCGAAAGGTACACACTTATATCCAATGGATAAAAGAATGCACCCATAGGGTACAGATCTGTGTCCAGTGGATAAAAGATTGCATCCAAAACTGAAATACCCAAAGGGTAAAAGAATGCATCCTAAGGTACATGCTTATATCCAATGGATAAAAAAATGCACCTATAGGGTATAGATCTACGTCCAGTGGATAAAAGACTACATCCAAAACTCGAAATACCCAGAGGGTAAAAGAATGCATCCTGGAAGGTACATGCTTATATCCAATGGATAAAAGAATGCATCTAGAGGGTATAGATCTACGTCTAGTGGATAAAAGACTGCATCCAAAACCAAAATACCCAGAGGGTAAAAGAATGCGTCCAGAAGGTACACGCTTATATCCAATGGATAAAAGAATGCACCTAGATTTGACTGTCTCAAAACATGGTCAAGTTTATAGTCAATTCTAGGGTTTTGGCACCTTCCAAATCCAATTCCGCACTCTGTTTTGCATAAAAATGCATGTTGCAAAAAATTGCTAACAAATTCCATATACATGAAAAAAATAAACCCTTGCTTGCAAAGAAAAACTTACTTAGATGTCTACATCATCTATCGCTCTGATACCATGAAAGGAATGATAAGAATATTGTTCCAAGCTACGATCTCAGATGATAATAGCACACCACATTAGATTTGTAAAGCAGAAGAGCTAAAATACCATATATGGAAATCCATCATAATCCATAATGCTCAATACATTACAATAGAATGACTTGAATTATTCAATAAGAAAGATGTACATATAGGAGGAGGGAAGTGCAACTACTACCTAAATCAATGGTGAAGAACTCCCACTAACTGATACTTGGTAGTTAAGTTAACTCCAAAAGACTAGTAAGCTAACTCGACATAACTGAGAAGCTAACTCCACACAACTAGTACACCTAAGCAAGCTAACCCAACAAGTGTAGGGCTAACACAAGTGTAAGAATTATCCTAATAAATAAATAAAATGATAAATAATAACCTACACTAATAGAGATCACTGATAGGGTTTGGATCTTATCACTCTAGGTATAAGGTCTCCCAATCTATATACCATTAGTTCAATATACCGAACCTTTCTATATATGCGCCCTTCCGATATACTTGGCGGTATGTGGAAGAAGCTCGCCCTTTCTATATACTTGGCGGTACGTGAAAGAGGTGTTAACGTACGTGAAAGAATTCAATACATGGTACCAAGACAGTACTGAAAGGGGTCTATGCGATTATTAACACCATTCAAAGAAATATCCTCATACGCACACGTAACTTCACTATATAATTGGATAATTTCTCAATGCGGATTTATGTCGTGCGATCGTTCACAAACGGATGGGATGGCTCATAGTGTGTGCCTTTGTGACCTTATTACTCCCGTCGATTTATAGGGATGATGCCCAAACGATGTTGTTGTAGCTATATTAGGCGTTAAGTGTAGTAGTTTAAGTGATGAATTTACCCATAAGTGCTTCCTAAAGGAACCGTATATACCGAATGTTGTGAATGAGATCTAGGATATCGTGAGTGTTACATAACCAATTTTTTTGTTGTTTTTGATTACAATTACGCCAGTTTTGATCGATTACAAATTTTGTAGGTGACTTATGACAACCTGACGCAAATTAGTACAACATATTGAAGTATACAAATTACATTCAAAAATTTGGAAAAATTGAATGGCAGGTAATTTTTTTTTGTTTTTGTGGGCCTTGGTGGCCTCCAGAGCCCAAAATGACCCACTACGCCAAAAAATTGCAAAAATATAGCTGAAAATGCAATTTCTGGATAGGCCTCCTTTAGCAAAAAATGTCTAGAATGAAAAAATAGGTTGAATGGGGAATTTTCTTTTTACCCTAAATTAGGGATTTCCCGCTAAAATTTTAGAGGATTTAGCTATGACTATCTGTTTAGAGGTGGGTTTTCCACCAAATCTACCTCCGAGTTTGGTGTTCATGATTTTCCCTCTAAATTTCAAATTTGAAAAGCTTTGTATTGGGGGTGGGGTTTGAACCTAACACCTCACACATCCAAGCCTTTTGGTCTATCCACCTCGACTCTTATGAGCACTTGTTATAAAAACGAAGCAAAGTAAATTTGTATTAAACAAAAATGGACTAACCTTTTGTAACAACGATTTGACATGAGGGATTCACATGGCTACGATGTGGTTGAGGTGGAGGTAGCGGTTTTAGGGCTATGTGTGCACAAAAAAATCTGAATCGACTCCTTATTGTTTGCATCATTTTGATTGAACCGCTTTATAGATTTTTCCACCAATTTGTATCTTTGAGTCATTGCTTTGTATTGTTGATTTAATTAACCACCTCTTCTTCTTTTTATTCATCCAATGTTTTTATTGATCATTGTTCCTTTGTGCGAATTGGCTCGATCTGGGTCGTGGCGAGGAGATAAGGGGTCATTGTTTTGTGTTACAGGTTCCTATGTTGAAGGGACGTGTCTTGTGTAAGTTCTGAGTGGACTTCAATTTTCTCAACTCGCCAATGAAATAAAGAACCCGCCATGCGATGTTGGCTCCGAGGATTGAATGAACACCTGGCCACTTAGCATTCTGATGAATGAGGAAGGTAGCTTAGTTGAGAGCTCGATCCCTCCAAACCTAAGCGAACTCAAAAAAATTTATAATACAGATAATATTATCTGTAACTAAGCAATTTAGTGACAAAACCCCTGATGGGGAATTTTTTTTTAAATAGCATCCAGGGAGAAAATTTTTCCTAGTGCATGAGGGACCAAGGCAAAATTTTTTTCTTTACGTTTACTGAATCACACAAGAGGTTGTGGGTTTGCGGGGAGGTTTGGGAAGGCTCTTTGGAGGCAACACCGCTTCTGTTGTTACAGATTTCTTCTCCACGAATTCTCCTTCCTCTGTAACCTTCTCTAACCTTTCCAGGGAGATTGATTCGCTTTGGTACCAAATGTAAATTGAAAAACATGGCGGAAGCTTTGATAAATATTATTAATCTCAATCAACCAAAAATACAATGGAGTGATGCAATTCTTATAGGAATTGAACAACCATGTGCGATTACAAGAAATAGGTTGCACAGGTAAAACTAAACTCACAACTACTTCCAATATTACATCCGGGAAGCACATAATTGTTATAAAAATTATAACAATTATACATGTGGAAATAAAAGACAAATATGGTTGATAAAACCATACAACAATAATGTGGTTTATAATATAACCATATAACAACATTATTTAATTAATAAAATTAATTAAATAATCAATTTATACTATATTATGCATAATTAACCTAACACGGGGCAACAAAACCACATGGGTCATTAATGGTAGTTTTGTTTACACCATGACAACACTCACCATTTACATCACAATGAAACAAATTATTGTATATTATTATTGCCACTTTGTCGGTCTCCCATACAAAACCTTCACATTGAAGTGACATTGACAACCCCTTTTAATTTGATACCTGCTCACTCTTTCACCTGTTGCCGACTTATTTCTATTGTCCTCTGGACCATATGAACACCAGTAGTTGTAATTAAAAAAATTAACATCAAAATTCTATCCAAATGTTTACGAAAAGCACGTATAAAAAAGAAGTGTTAGAAAAGGTTCAAACCACGAATATGTCTTCATTTTATGTGGTTTAGGGTCAACTATATCAAATTTTTTTTTGATGTGTGCGGACGAATATAGTCTCCAAAATGTCTATGAAACCCTCTCCCTTTACAAATGCCTCTAGTCTTGAAAGTGGGATGGCTGCACAAAGGTTGGTGTTATGCTCATCCTCGATTGGGGTCCATTCCAAGTCTTCATTCGAAAATTGACTCTTTTCCTCTGTTATCTCTTGGATAGGAAGATTGTACATGCCTTGCCATTTGGGCTTCCTTCCCATCCTAACAATTATTACATGAAGTTGGCATCGTTAATGAAACAATTATTTCATACTTTCCAAAATGAATTTTGAGTTGTGATTGATCATCATCAGCATGAATACCATCTTAAATCATTGGAAGCATATGAATTTTGGCTAATTCAAAAAACACATGTATACAAGAGGGTATTGAAATGCAAGGAAAACAACAATTTATAGGACTGCCTATGAAATTATGGAAAAAACATTAATTTTATGTTTATGAAATTATGGAAAATCGTAGTAAATATTATAAAAGCTATCTATTTATTTTGGTAAATCACAATTTTTTAACAAACTCATATTTTTTATGGATAACAATGTAGATAAATGACCCTATTTCTAGTAGTAATTCTATTTTTAAAAGATTAATTTTTAAAAATATGAAAATAAAGCATAATTTTTCATAATTAAACTTTAAGAATATAGATATTTTAAAATCATAAATTTGACTTTTATTATATTGTGAAATATCTATATAATATTTTAGAGAAGGCACTAATTTATTGTAGATAATTCACAATTTTGTTTTCAAAACTAGTGTATTGTGGACTATCAACAAAAAATAGTTTCGATTTATTGATTATTTATAGGTAGACTTGATTAATGATTGTTATTATTTTTGGTTTCATAAAATATTCATAAATAATATTTGGGTTATTATGTAGATTATCAACACAAAACGTTAAAATTGGAGGTGATGTATATTATTCATGATTGAAAAATTTTACCTTGTTTAAGGATTTATCATCCGTGAGTAAATTATAGTAGTGTAGATTATCTACAACTATAGTTTTACTTATATTTTGTTAGTGTATATTATTAAAAAATAGAAATAACTAGCATATTAAATTTCCCACAATGCATGTATTTCAAATTTTGTGGATAATACAAACTCAATATTATAATGTGTAGAATTTTCACACTTTTATTTGAAACTTAGAAATGGTGCTAAAATTTTGAATCGTAATAAAAATTATTTACTATACATTATGAACAACTAGTATTCAATGGCATACTAAATTGTCTAAAATATACATATAATTTATAAATTGTGAATAAATTGTGCACTATTTTTAGGAACTGTGGCAGGTTTCAAACTTTCTTTGCAAACTCCCATCTTCTTCAGTTTATGTGGAGGCTCGTATTTCTGTATATCTTCATTTTACCAATAGGATCAAGAGGAATGAAGCTCTTGGTATTCATATTCACTGAACAACAAAGAAACTAAATACAACACCACACATCCAAAAAGAAACATACAATTAATGTTAGTATGTTATAAGACAAAACTAATATGCATAATCTAATATGAAAAACATATGGAAAGGAAAACACAATTTCAGAAAAACTATCCAAGACAAATTGATGTATGAATAATTTCTCTTTGGTAAGTTGATTTAAAAACCTCATGCAACACAATCTACCACCCAACAATGAGCGTATTGATGTGGCATCCTAAGGGGCAAGCCCCTTCAGCACACAATGATTCCTGTCTTTACAAGAGGCACTTTCCCCATATACCGAATTGAGAGTGAGAGTATGACAATAATGAATTTATTTTGCTTCAACTTACATGATACATTGACAACCTTACAATTACTAAAATATAACAAATAATAAAAATTATTCTATATACAAATTATCTACACATTAGCAATATTTACAAATATAATGAATCCAAAAAATCAAACTTATTCTAATGTTATTCCATTTAACACAACTAAGAGCAATGAAATTACAACTAAGAGCTCGAAGATCACATGCAAATTTAATTGTAATTTTTATATTTTCTTATGATAGAAACAAATCAACATGAAAATCTAGAACTTATTTATGCTTATAGATAATATTAAGAATCATCTCAAACACTTATAACATTAAATGTGTTCATTTTGTTTAACTATAATTGTATTATTGTTTAAGTTATAATTACGTATTCTTAAAAATATGTTGTTAGCAATCTATAAAATTCACTAAATATTCATTACATCAGTCAAATAATGTAGAAAACCATAGTGTTTTTCGATGTGTTGAAAACCACAAAGTGTTTTTGGATCGTGTTGAAAAACACACTGTGTTTTTCAACATGCTTTGAAAACACTTGTGAGTTTTTCAACGTCTATAAAACACCGTGTTTTTCAATGTGCTGAAAAACAAACTGTGTTTTTCAACAAGATGAAAAACACACTGTGTTTATCAACATGATGAAAACCACAATGTGTTTTTCATCATGTTTTGTCTTATGGAATTAATTATTATTTTATTAATAATGTCCTGAACATGGTTGATTATAACAAATTCCTAATTAATGGGGGCAAGAAAATTCGTGATTAATGGGTAGAGAAAAAGAGAGGGAGAAGGGATTAAGGAAAGCCTGAGCATATGAAGAGGGGTTGTTTTAAACAGAAGTGAGATTTGGTGGCTTGTCAGAGTTGGGAGGAATGTAACAAAATTATGACCATGTAGCAGGACCTGACTATATACTATAATTTAGGGCTTGACTATGAAATGGTTTCTTAAGTACCAGGTGTATGTATGGATTGTGGTTGTAAGTGTAGTAATTGTACTCGACAATGATTTAATCGAATCCTCATGCCACCAAATTTGTGAGTGTTGATTAGGGTCGGCTTGCTATCAAATGAATCTACTTCTTATGAATATTAAGTTATAAAGTTGATAATGTGTTAATTCCCAACTTTGTGTCCATGATTGCCAACCCTCTTCCATTTTTATAGGAGGGCACCTTCTGCATATGAATCAATTTTTTTCCACTTATTCTATGTTCACAGAACCCAACTGTGCCTATGGTTTGAAGCCATCTTTATTGTTCACCATATTCAAACAAAGAATAAAAACTAATGGAGAGATTATTTAAGCTATGATACTTAGAAAAATATGCAAATTATTCCACCTCTATTCAATGGTATTCCTATTGAACTTCTTTATGTAAGTAATTCATCTTCTCGTTTTATCTATTTGATTTAACATGCTTTTTTATGTAAGTAATTTGTCTTCTCGTTTTATCCATTTTTCTTCCAACTTTTTTCCTAATAATGCTTTTATTTCTGTTATGTTTTATGTTACCTTTTAAATTTAGTAAAATATTTACATTTCATAGGCTTAATATTTGTTACATTTCACAAGTGCAATTTTTCGACGAGACAAGAATGTATACCAAAATCTACCAAAATCTACAGAATATATGATAATATACCAAAATCTGTAGACATATTTGGTGATAAATTACAGTAACCACACTTAAAAAATGATTGAGAAATTAATAAACATGGTTTTAAATCAAATTCGTTCGAGACCCATATTCAGATTCAGTGTGAAAACAAAGAAAAATTAAGAAAAATCAGCCTTTACCATGGTTTTGTGGTTGCATATAAAGAAAAATAAAGAAAAATAAAGATAATCGAATTGCATATTCGTGATGGTTTTGTGGTATTCAATTTCGAGTTACCTGTGAGACGCGGAATGATTCACGGTCAATTGTGTGTTGTGTTATGCCTTTGATTGCTATTTATGTTTCTTTCTCTAGGATTTGTCGAGGTTTTATGAGGATCCAAACACACTGATTATCTATTAAAAGAAAAAAATTACAAATCTGAGAGGAAGTGAACATGTCAAAGCCTTCCTCATAAAACAATCCACTAGTTATCTTATCATAAACTGCCTTTGTGACTTGAACTAGGGAAGGTGGGAAGGCGAGATCTAGATGGGAATATAAATGTTTTAGTGGAATATAGGATGGTTTCAACCTACTGTACCGTGCACTTTACATTTCCTTAAATGAATTTGGGCCTCGACCTCACCAAAGTGGTGACACACTAAGCAGATGACTATAAAATATGCGTAATTTATCTTTCGTAGGCGCACACAGGTCCATTGTGATTTGAATCCCTCCGGTGCCGGGTTTCCTTACCACGTCATGTCTTTTTCCTATGCTTCTAATGTGGGGCATGGTATTTTTATGGGGGCCACACATACATAGGTGAATTTTGCGTGGAGGGTAGCTCTAGCCTTCAAATGTTGCGTCATGCGTGCTGGACCAGGTAAATAATTTTCTAAATAATTCTTCGTATTTTAATTGATACATGCAAATTTTTTATTTTTTTACATTGCACTCAAAGCATACACCATGAAACGTTGAATTTAGATGATTTCATTTCTATTTTATTGATTTCATTTGTTATGTTAATAAATAAATCAATAGATACTGGTTATAATAAAATGAGGGAAAGAGTCATGGTATAATATTGATTTTGGTTTAAAACATATTTCAACATGGGTTAACAATTTTTTTGGTAACTATAAGATCGAGTTATATAATGAAGACAGTCTAGCACATGTAATAATAACACTAGGGAGGTGATGGATAATCCTTGACATAGAGAGCCTAAAAAGTTTAGAATTGTATATGTATATTATACAAGTGATGCGCGACCCGCTATGGTTTATCCAAGATTACTACTATGGATTTAGAGTACGGGATATTATTCAAGAGCATTTTATTTCAATCATTTGTTCTATAGGGTGTCTTTGGTATAAATGAGTGGCCATGATCTCAATGTCAAAATCTATATGGGTGACTGAAATGGATATTACATGGAGAAGGTACCAGTGAATCGAGACAAAAAAATATATGAAAAAGGTAAATGTAAAGGTAGCACCATGATCTCGTGTTGTCATTTTGGTAATTATAGTTAACTAAATTCATAGCATGTCTATTTATACACCGACTAATCAAAGATGCGGTCACACTACGAGTTGTGGACCCTTTTGCGAGATGCGAGTCAAGTAAATCCAAGGCTTCCATGAATCCATGTCTTCTCTACAACATGGGCTCTCAAGATCAGTATCAACTTTATGTGTGCTCTCAACATATACACCAAAAACAAATGGCCTGCTTTGAGCCACAAGGGCCCTCCCCGCCTCAAATCCGATCTTGTGCAGATCTCAACTATCCATCCATCTCTCATACTGGTGTTTGGAAAGGGAGAATATAGTTAGACGAGGAGTGTGAAAAATGTGGGCAGAGATAATAGCGTGTACAAAGTGCGGGTGGAGAGCAATCCGAATGTGAAAGTGAGTGTGGCCCAAAATATGTTGCAGTTAAATAACCGAATCACAAGGCGACATTTAAGGGAAATTTGATCATGTGAATGCGATCATTATTAAGGAATTCGAGACATAACATGGGAATGCATCCAAGGTGTAACCCACCTCATTCATACTCCATTCGTCCTATAATATTTCACAATGTGAAGTTTAGTGTGACTATATATATAGTAAAGTGCCGATTATAATGTCAATGGTGATGATGTCTTTCTAACTAGAAAAAGTTATCATGTCCACATTCAAGCTCATGTTGAAGTTAGTTGAGGCTCATACAGGGATTTAATTTCATTATTATGTTTCATATATATACTTTAATTGGTATGTTTCCTATATATCTTTTCGCTATATTAAAATAATTATGTGTTTACATTAAATTTTCTATTATCTTTAATAACATTATAATTATGTGTTTCATTTTTGTGACAATGTAGTTATGTTCTTATATATCATTTCTCTATGTATTGTCATAGGGATGCTGAGATGCAAGGAAGAGCTGCCCGAGTTTTAACAAGCATAGTTTGAAGTGATTCCCGAGTTAAGAAATCTGATTTGATGTTGGCATGAGGACTACAAATGTTCTTCAAATCATAAAACAAACAGAAAAAATTTAAAAAACAAAACAGACGTGGTGAGAGAGTGATGAATGTATGGAATGCATGCTACAAGTGACAATAGCTATATGGCACGAAAAACCTAAACACCTCAAACATAAGGAGGTAGTCGTGGGGGAACTCCTCAATAGTTACACACTTTGGTGTAATAATTATCTTTTCAGTGATAAACTCGTATAGTCTAAAATATTAATTTGAACCTACTTTTATGAGGTGTAATTTTTGGATTGAGCAACTCTAGGATACTAGGAAGATCTATCTGGTTTGTTCCTTTTAATGCAAACATGGCAAGGTGAATCTTAATTGTTTGCCTCCCTCTTTTGTCTACTACCTATCATTCTGTATGCCATCTCTGTCTATGTGTTGTTAGTATCATATGCATATTATGTTAAATATTTAAATTTGAATATCTCACCTGCACTTGATGCAAGTGATTGGTTACCCTTTTTAAATTTCATTATTTCCTCATCCTTCTTTGGTATTTCTATAGCTGATCCATTTAGTTGTTCATTTTATGATTGCAAGACATTAACTTCTTCGAGATCCTGATTTAGGTGTCACGGTTTACCTATCTCATCTTTTCCATTTTCATATTCTTTTTTGTTTCCTTAATTTTCTCTTGAAGACCTTCATATCCAAGCATTTTAATTTATCTTTTTTAAATTTCAATAGTTCCTTTATCATGGTGAGTTACATAAGTTGATATTGAATCTTGCAAAATTTTGTAGGTTGGTCCATGCCTGCACATTGACTGTTTGTAGACCTGTACCCGCCCCCCGCCGCCCCCGTATCACACTTAGTATTTATGTGAATAAATAACAAGTAAATTGGAAACTCAATATAAAAAGTTTTAATTTACAGTCACCTAAAAAAATTACAAGCGAAAAATAACATATTTGTTCTTAATTTTATTTAAATAGATTATACATTTAGAAATTGTTTACTCAGAATCTATTTTTCTAGATTTAAGACCTGTGAAAATGTTGTGCATTCTCTTAAGCAACCAATTCTTTTTAAATCCCCTTTCCAGCCCAATGTATTTCCTTACTATTAATTTCCGAGTTATCCCAATTAATAACATTTGTATTGTGAAGTTCAAGAAGATTGACTAGAGAAATGTTCCGTTTGAGGGAAAAACTCTTAATCAATATAAATCCTTGAGAGCTTGGTAGCAGGTATTGAATGTAGATATTATTGTGCAATGAGTGTTTGGGCCGCATTCAACAAACTTTTGAAATCATTAGAAGATCGGTTGAAGAACATGAAAATAGGTGAAATTCAGCCTATAAATGAACATGAATACATATAATGAATGGATACAAATAGAGATATGATAACAGATGCAAATAATTTCTAAGACACCAGATTGAATACAATTGGATACACCATGTGCTATATTATATTACCTACAGTATAAATACAAAGAAATATAATAATAACACTTATTAACTACAAATTATAAATAAATGTGTACCATGTTACATTAAATTATTCTTTAAAAAAACCCATGAGCATAGTGTAATGCCCCGCCTTGGGACATAGAAAAACCACACCAAAATTTGGGTAATTTTTTTAAAAGTATAAACAATTACTATACTTACCCGATTCCCATTATTAATTATTCTATACTAATTTGATTTACCCAATTAATTAACCACTAGTCCAATTCCAACTTTAATTATTTATTTCTACTAAATGTTTGCTAGGGTCACAATAGAAAGTCTACACACCCCTTTTAATTTAATTAGTTTCCCCTTTTTATTTAATTTTCCCCCACACACCCTTCTTTTATTTTATTTCCTAATCCCACAAAATCCCATGACTTAAAAGTAGTGTAGGATTAAATGTGAACCCTAGGATCAAACTAATCTTGGCCCTAGATTTTATGTTGCCCTAGAAATGCCTAATCCATCTTTATGGTTTCTTTTCCTTTCTTTTCTTTTCCATGTGATTCATTTTGTTTCTTGTTTGTGTAGGTTGAGGAGGAGCCATGGAGTTTTGGATTCATGGATTTTTAAAGGATAATATCATTTTTTTTTGTATGTTTCCTTTACCAGAGATCTTCTCTAGTTGGTATATGGTATGCCCATTTTCTTAATGCCAATCTTCCCGAACACACACACACACACACACACATTACACACACACACATTTAATAAATATTGTGTATTTTGAAAAAGAAGACTCGCAATTAAAAATCTGCAGAGATTGATATGTGTAGGGCTGGCGGACTGTGTAAAACCCGCAGGTGTTGAAGTGGTGGGTGACACTTTGGAGGGAGGGGTGTGTGTCGGTGATGGAGGGATTGGGAAATATGAGGGGGGTTGGAGAGTTGGGAAGGGGGGCATGAAGGGTAAGGTGTTGGGAGTTGGGGGAAGGGGCAGTGGTGTGGAGTATGGCACAGGTTTGGGGAGGGCTCGACCCCTCCCCACTTATGTTTTTGATTAAAACAAAAATAATTTCACTGAACCATCATTACTTCCTTTCTATTTTATATTTTATTTTGTTATTTTACTATATATATATATATTATATTATATTTTATGTTTTATACAATATAAACTATATTAATTATATTTTAATATATTGATATTACATATTACATATTACATTAAAATAATACAAGTTGTAAATGATAGGATTCTATTTATAAATATACTAAATTTATTCCTTTATATATCAGCTTTTTAAAATGGCTAATTTAAATTATGGATTCTTTTATGAGAAATAGATCTAAATAAAAAGAAAGTTTTAACTATATAAGTTTTTAAAAAGGATTCTTAGGAGTAAAAATTTTCCATTGGAAAGTAAGAATCAATTTTCTACAACTTGTATGTAAATAGGAGCAAATTTAAATCTGGTTTCTTTATAACTCTCATCTCATAATAATTTGCACTACTAACAATTAGTGAAAAGATAGTAATATCCTTTTTCAACAACAAACTTCTTATTATAAACAAACTTCCATTTTCAAACACAATAACTAAATATATACTACAAATTTCTAACAAGAAGGAGATCCCACAAAGAAATATCACATTTTCTTTTAGTGCTCTTAACATCACATTTTGCATTTTTATTGGGAAAGCATATTTCCAATAAAAAAATTTCTTTTAAAAATGAAGTTTCCAACAATCCATATTAAAGAATCAACTATTTTACAAGATTTCATTTCCAAGAAGCCCAAGCTCACAAATACAACATATTTCTAAAATAGTTACAATACACAAGGAACAACATTGCAAGTCTTCTTTCCAAGATTGAAGGAAGATTACACATACTAATATGACATTAGTTTACAAAGCAATCCCATCTCACAAAATGGGAACTTAACAAGGACATATAAATTCCAAAAAAGTCTTATATGCATGATTATAATAAGTATAACTTTCCCAAAAATTGGGAACAACATGATGCCAAGATACCAAGGAAAATCTCCAACCATCTTCCAAACTTGAGCTCCAACTTTGAGTGCTTTCCAAAGAAACCAACACATAGAGAAAGACTTGTTTTACCAACCAACCTATAGGTATCATTACATTCCTTTCCAAAGGTTGGAAGACATGCTATCCTCCCCCAAGCCCATGGGAGAGAGAGCTAACTTCCAAAAATGTGAACAAGATTAAGGGAGACATAAACACAAATATATTGCTTGCAAGACTAATTCATACATTAAAGAAACACAACATTTACCAACAAAATAAAAGAGGATAAAACCATATTCATCCTCAACAATGGGGAAGAGTAGATGGGATATCCAAAAGAGCATAAAAGTGTGGTCCAACCATAGGATGCACACTAAAAATTCTTCCAAAAACCTCTTTATCACTCCAAACAAACATCCCTCCCTATTACTCCTCTCATTCGCCTAAAATCCTCCTTGGGAGGATTTTTAAACCCATTGGGTTTCCTCTCCAAGGATGGGGAAGGGGGTTCAAACCATATGAACCACCTTCCCCACCTCAAACCATATGAGGGGAATAAAAAGAACCAACATGGCTTTCCCATCAAGCCATGAGGTTTAAGAGGAAAATCCCTCCCTCTTCCCCAATAAAACTCCAAAATCCATCAAGCCATATGATGGATGGAGAAAATAATAAATAACACACCAAATAAATATACAACACAATCAACAAAACACAAATTTCAACCATAAGTAATTTAAGATCTAACATGCAAGATAACATAGAGTGAGATCAAATATCCTACTTCCACAATTTCTCCAAAAATCTAAGATTTTCCCAATTCCTCATCCAAGCAAAACTCTAACTTCAAAAGTCTCCAAGCACCAAGAAAAATTAAAAAAGTTCTCTTTCTCTCCCACGAGGGAGTATTTGAAGAAAAATAAATAAATTTCCTCACAAATGAAGGGGTGACATGTGTCACCCCTCTCTTCCCTCCAAGTCAAAGATTCCCAAAATAAAATTGAGAAAAGATAAACTCACATTTAAACACCCTTCTCCCAAATTGTCCAAAAAGAAAATGAGACAAGTTTATGCAAATTTTCACAACACACACACTCCAATCCATCTTACATGGATGGTGAAAAAAAGATATAAATGGGAGGAAAATCCTTCTATGCATTGGAATTAAGCCCCTACCTAATAGGTAGGGTCCAATGACTTATTTTCATGCTAAGTGAACTCCCAAAACTAAAAGGGGTCACTTAAAATGCCAAAAATAGCCCAATTTCGGGTTTGGCACATTTGGGAAAATATGTAGAGGATGTGGGGCCCACTCAAGTGTGCTCATGTGACCCCAATCCTCCTTAATTAACACACACTTACACAAATACATACTTAATGCAAGTGGGGACCATTAAGTCCCCCAACTTAGTTTACTTAAAAAAATCAAACAACCTAAACATAATTAATTTTTACATGAAATACAACCTTACAAACAAGGGTCACCTATGGTGCCCAAACAATACAAGAAAACAATAAGGCCTCATATAACTAACATGGTTAGGAATTAGCCCTGTGGGCCACTTGTGCACAATTTACGTAGCTGCCCTGAAACCCATTTTCTCCTATGCCCTGTAACCTGCACACTCTCCATGCACACATTAAACACATCTTCCCAATACAAAAACTATTGATCCATCATATATCAATTAGGCCCAAGTAACATAGCAATATGTTAGTATCCACAACATCTGATAAAATGTGCCAACATACTAATCAAAGCTAAATTGGTGCAACTCGCCCAAATCACCATACATGTCCATGAAGATTAAATAACATAACATAATGTCCAAAATATGTCAAAATCCATGTCAAATAATAACTATGAATAAGGAAGTCAACAAATAACTGAGGCTATAAAATGTGGATACTACACATAGTTACATGCTTATCTTTGTAGTTGTGATCTACATTTCATATAATTTTACTCACTGCTATATTCGTTTACATTTTTGATTTGATGGCATGCCAACAGACTTAGAAAACCAACATCAACATGGAGTAAGAGTTGTTACTGCATGTCTATCTGAATTAGATGTAATAATATGTAAGAAAAAACACAAAATGTAACCTCCAGATCATAAAATGTAATCATAATAGTCACTGCTCAGTAAGAAAAAATGGAGAAAGCCCATGACCCCCTTTCAAGTAAATTCTAAGGTCCATGAACATATGATACCCGATGTTAAAACCTTATTACCAACTGCACAATACATAACACAACCACATGTAGAAACAACCACCAAATATCCTACTAAAATTTTCATTCCCTTTGCATTTCAAGAACATCGCAATAATACACATTTCAGAGGCACACTACTATACACCAGAAATAGACCACACAAAACAAAATTTTTAAGAGGACAATGCTACTCTCAACAAACACCATGCAGACGTAAAATTTCTCCTTGAGGAGCAACCACAAGTATATAGTTAATATGTGCATTAATCTAGTTTATGGAGGAAATCGTAAACCATGGATCAATTGATTTGTAAATGTATTTAGTCATATTTCATCAATACTGAATTGCATCGTTCAATATTTTGATTAGACTATAATTTTTTTATGAAATGTTTACTCATAACAACCTTTTTTCAATCCATCCAAAGTGCACAGAACAAACTCCATCGTAAATGTCATCTATTATTGGCAGGACCAGTTGAATTTCATGGCTTTATGGTGACCGAATTTGTCTATATGAGGAATAGGGGATTTTCAGACAGCTTATAAAACATTATCCGACTGAAATTAAAGTCTTCTTTATTATAATGAAAGCCCAACTTCGTAATGAAAGTTAGCTTGACACCTTCAAATGGGGCACTTTTTAGTACATGGGATTCAACATGTTGATTAGGCTTTCTTTATATGGGAAATTGGTATGGATTTTCCTAACACACAATTGCGTCGTGTAGTTATATGGTAGGGATAGGAGTATGGGCACCTCCAATTTTTTCAGCCAACCTTCTGCTACAATTATTTCATAATTTTTTGTTTTTTGTTTTGGTTTGAAACTTGGGACGTCATAGACCGTCATATCTTACGGTTGAGGTGGGTAGAATTATTCACCTAAGTAGTGAGAATTGAATCCTGGTGGACTCTTTAAGAGCCAAACATCTTTCACTATTGAGTCAAACATCATTTGATGAATAATCTCACAAATTTAAAAGTGGAATGCATATACCACTTTAACTTCTTTTACGTACTCTTTCAACGTCTCCATTACACCACTAAGGTGTGATTTCTAGTTTATAAAATGTTATTAATTAGAAAAATCAAAGATTAAGACATGGAAATTGAAATTTTAAGGTAGTGAGGATATTGAATTGTTTTTAAAAGATCCCAATGTCAAAATATGCATGGACGAGGATGTAATATCAATCCACTTTCATGATGTTTACACAAATTCCAAATGTACATGATATAAAAAAATTAAATATCTTAGTGTTTTAAATTCACGGGTCTATTTTTTAATTTACATAAATACATAATAGAAAATGTTTTAATGGCTAATGCCTAACGAGATGGGATTGCAACATTTTTTGATATTTCGAATATTAATGGAGTAGATGTATTTTACATTGGTGTTTATTTATTTGTGAGATTGGTCCCTTCTAAGATAAAAGACAATTGCTTATTTAAAGATATTATAAGCATTGATACAACAGAGGAAAATTGCAACCATTCATTACTTGCAAGATAGACCTCCTCGCCGATTTCCCCTTTGCGGTGATGTATTTATTTGTATGGTCTAAGAATTTTATAAACACTTACATCAAAATAAGGAAAACATGATAGACATACAAGATTGTTAGTGGACCATTTTTTTTACAAAAATAAGTGTTATTTGGAGTAAGTGTTTGGAAATTGAAGGTGTAGGGAATGTACGCTATGCGATGTAAATTATTGGGAATATGTGTAGACACTTGTTTTTAGTACCCTACATTGTTCATCCATACTCCTCACATTCATATTCAAAACATTAAACTATCTTATTATCCTATAAACCATGTCCTCACCCCCATAAAATCACACTTTACCCTCAGTAAAAATCTATTTCACTCACCCTAAACCACCTAAACCACCTATAACTCATCCTAGCCCATTTTCATCCTAACCATCTAACCTCCTAACTCCCTCAACATCTTCCTAACCATCTTCACTTGCCCCCATACCCAATTTAACCCTTTTCAAAGTAGTTGAAACCACTTCCAAGTGGGTTCCCCACTTTTCCCAGTGTCGTTGGTGATTCTAACTAATCACCAACGATTATATAAGGATCATCAAACATTCATGAATGGGATCCTTAGCCATTTGCAAATGAAGATCTTGTTCTCGATGACCTAAAATACACAACTACACTCATCTTGACATCTTCAACATCCTTTTCACGTTGTTGGAATCTCCACAATCTATATAAGGATCATATGGAATAATTTTCAAGAATTCATCGGCCAAGATAAGTCTAATGTATTTTGGTTCCATATTCAACTTACATCACATTAGAGCCCATATCAAGTCATAAATCACTTGTTTTAGATCTAATTTGCATCCTATCAAAGAATCAATCCTTTTCATAATAATTAGCAAAGTGATTTACCCTAAATTGCTAATGACTGTACATAATCGCTAGTGATCACTATCTTTTAATCAATTTAATCACATTTCTTATATTTTCAAACAATATATAAATCTATTTTTTTTTCTAATCTACATTTTCATGGTGTTTCTCTTTGTAGATGATTGTGCTGTGTCAAACACATTTGATTACAAGCATATACGACCTTCCCATTATTTCACAACCACTAGTGTGGGAAAAATTCAACATTGCGCATGAACTCACCTTTGTGCCATATCCTTGACACCAAACATCGAAGATATTGAATTTCAACTCTTAAGTCATATCGAAGAACATGATGTTGCTTTGAATAATTGGTTTGATTGCTTCTTGGATTTTAAGATTGTCGTGTAGCCCTCGCCTATGCCACCTATCACGTGGAGCAAGATCTCTCTATCCCTTTAGATTTATAATCATCCTTTTATTGTATATTATCTTTCTATCATTATCACTTGATTGTAAAATGAGTTGACACCCTTCAAGGAAGCCCTTTGGTTCTTGGGATCAGCCTTTTCCGAGAAACTTGTCATATCCTTATCTAATATCTATCTTGTTTAGTCATCTTTCTGTGTGTAGGTTTCTATCATTCTATGGAAGAAGGAGTCTCACGTACCATTATTGTATCCACACATCTCGACATTTCATTATCGACACAGGTATCGCTAAAGCCTTAGTCTTTTGAGTTTTTGGTGTTTTGTTATATAATTAATAAACCAAAATCTACCACAAACATTCTGGCACACCCGGTGGGATCTTTAGTCCCTTTTTATCATATTTTATATCTTCTTGTTTTCTTTCTTGTCAAATCATCTAAATTTTTAGCTTGGATTGTTTTGCTTTATTGATTCTTCAAAAACATAAAAAGAAAGAGATAAGAAAAATAAAAAGGAATATCAAACATAAGTACTTCTTTTCTTTCATTTTTCTTCTAGTATCACATTATTTGTGTGCTTTCTCTTCATTGAGATCAACATTTTCTTATGGGTCTTAAAACAAACCTTCATCATTTCCTTCTCACATAGTCTAATAAGGGGTTAAATGATTGCATTCACAAAATTTCCCTCACACATAACCAAACCACGTAACAATTAAAACTTGCATCTAAACAATCCCTTCCAGACCTACCTACTTGGATTTCATCACCAAAGGGGAAGTTGACTCGATGTTCTAGCCAAGTATAAGTAATTGGTGGGTGATATATCGGCTAACCACCTAAAACCCTTATTTCTATGTGACCGTGAAGTGAGGGGGTAGGCTCCAATACCACGCCTCGTGCACCGATACCAACATAGACTCGGCCTCACATACCTTTGGGTATACCAAGGAATCTAGCTTTGAACTCACCCGAAACTAGCTTTAGATAGAATTTTTCCTAGTTCCCTTTCACTCATTTTTCATTTCACACTTTTCTTAAGTTATTCAAGACAATCTAAAATATTCTTGCGATTGTGTGGTTTTTCATTTCTCTTAAAACCATCTTTCTTTACTTTATTGCTTGTTTGTTCACTTCATGGTTCGACTACACAACAATCTCTCCTTAAAAACATCACAAATATGACAAACCCACTTCAGCAATCCATTGAATCAATCCAATCTCACATCCAAAACATCTCAAATATGACATTACCCCTTCACCAACCCTTAGAATCAATCCAATCTCATATTAAAAAATCCCTAGCATGATAGATCCATTACAACCACCCTTCGAAGTAGATCATGAACCTCTTCATTCTCCCAAAGAATCAATTTGCGACATCAAAACTAATCATTGACTAAAACTTTGGTGACAAATTCAATTTTTTTAGGAGTGTAAGAATTAGTTATCGATGCAATGGCCTCAAGGTCAATTGTGACTGATTTGACTATCATCTCTCTTCTTGATTTCCCCATGAAGCCAAGAAGGAATTTCTTCAATCAATTCACCTTATACTGAACCTTACATTTTGTGGGAGTTGTTTGAGCATTGGTGGAAAGGGTTGAAGTTTAGGAGGTTCCTGCATAGAATGTTCATGTTGATGATGAGGAGATGTTGTAATTTCCTCATGGTGAATTGGAGAAGGTTGCAAAGTATCCTTGAGATGTGAAGGCTCAGGTGAGTTGGAGATTTGAATTATTAGGACTTGCACTTGATCTGATACCAAAAATTATAGAGTGATGTTTTCAATCAACCCATGAGAATTAAATTTTTTTGAGTTGAAGAATGATATCTTGATTGTGATATCTTAGAAACATGCTCTTTTCCTTCCTCTATTTCCTTCTGTTGCTCAAGTTTTCTTGTTGTTGAAGGTTGTTCTTGAGCTGATTTTGACCTCCATTATTTCTTACTTGTTTGTGTATATGATGAAGCTTGTGTGGCGAGGTGGGAGGATGAATGAGTAGCTTGTGATTTAACAAAAATATAATTTATTAAACCCTAATATTATAGAGTAACTTATGTAACAATGATATACATCTTCTATATACAATATGAAATAAGCAATAAGCTAGATAAATATGAAAAACCTATGTGTAAGAGAGAGAAAGAATGAATTAGTTGATTCATGCTATCCCTAGAATTGATATGGAATGGAAAACTAATGAAAAAGAAGGGCGGGTTGTCGCAATTGAGCACGATAAATTATGGAACTGCCGGATAATCTTGGACTAGGGCATCTGGACTGGGATGAAGAGAAATTTTTGGGTGTTTGTGACTACGCAAGAGCTAAAAAATTGGTTTTTCGGTGTCGTAAGATAGTTCTTTGATAGTCATTGTTGGTCTCTTGTATATCGTACTAGGATCACGAGTTTTCCTATAACCTAAAAATAGATGATGACCAGTAAAACCATCAAACTACATCAAATACCAAAAATAAAATATGCATATTGGGAGACGCACTAACCCCAAAGTGGTCACCCGAATGAGTAAACTTATGACTAATTCTTTGCACCGCATCTTAGACTCTATGTAGGTCTTAAGCATGTGTGATAGAATCATGCCTTAGGAAACCCTTATGCAAGCGGACATGATAGCAGCGATAACTAGATGTACGAATGTAAATAGATGTGAGGATCAAAAATGAACTTCCCTTCTTATGAAGCGTATGTAGTCCCTTGAATAAAAGCTAGATGAATGTCTTTGATGCTCTTAGATGCCTTTTATTGAAACCTTAGGTGATGATAATAGATTTTTAGAGATTGGTCCTTTATTTTGGTTACATAGCATTGTATTTATATAATTCCTTGGGCCAAAAAGAGAAAGTGAGATAGAAAGAGGTTGGGGGCGCCAGGCAATGACATCCTGGTTGGGTGTTGGTGTAAAAATTATGAAAAATAAAGAAATAATTTTCAGATTGGGTTGTAGGGTGTGTAAGACCAAAGAGAAAGAAAGAAAGACAGAAAAGAGGCCAAAGACAACATTCAATTACTAGTTTTCTCACTTAAAAATCAAATGAATGTAAGTATGTTATTAGGACCTAGAAATATACCCAAGTGTGTTATTTTGTGTCTACATTTTCCCCAATTTATGTTGTTGAGTTAATACTCGATAACATAAAGTAGACAAGAGATGCACATTTGATAACCATGTAGAATGTGATGGAGATAGTGCTCCAAGGAGACAAGTGAAAGTGTGAAGTGATAAAAATGAAGCGTGGAAGCTAAGAAAGAGGAAGTGAACCTAGTGGTGAAGCGTATGAGTTGTACTATGTTGTACCTCATATTGTGCTTGATGTAGGGCTGTGTTTTGTTACATATTAAGGATGGAATTACAAAGAAGAGAAAATAAGTAGTCATATGTGTATATGAATTTTTTTGCATAAGTATGTAAAAGTGTGTAAAAATGTGTAAAAAGGAAAGTGTGCACCTGATCCGTGAAGAGTGAAAAGGATAGAAAATTTCCTAAAATGTTGTAGAAGAGTGATTTTTTTGGACGATTTCATGCCAAGTGTGATTTTTTTGGGTGATTTCACACCAAGAATGAGTTTTTTGGGCGATCTCACACCAAGTGTATTTTTTTGGGTGATCTCATGCCACAAAAGAAGAGTGTTGGGGAGAGAGGTTTAGTGTTACTCTCCTTCCATGTCTTCTTCCCAATTTATAGACAACTGTAGATGGTGTGATATGTGTTTGTTTGAGTTGTACCGTGTTTAGTTTCATATTGTTTTGATTTGAAAAGGATATAGAATGCACTCTAATTGTTGGAGGACTGCTCTGTCTTGTGAAAACTAATTTGTGAGTCATGTGATGTTATGAGAAAGTAGATGTATATAGCCCCGGAAATAGGCACCTAGTGGAGGAAAAAGGTTCCCGATGCTACAATATGGTGCTTTGGGCAATTTATGTCTATGTTGAACCGAGGACCCAAGTCGAGAATTTGGGCTGTTACATGGTGATCAGTATATATATTTTATTCCTATATTATACATGCCTACGATGAAGCTTTGAGATGTTGTATACGGTGATCAATTCACCTAATGTATGCCCCCATCATTTGGGGTGCATGTGAAACTGATAGGGACATGCGGTCCAAAGGATAGGACTCAAAATTGTGCTAAAGTGGATACCTGCAGGGGGAATGTGCATGGTAGAAACAAAGGAAAATGAAAACAAAGTGGATAGAAATATGTATTAGTAGAAAATGTGACAAACATGTTATAGAATATAATGTAAACAAGAAATAGTGAAAACAAATTATCTTTGTGAAAAGTGGGTTTCAAACATGGGACATAGTTCACAATGTTGTAATATAATTAGGGTCAAAGCGGCCAAAACATACAAAAAATGATCAAGAAAGACATAGGGCATAACATGTAATTAATAGAAAACAATGACAAAAATGTAAAACAAGATGTAACCGATAACCATGGTGGTAAATAGTTCCTTAAAGGATAATGTTTCACATGAAGCACCCGTTAACATGTTATAAAGATAAAGAGTATGCCAAAGCATGTATGTATGGTAAGAATGTCAAGTACTATAAAATTAAACAATAACACCTGTAGTGTGTGAGAAAGTAGATTCCCCTAGGAGTCTTGGTGGGAATGGTAAGAGGTATAATGCCAAGCATCATTGATATGTGTAAAGATATGTAGGAAGTCTGCATTCAAAACTAGAGAACAAGTGAATGCACATATGTATATAAGAAAGATAATGACATATTGGATATCCAACTAACATAATAACCAAAGTGCAACATGTAACTAGTATAGGAAAAAAGAGTATGTGCAATCAAGATATGCTACATGATATGTGCATGAGTGAGATGGAATGGTATGAATGTGAATGTAAATATGGAAGGGGAAATGTGCCCCAACGTATGTGTATGAGAATGCGATGAGGTTCATTAATAAAATACCCATCAAAAATCAAGAATGAACCATAGAACAAGACCGCATCATCGTGAAATGGTTTGAATATGCGCGCTAGATAAAATAGAACCTAAAGCATAGAGCGTGATGAGTGAATTTGGTGAGGTTTCATTTCAGATTTAGACCCTCAATATTTGAGTATAAATCTGTGGAACCAAAGTGTGTCATAGGGTAGTAAGATGTGTGAGATTGGAATGCTAGAAAGATGTATCATGAATCACATATCATGAAATGTGTAGATTTTGAGGTTCATGGATGTAGTATGCCCTCAACATTTAAGTGTTAACCTTAGCACAAGAGTATGTCATAGGGTAATGATGATACAAGTCGTGTAAGATGGATTCAAGAGGAAGTATGAAGCACATAACGTAATAATAGAAGTGAGATACACTTGATGATGCTAGGAGGGGGAGGAGGATGAGTGTGATGAACCCTCGAGTGTATGATGTAGAGAAGAATCAAGTAACATCATCTAAGAGATCATCATTGTCATGGTTGAAGTCAAATGGAGAAGCGTCAGAGTCTTTTTAAACAATAGTATGGGGTTGATCATATAAATATCCATTGCATTGTAAATTATACATGCCCATTACATATTCTTTATCAGTGAAAGGTGGTAGTAGACAACCACGTGCATACCATTTAGTAATATGTTGTGTATAGTCGAGAACTAAATAATTGAAAATAGAAACACGACCTAAAGGCATGGGTGATATCAATATGATTAGGATCCAGAGTGCCAACAATGTAGTCAAGCCAAGACGCGCCCAAGTGTGAATGGAGAAGTGTGAGAAGAGTGTGCAAAATAGATTGATAGATTTAAGGTTCGAGGGGCCATAAACAACAATGATGTGAAAATATCCGTGGTAGAGGTGAGGAGAATGGGGGTGGAGGGAGGAGATCAAAGCGGTGTGAATCCTAGCCAAGTTAAGCCATCATGTTTGCAAATAGTATAAAATAAATTAGGATTGAATGGAATTTGAGTCCAATAATAATTATTTATGAAAAGAGTGAATGTGAAAGGAAGAAGCATCAATGTTGGGTGGTAATGGGAAGGTGAGGGAGGTGGTATGACTTCCAAAGTACAAATGGATCCTTGGAGATGAATCATGTCGATGGTAGGGGAAGGAGGTTCCATGAGTTGATACTCATCATTGAGGTATGTAGGAGGATTATGGGGATGACTGACATTGTGATAGAGAAATGGAGTAGGGAGAGAAGTGAGTGGGTCAAAGTTGCAATATTTGAATGGGTTGTGATACACAAGAATGATATATGCATAGCCATCATGTAGGAATTCAACGAATCGATGAATTGTAGAAGGTATTCCCTGCGTAGTGTGAAGTCATGACCTACCAAGTAAGCAATTATATTGGAGTTTGGCATCAATAACAAAGAATACCATAGGAACGGTTTTAGGCCCAACTTTAAGAGGTAAGGTGATAGATCCTATGCACAAAGCGCAAAAGAATCATAGCTACAAATAGAAATGGATGTTGAACTGACATGAGCTGAGGAAAGGCCAAACTGTTGAATAAATGTGATATTACAAAGATTGATCTTAGATCCATTATCAACTAGTACTCTCCTAATGCCTAGGTTATAGATGCAAGCTTGAATATAAAGATGAGGATTATTGTCCTAAATAGAAAGAGCGGTAGCTACATCAGATGGGAAAGTAAGTTGCTTAAGAAAACGCATCTACGAATAAATGATATACATGATCCAAAGGAGTATTATCAAGGAATGTAAGTATTAGCTAGAAGAGAGTTGATTTTATCCTTACATTTAGGATTAGCTTACAAAAAATCATAGATGGAAATATCTATGATGAGAAGATCCGAGGATAATGAAAGGAGGAGGAAGTAATGATTTGAGAGCATTCGAATGTGGGTTCACCAAATGATTTAACAAAAATAGAATTTATTAAACCCTAATATTGTAGAGTAACTTATGTAACAATGATATACAACTGCTAGATACAAGATGACACAAGTAATAAGCTAGATAAATATGAAAACCCTAAGTGCAAGAGAGGGAAAGAATGACTTAGTTAATTTGCACTATCCCCGTAACTGATTTGGATTGGAAAACTAATGAACAAGAAGGGCAGGATTTCGCACATGAGCATGGTAAATTCTAGAACTTTCGGATAAGCTTGGAATAGGGCAAGGATGCCTAGGCGTCGAGACCTTTGTTGGGCATCTGTGACTACACAGGAGCTTGGAGCTTGGTTTTTCTAGTGTCACAAGATGGTCACTAATAGTTGTTGTTGGCCACATGTATGTCACGTTATGATCTTAGAGTTCACCTATAACCTGTAAAGAGATGATGACCTGTAAAACCCTCAAACTACATCAAATCCTAAAAATAAAATATGTAATGTAGGGAGTTAGACTAACCACGAAAATAACCCGAATGAGTGAACTTACGACCAAACACTGCACTACATCTCAGACTCCATGTAGTTCTTGTGCATGTGTGATATAATCGTGCCCTAGGAAGCCCCTATGCAAGTGCATGTGATAACGGGAGATAGCTAGATGTACCAATGTAAATAAATGCGTTGATGGAAAATGAACTTCCCCTTCCTATGAAGTGCATGCATAAAATGTAGTCCCTTGTCCCTTGAATGAAAAATAGATGGATGTCTTTGATGCTCTTAGATGACTTTGGATGCAACCTTAGGCGATGATAATAGATGCTTAGATCTTGGTCCTTTATTTTGGTCATATAAAAATTGTATTTATATGATTCCCTTAATTGAATTTCATAATTGAAAACTGGAAGGCCGACTTATAAGAAAATAAGATTCCCAAAACATAAATGAGGCCCAAAAAGAGCGAGTAAGATAGAAAGAGGTCGGGGGTGCCTAGAGGGGAGGAGGGTGCCTAGGCAATGGTGTACGAAGTCATGAAAGATAATGTAATAAAGTTTAGACTGATTGTAGGGTGTGCAAGACCAAAGGGAAATAAAGAAAGACATAAAAGAGGCCAAAGACAACACTCAATTACTAGTTTTCTCGCTTAGGAATCATATGAATGCAAGTATGTTCTTAGGACCAAGAAATGTACCCAAGTACATGATTTTGTGTCTACATCTTGTATAATTCTATTATCGCTTTTGATTGAATGACCTCTGGTATTCATGTATATTTTTATGATTTTTAATGCATTGGGCAAACTCTTTTTCATACCAAAGAATACTCCTCTTGATTACTTACTAAATTCTATCATCAAGCAATACGTCATCTCACCTGACCAACCGACTTTTGGAAGAGGCGATGATTCAATGGAACCATATTTAAAATCAACCATATCGAGGTCATTATCAGTGACTCCATGAGGAACGTATTTCAATATGAATGTGACTATTTGATCCAAGGTCATTCAAGAGTAGTCATGACACCAAACCTTGAATTCATCTCGCATAATCAGCCCAATAGTCTTAAACTTCAGGACGATGTCTGTATTTTGGTCCAAGAATCCTTTCCATGAACCCATAGATATAAAATTCTCATCTCGTTACAAATGGAAGCATTGTCATGATAGTAATTTCCTTATCCATTGTCTCTCTTGAGTGGAATGATGGACATTTGTATATGCCAATTGAGATAGGTAAACAAACATGGGTTTGTATTTTCATCTCTATTGAGTGGAAGGATGGACATTTGTAAATGCTAATTGAGATAGGTAAACAAACACCGACTTTGTGTTTTTCCCCTAAGAAGCATTTCAACGACAAAACTTGTCGTGAAAGCTCCATGAGGGCCCACTAGTCACCCACATACGTCGGTGCCTTATATGAAACTTGATTATATCCACCAACTCAAATGTATGAGGAAGTAGAAATTTGGATAAACCACGAGCCCCATTGTGAGATCACCACTTTGGTCTGCTGCAAGAATCTCTCTTGTGGTTTGTATGTGAGCATTTTGATGACATAGAAGAAAAAATCATTAACATGTCGGAAGTGATGTGCATATCAATTTGAACTCAAGATGTGGATAATAGTGAAAAACACTATTTTTCCTGGGTGCCATTGTGCCCCTAGTCTCTAGACTGGCGAAAATCCATCTTCATGCCACTACATATACTAGATAGGAAGTCATATATAAATGAATGATCATATTTATTTCAACCAACTATTTGTGCAAAGTATCACTGATGATTGTGGCCCAATCAATGTGGAGTCTTTGATCTAGAATAACATAGATGAATTTATACATCCAAGGTTGAAAATAGGGAGCAAAAAAATGCAAATACTATACTTAGCCAAGTGAACATATCTCCAATCTCATCATGGAACTCAATGCGGGCAGCGCTTTGTGAAGCATGCTGGCATGCAATCTCTTGTTAACTAATCAATTCTTTTTCATCACTTTAGAGCATCTCACTAGATTTGCATCCCAATATTGTTATGTAGACTTAGTAATTTTAGCATTTTCTTCATACTCTGGAATTCTAAGTAGTTCTTTAACATGTTTAGGTGTGATTAGAAGGATGGGCTTGTTGTAATGGTTAAATCCTCATTTTTTCTTAGGATCACGTAATCGGTGCATGTAATGAGGAGCTCCGGAAAATGAACGGAAACTAGAAATGTTGTTACTTATGGTAAACCACCATAATACAAGTTTTGGCTAGTTGTTAGCACTCCCCGTGGGATTTGTGACATGGACTAACCGCCTCCCATGTATTCATTAACTCTGAAATTGTATCGAGACTAACACTCATGGGTTTTGGTCTAACGACAATCGTGATCCCAACAAATGGTATCAGAGCGAGGGGTCATGGGTTCGAATCCCCTCGGGTAATGCTGAGGGGGGGTTTGTTGGCTAGTTGTCAGCGCTCCCATGGGATTCGTGACATGGACTAACCGACCTCCCATGTATTCATTAACTCTAGTGATTGTATCAGAGACTAACACTCATGGGTTTTGGTCTAACGACAATCGTGATCCCAACAACAAGTGTTGAGAAAATAATATATAGCCTTTAGAGTTAGTTCTCACACAAAATCGACTCATATTAACATAACACAAGTTGGTGTCATTTATATAGTTGTAGATTTAGAGACAAGGGAAAATATGGGTAGAATACCTTAAACTCATACCTTATCGCCAATTTGTTTGAAGTTGACATTTTCGGTGAGAATTAAGAGAAATGAGCAAAAAACAATGCAAAATTGCATTGCCGGGTCACAGTCTCCAAGTTTATGGCGATAACGAAAAAATGAAAATTTTAGTAACATTTGCGTATTTGATATAAATTTCAACCCATTTTAATGATGCAAGAATAATAATGATTTTTCCATTTAATTAGAATTTGTTGAAATCTTTCTTGAAGTAAGATTTCGTTGGCAAAGTTAAATCCTTCGATATATTTTTTACTCTTCTTTTGACATGCTTACTTCATCCTTCCTTGGTTTCCTTCTTGGTATTATTTGTCATCTTCTAATTTTTTTGTTTGGTGTGTGGGTATGTAGGTTTTGACACGACTTGAGACTTCTTCAAAGACATTTTCTGATTATTTTATCTTTTTCTTTTAAAACGCCTCCCCTTTAACAATTCAAAGTGATTGAATTGGCTTTTGTGTAGGCATTTGAACTTCTATTTTCCCGATTTTATCTTGTTTGTTGTAGGTGCCTATTTCTCACATACCTTAAAATGTTCAAGAATTTAATTAAAAATCATACCTTTTCCAATTATTTTGGCTCCTTGCTCTCGGTGCCTAGCTCTCTTTAACGAGTGATCAAATTTGAAGGGCTCCCCATATTTTAATTTCATGGTTTAGGTTAAGCTGCCCTTTGTAAATAATAGATTAAAAAATATATTACCCTTTAATTTTTTTCAATATATATTTGATTAATTTAAATATATAAGTATAAAAATATTAAAATTTTTTTATAATATCTAATATAATTTTAATTTTATTTTAAATATAATTCAAAAAAGTAATACAAAGTCATAAGTTTAAAATTATTAAATTTATAATATCTAAAATTTTAGTAACCATAACCTTAGGTTAATGAGTCACTAACTTAGGTAATCGTAGTACCACATGTTTCAAATCATTTCATTTTCACTAAAGTTGTTTTAATCGATAGAAAACATGGGTATGGAGGAGACACTGAGGAATATCCAATTTAAATATTATTGTTCTCAAACTAGATTGTACCTTCCTAAGGTAACAAATAGAACATTTGTCTAGTATTCACGACAAACTTCTCATATATTTGTTAAAACACATAATTCAATAAGTATAAGATATTGAAAATTTTTTTATAAATATATAGAATGCTATACTTTGAATCAACAATAACTTCATGATAAACATATGAAGTAATATATTATCACCCCCGAAATATTGTAAAGACAAGAAGCAATAACAAGTTACTATTGAGAAATTAAAAATGACATAGTTATGGTGCTAATGTGTAAAATAGACATGTATTTAAACAAATTATACATTAAGTAGCAAGTTGTTCCAAAATTCAAAAATACATTTGGTATTTTTATCAAACAATATCTTGGCCAACACATTTACATTGATAATATTTTGAGCAACAAAACTCACTAGGACTTGACTTCACTTATTTCTTGTACAAATTCTCACTCATGCATAAGGTTGTGGATTTGGTAATCAAACATTTATAGAAACAAGTAATATTTAAATGACCAGTTTACAAAATAAATAAGGGTATTGAGAATAAACCACCAAATTCCAAACATGATTTATAAAATAGAAAAAGTCAAAAGATAATATCACTATTTTGAAAATAAAAAGAATAAGGTAATTGCTTATTTCTTAGAGATTTATCTTTTTCCTAGTGATTTTGATCATGATTTGTGTGAACTGAATGAAGATTTTTTTAATATACAAAACACAATAAAATGTCCCATTTTTTTGTATTTTTGTACCTTTATAAACATAAATTTTCAGTTTCATTGATTTTCTAAAGGTAATAGCTACAAACACGTACATATTCATGAAATTCTATGAACTAACGAAATGTTGTGTTTAGAGTGTAGAATACATGTACATTTTTAATTTTTTTAGTAAAAAATGTGGTCTTTTTCTTAATTTTATTCATACATTGTTTCTTATGTTATAAAAGAGGAACGATTGTCCCTCGATGGTGTTTTTAAATGAAAATTTATTTTTTCACCATGAAATTTTAGATATATGTTCAAGATTCAAATATCGAGGTTCTGTCAAATCTTTCATTTTTAAATTTATTTATTTTTATTAATTATTTAGTGAAGATATTTTCAAATAAATGACGTACATATGTCTATGCCAATAACTTTTAAGATTTATATCGAAATTGATTTTTTTCACAGCTACGAAGAAGACTTCAACAAATAGTAAGTTTATTTTTTCAATTTTTTTGATATATTTTGTTATTTTTCAAATTGGGTTGATTGTGTACTATTGATTGTCGTAAAATACCATATGTTAGCAAAAAATAAAAATAAATAGTAAAACAAATTTTTTAAAAATGAAAATTATATTTTTAGAAAGCTAATAAAAAACGTATTTTGTGTTAAATTTTTGTAATTTTACTCATTAGTTAACCCTAATTATATGGCATCTATTTGACACATTTTAGAAAACAATCATCCTCCAAATGGGTTTGGCATCAAAATGTGCCAAATAGATGCCACATACGTGCCACATAGGGGGATTCACCCGAAGAGGGTTTGCACGAACTCCCCTTAACTGTCAACTTGCCACCCCAACACCGCCCATACATTTTCCTTCCACATTAGGTTCTTTAAATTTTGTTTTAAAAAACTATAGTTTTTAAGCAATATAGTTCAATTTTTTGTTTTAAATTTAGTTTTACAAATTCTATTTTTAAACCTAGAGTTTTAAAGTAATTATAGTTTTTATTGTTTTTGATTAAAAATAAAATATGTTATTATATTTTTAAAAAATTATTAATAATAAAAAATATTTATTATTTATATATAATACAATTAACTTTAAAACATATAGTTATTTTATTTAAAAATATATTACAAAATTAAATAATTGTATATTAGTTTTAAATTGTTTTAAAATTAGAAAAGTTGTTTTAAAGTTATAAAAAGTGAAATTAAAAATAACCTAATTTCTATTGAGATTTCTATATAATAAGAGTTGCATGTGTATAATTTTCTATTGAATTTACTCTTAGATATCTAGCTCAATTTGTGTGTGTAGGTGAAAATTATTGAAGTGAAGGAATCATGGGAAATTAGAAGAATCAGAAACGAAAATATAGCGAGGAACATAAAGCAAAGATGAGTGCTAGAAGATCAGTTTGTAGGTAGGCACAAAAAAGAGAGAGAAGGTACAATTAGAGAAAGACAAGGCTGCAAAATTGGTACATACATATTTGAAACCCTTGATAGATCGTAATTTTATTTTTCTTTCTAGGGTAAATATGATTTAATATATATTTTTAGATTGGGTAAAGGTAAGGGTTTTGATAGGATCCCATAACCTTCTAGAAATAGAAAGTTATCAAGCATAAATTTTGTTGTTCTAAATATTATTTAATATTTTATTTTTCAACATAAATTTAACAAATTATAAAAATTATTTAACAAATGATTTGTTTAAGCAACCTTTCTAATGAAAATTAATAATATTCGGGGCCAATTTGTGAAAAGAACAAAGCCTAGCAATCCAAAGCCTTTGGCTCCCATGGCCATCAGAACCAAATTGTTAAGGAACAATCTCTCAATATCCCGGCTAAGGAACCTATAATTGCTGCTAAAGAACCAATTGCTGCTGTTATCTCGGCTACCCCGTTGCCAAAGTATTCCAGCACGCCCCTCGCGGCGTTAGTTCTCATGGACCAGACAAATTCTATTTCTCACGTCCCCATCCCGCATTCAGTTCCACTGTTATTACCAAGCAACTCACAAGGGCCTTCCAAACACCCCAAAGTCCTTCTCGCATCTCTCGGGACCATAACCCAACACGCAACGTGGATTCCACCAAAGTGGAATACAACATTGAGTATGTTGACCGAAAAAGTTGATCTCCAAGATTTTTACAATATAATGTTGCTTGTTTCTTGCATAATCAATATGATGCCCTTGATGGCTTGGAGGATGGGGATATGGCTCTTGACCAACGTTTCCCATGAATTGTTTATCTTGGAATGTTAGGGGTCTTACAAACTCCTGTCATAAATATGTGGTGCATGAAACTTGACAACGATGTGCAAATCTGGACGTTTTGTTTTGCAGGAAGTAAAAATTACAGGTTTTCAGTTACATATGGTATGCAAATCCATCTGGCCTGACAACTTGGCTTTCTGTAGCAATCATGAAGCAGGGCGTGGGGGATTAATTTCACTTTTTGCTCCCAAATGGCGGCCCTTATTAATTGACCATGGTATCGACCCCACCAACCGTGTCATATGGGTCCTATTTAATATTGATGGCCGCCCTTTTGGGCTCATAAATATTTACGCCTCAAATGATCGACCGAAAGGGCTGATCTATGGTAGTGGATAGCCAACTCCATTCCCAATGCCTACTAGGTAATAAGTGGAGATTTTAATATGGTTGAATCCCCTAATGATAAATGTGGCCACTTGCCTATGAGGTGGACACCTAGTGAAAGGGAAGTGTGGTACTTCATGTGAAATAAATTTAGATTTTTTGATCCTAATGCATCTCGCTTTCCCACCTTAGCAACCTGGTACACGTGGACCAATCTTAATGGAGTCACATCCTTAAATGGATTGACATGGTCATGCTGTCAACTCAAAGATTCTTTGAGTTTGATAGCATTTATTCTATGCCAATGGAGGTCATGCCTGAATTTGTCCTTTCGAAAACTCTCCTATACGATTTCGTATATGTTGGCATGATGCACACCCATTTTTCATAAAAGGAAAATTCTTTCTTAATACTGCCTTGATGCAACATGGCCCCACTATCAATCATATCAAGCGGGTTTAGAATTTAGCTCCATGACCCAGTCATTGTTAGCGGTTTCATCCACCTATGCAAACCAGCTGGATATAATGGTGGGAAGATGCACTGACTTGGACTACCAGATTTCTTAGAATCTACGACCGACAACTGGAAAAAATTTGGTGCCGTTCATACACCACTAACACCTCAGCTCTTAGCCAGGTGATGGTGGTGCTTCAAGGTGATCACTTCTTTGACGCTCTGCAACTGCAAGTTATAATGCTCTGACATTAAATCAAAATTGTGGATAACTATAATGCCAGAGACGCTCAGATCTGGGCTCGGATGCATTGGCTCAAGATTGGAGATCGGGTTTTGAAAGAATTCTTTCTTTCTCTCCCATCTAAAAATCCTTCTCAATAGATCCGAGCTATCATGGACAATAGAGCTCGAATTACTGACCCACAACTTATGTTACAAGCCTTTGTGTGCCATTACAAGCTCGTCTTTCAAGCTCAACCACCCTCTGCAGACTCATTTGAGCCCTTTGTTGACCACCGTTGGGTGTTGTGCTATCAAGATTTCGAGAGGCTCGAAGTTTATCTGCGCAAAAGAATGCTTACCATTGAAGACCTCTATGAAGCCACTCTACAAATGGTTAATGATAAAGCACTTGGGATGCGATGGATTTCCTTGTGAATTCTATAAATCTCTTTGGGATTCTGTCGGGCAAGACCTTTTTCAAGTTCTATCTTGAAGGATTTCAGAACCAATCCCTAGGGCCATGCATTAATAAGGGAAACATTAAATTTATCCCTAAGCAAGGATATCCCAAGAAAATCACTTGTTGGCAGCCGATTATGCTACTGAATGTCTCCTACAAAATCATTTCCAAAGTGTTAGCTCTATGATTATGCAATCTTTTTTGTTATTATTTGGCCAGAGCAAATAGGCTTTGTACATGAGGGCGTTTCATCTTGGATAACATCATTGCGGTTTGGGAAGGCATGGAATGGGCTCACAAATCTCATCAGGCCGTCATGTTTATCAATATTGACTTTGAGAAGGCTTATGATCGGATTGAATGGCCATTCATTCTCGCCATGCTTTAGGCCCTTGGCTTTGGACCCATTTTTATTCAATCCGTCAATATGTTTTTTACAGATGCTTCTGCTCAAATTTCTATCAATGGCCTCATCTCGAAGCCCTTTGGGATTTTCCGGTCTATCAGACAAGGTTGTCCTCTTGCCCCTACATTGTATGTGCTAGCGACTAAAGGATTTGGTTATCTCTTAGCTCATGCCAAAGCGCAGGGTCTTGTTCTGTGGAATCTCATTGCCTGATGATCCCAATTCTCAGCTTCTCAATGGGAATTTTGCAAATGATTCCTTCCTTACACTTATCAAGGATGAGACCAACATTTGCAATGCTATGCAATGTTTGGATACTTTCTGCCTAGCTTCTGGCTCATCCATTCAATGGTGAAAAACCCAATGTTACCGGCAATATTTCCTTCCTACGCCGGACTGGCTTGCCACCTTTGATTGGAAAATTCTGCAACATGGTGAGATTTTAAAATTTCTAGGTATTCCTTTTACTTTTCAAGCCTCTCCAACTAAACTATGGCATTATGTCATTCAACGGGTGGCAAAAAAAAGCGGAATATTGGATTACTAGGCCTTTATTTCTGGCTCTCAAATTCCAAACATGCTCTAAAATTCTTATAACAACCCATGTTTACTACTCATCTTGTTGGGTTCCTTCCAAAGCCTCCATTCAAAAGCTTGAAAAAATGCTCAAAGCTTTCCTATGGGCTAATGCTTCTATTGGCAAAGGTTTTCATTGGGTAGCTTGGGATATATGTTGTCTTCCTCACAATTCTGGAGGCCTCGGGCTTATTAAGATTCAACGCTAAGGAAATATGTTTGTCTTAAGTGGATTATCGAAGCATTACTTTCCAAGAAGATTGAAAATTCTCATACGACATGGCATTGCGGAAAAGGCTCTCCTTATGGCCGCCTTGTGTGGAAAGGCTTAGGGTTTGTGAATTTGCTCATCACTCATGTGCTTGTCAAAATTGTTGGCACCTTTGTGCTTAAAAGTATTTGGAAAGCGTGGGAATGTGTCAAACCCTAGCTTTTATGGAAAGGGGATGGCTTTTGTAATGGGCTTTCTCTCAATCAACAATCTCTCTGGTGGTCACCGATTTTTCAATCCAAAGATCAATGCTTACTAGAGGTCTCGGGAATCTCCGTGCTCAAATTCTTCAAGCACGAAATTCACACCATCGAGGAATTATTTTGTAAGAAGACTCAATCCTGGTTATCTTGGCCAGATTTTAAAGCTCTGTTTTGTCTTTCCAACTAAGATCATGATACTTTCACTACTATGATAAACTCGGTTCCTGATCACATGTTGCATAAGATTGTTGTGCATTCCTCTCGCCCATGGTGGACAAATTGGAAGTGGTATGCTGATACCCCTTTCTGTAACTACAATGCCAAAAAGGCTATCGATGGCTCTCGCCCCATTTGCCCATGGTGGACAAACATAATACTCATTGGGGAATTCACACCACTTTGTCTACCTAGGGTAGACGGTTTGAGACTGTTTGGACTATATGTGTGGAGCCCAAAATTGTTCATTTTCTTTGGTGTATTCTTCACCAAGGCCTTCCCATTGGGGCTCGTCTTGTTCAAATTGGGATTCCAGCTCCCAACTGCCCCTTCTGTGGGCATCTGGAAAACTTTTGCATGTTAGAGTAGGTATTTACCTTAGCTCATGTTCACCTAAGTACTTTATTTACCTTTATTATATTTATCCTCACCCACTTATGTGTGTGGATATTTCTTTTATCTTATTTAGATATTAGGAGATATTATCTAGTTGTTAGGTATAGTTCTTTCCTTGATCTGTGGTATTGACTAGATCCTTGATGTCTAGTTCTCTCCTAAATCTATGGTCTTGATTAGTTCTTTGATGACTAGTTATTTCCTTGATTTATAGCTTGATCTACGACATTGGTGGTTCTTAGATTGTTATTCCTTGCCTATTTAAGCAAGACCCATTCTCATTGTATTGCATTGAGTTCCATAATAATATATGATATTGTTGCTCATTTGTTTGCAAAGGTTTTATGTAAAGCTATTCTAACGAATTGCTTTCATCTTATTGATCGTGGTGTTTGATTAACATCTTGTGTTCTTGGCTTGGTATGATCTGGTTATTGTTCCTTTCATGGTATCGGTAGAGATTGTTGTTGACATGATCTGTCTGTATTTTATTTTACAAATATCGTTCACACCATTAAAATCTTTAGCCGTTGGTCATATGGTATGGTCATATGAGGGCTTAAAGTTTGTGATTCCTACTTGTAGGTGCTTAACATCAGCCCCTTTAATTTTATTTGTGTGGTGAAGGCAACAACAATTTATTTTGTTATAGTGCACTAAATAAATAATAGAGCAAAAATATTGAAAAGTTTGTATCTTTTGCTCGGTAACTCGGTTTTGAGTTTTGTTTTTGTAAAAGTGTTTGTTTTTTCATGATCTTTCCATTGGAAACATTTATTTTGAGATTTTACTATAATTATAAAGTTCCAAGAGGAGTGTTGTAATACATTGTGGATGTAATTTTGGCTTGAACCCGACGTCCACTAAAATTTTGGGAGTTGCGGTTTGTACCTATCATGGATTTTGAGAATGATATGCTTTTCTCAAGTATGTGGACTTGAAGAGGCTATTGTAAAATTTATGGAAGAAAATAGATTGCTCAAGAAGTGAAATTCTCTTCTACAATTAACATCACCATTGTATTGTGGACAGCCACATCCATGCTTCTAGTCCACTCCGCAATTATTGTTCTGAACCCACTGACATTGATCTATTTGTCTTTGAGTTTTTTCTTGCTCTTGATGCTCATACACCTATAAAGCTTGTTACTACATGCTCTTCCACATCTGTGCCTATTATAGTACCACATGTTGTGTATCCTACTTTTGCTCAGCTGCATGGCTTTTTTAAGAAGCATACCACTGCATTTAGTTCTCGCATGCTCCGTTCTATAGGTCTCACTAGCAGAGTCATTGAAAGACATTCACAGGGTATTGTTTCCTCGATTCCACATGTTAAGTGGAATTCTCGTTGTGACATTAGTTTTCAAGCAAATACTTCATTGGGATCACACATTGAAAAGCTCATTTTTGTTCGCTCAACTCTTTTTGAGGATCATGAGCAACACATGAGTTCTGCACCTTCACTCAGGATTGAGAAACTTGATATTTTAGCTACTGCTAGACATGATCAACCCGACACACATTCGATGTTCTTTGCATGCACCCATTGTGCATTTTACACCAAGTCATATGTTTACATCTTCTTCATCCATCCATGTTGATTTGGGGTGGATATCGATCACTCATGGTAGTGACATATGCATTCGTTGAGAGGACTCTACAGGCATGGCTCCTCCACCATTAGGCCTCTTGCTCCACTTTCTATACCTTATGCATTGTGATGCTTCTTGTTTTGAGCATTTTTCTTTAGCAGGTGTAGTGTATCTCTCTTGTTTGTTGAGAGATTTTGTATCTGTATTTTCGACACTTTTGGCATGTTGATAGTATCTCTTATGGGGGATCTATTCTGGTGCATTCTAGTGTTAGTTTGTCAGTGTTCGAGTAGTTTTTTTGACAACTCATACATATTTATAGCGTCACTCCACCCATTCAGCAGTATGGGAGGGTGTGGTGTTGATCCTGCTTCTTTGGGTTTCGTGTCCTTACCTTGTTACCTTGGCTTTTCTTGGATCATGACACTCTGGAGTGCCTTGTTGCTTTGGTTTTTGTTCTTGGATCATGGCATACTTATTTGCAGCAGTTGATCGAATTATGTTTGGTGTTTCTTTTGCACTTTTGACATCACTCCATTGACAGTCTCCTTGTATGGAGCTATTCTGGTGAAACCCGGTGTTGGGTTGTTTTTGAGTTTTGTGATCGAAGCGGTGGATTCGGACCACGGTGCATGCCAAACTTCTTGACATTATATGAGTTTTTGAACCGAGCTTCTTGGGATGCCTTGGAGTGGGTCTTTACTCTCTTTACTTTATTGTTACTAGTTTTGGGTACCTTGCGGTGTCCCTTTTTTCCCAGTTATTGTACATGAGTACCTCATCAGGCCTAGTTTCCAGGACTCATACTGTGGACATGCCACTTCTATTTTGGCCCCTAACGTCACTTGAGGGGGTGTTAGAGTAGGTATTTACCTTAGCTCATGTTCACCTAGGTACTTTATTTACCTTTATTGTATTTATCCTCACCCACTTATGTGTGTGGATATTTTTTTATCTTATTTAGATATTAGGAGATATTATCTAGTTGTTAGGTATAATTCTTTCCTTGATCTATGGTATTGACTAGATCCTTGATGTCTAGTTCTCTCCTAAATCTATGGTCTTGACTAGTTCTTTGATGACTAGTTATTTCCTTGATTTATGGCTTGATCTACGACATTGGTTGTTCTTAGATTGTTATTCCTTGCCTATTTAAACAAGGCCCATTCTCATTGTATTGAATTGAGTTCCATAATAATATATAATATTGTTTGCTCATTTGTTTGCAAAGGTTTTATGTAAAGCTATTTTGGCAATTGCTTTCATCTTATTGATCGTGGTGTTTGATTAGCATCTGTGTTCTTGGCTTGGTATGATATGGTTATTGTTCCTTTCATTGCATGTCTTTTGGTTATGGCTCAAATCTTGAATTGCCTAGAATGGGATCCATTCTTTTTTCTTTCTCTCACGACCCCACTTTTTCATTTGGCAACATATCCTCTTGGGAGATAATCCCAAACTTCTGCCTATGTTCACCCAGATTTGACATGTTTTTTGAGGGGAGATTCTATTTTAGATATGGAAATAAATAAATTATTTTTTATTTTCTAATTCTGCAGTTGATCAATCTTTCTCGATTTATAATAAATCTATGGTGATCTCTAATGTACTTCTTCGATTCAAGTTCAAGAAAACAAGGTGGCGCTGGAGGTGAACCACCTCCGGACCTGCCGCGCCACTGGAGGAAACCCCGTGCAACGTTGCCCAAGTGCCTCTCGTCTCCCACCGGTGCTCTCGCCTTGAACTTGTCTTTGGTCGGCATAGCCAATGTCGATGTCGGCCGTCATGCTTTGAGTCGCACCTACCGCTCTCCAAGGCCGTTACATTGGCATAGTCATTCACCTATTCGCCGCCATTTGGCACCCACTACCACCGCCACCATCATCTTACAAATTCCCTAGGCCGAACGTTACCATTCCTATGCATGGGGAAGCGGACCTAGAGGAAGAACTTCACTTGGGCCAGGAGATTCCAGAATCGGTAAGGACTCGCCTAGTTCGAGGTGGATGGATTATCGAGGATCCAACTACCTCGGGCATGTTTCTTTATTCTACTTGAAAGTGTCGTTTAAGTGTTTTTAGGCAATGCCTTTTGTTTTGTTGTTGTCTCCTAGGCTCGGCCTAGTTTGACTTTTGTTGTTTTAGGCTCGAGCTAGCTTGTTCGTGGTTTTGGGGCATGCTCTCACATCTACCCGCTTTTTATATATTTTAACACCTTTTAGTATTGAAGTGTAAATTTAAATTTAATTTTTTTTTGAAATGAATTTTTTTAATTACCCTTCTATGACAAGATGAAAGACGTTTGAATGGTATTGAAGACTTCAAATTTGATCCTTAAATGTAACCATTATTTTGACTCTTTGATGTAGGTGTCCGTGTCTAATTTACTTCTCGTTATGGTGCTTTGCAGAGGCTTCTATACATTTGGCTTCCAAGTCTGATTTTGCTTGTATGCATGCATTGGCACTTGGATTTTATTTTCTTGGCTGCTCTACTTATCTCTATATTGTCATTCTTTTATTTCCATTTGGGCGTGAGTTCTTTTCATCTATCCATTTGTTGTTTGTCGTATGCATTTTGTCTTTCATTATGGCGCATCTTTTGTTCCCTTTTTTGTCTTTTGTGTAGGCGCCCGTGTCTTCCGATTTCTTTTGAATTGTTTCTTTTTAAAATTATTTGACTTTTTCATTGTGTGTTGGTTCCCGAGGCTTGTTCCCCATAGGGGGTATGATTGATACATGCCCCCAAATCCATAGCTCATATTTTTATCATGTTATAGTGTGTTTCAATTCTTAGTGACTCATGAGTAACTTGTAGGAAGTAATTGAGAAAATGATTGGAATCATCAAATTTATTATAGTTTTGGTTTTGGTGTTGTACTTCTCAAATTATTTGGTTTTGGTTAAGTTTTATTCATAATTTTCTTACTTTTTAAAGTCTAACTCTCTTTCTATCTGCACTGACGATTTTGCTCACAAAAACTTTTTAAATTTGTGATAAATTGTATATGTATTAGTCAAACTATAACTATATTTTTAAAAAATATAATTATTCTATATTATTCGTAAAATACATTTATTTCCACAATTAAATTTAATTTATTATACTATATCTATTTAACCATAATTACTATTAAATGTAAATGTTGTTAGCTTAAAGATAGTGTAAATAATACCCACTATCCACATCTAAAAAAAAGTAGTTGTGCATAATTGAGCAAAATTAAAAGTATAAGCAGATATACAAACAATCATAGTCAAATATTTATCCTTGCTCATTTCTATGAATATATTTTTTCAATGTGACAACTAAATTAAAATATTGCTTGTTATTCAAGCATTACAATTTCATATACTTTTTAAGAAAAATGGGTATGTGATAACAACTTCAGATTTAGATATAAGAACTTAGGATTTGGATACTTCTATGAGTGTTTGAAGGAAAGGCAATTTTATGACAGTGTAGCTCTTAAACCCTGCTTTGAAGAATAATTTCTTGAATTCTTCCTCACTTCTCTCTTTTCCACCCGTGGTATATATCATCATAGCCATATCAAATAATAATCCCAATCTTTTTAAGTTTCCTTGATTAGCATCAATGAGTGCATCAACAATTAGAACCTTCCCATCTTTTGGCGTTGCTTCATAACTCTTCTTCAAAAGTTTCACACACTGCTCATCATCCCAATCATGCAAAATCCACTGCAATATTCATGATAATATGATTATTATCAAACATTTGTTTTATGTGACAAAGAAAAAGAAGTATTAACAAAATACATAAATGAGTTATTTTTATAAATGAAATTATACCTTCATGAAAACTACCTCTGCAAAAGGAATTTGGTCAAACATGTTGCCATCCACATGCTGAACTCCTACAATATATAAAAACAATTATTCGTATAGTTTAAGGAATCAAACAACATATTAAATATAAGATGGAAGAGTTGCTAACCAGGTATGGCAGGGGCAGATGCAATGACATGAGGCAGGTCAAAATTAATGGCATGAATGTGTGGATGTTCTTTGATGATTACAGAGAGTGCAGAGCCCACACCACCTGCAACATCCACCACACTCTTCACACTCTTAAACCCATCATACATCTTCACCACAGAAGCCATGACACCTTTTGTATGACAGGCCATGCCCTCATTGAAAATCTTGTTTGCTTCAGGGTTCCTCCCAACATATTCCCAGGGACTGATGCCGTACACTTTGTTGAAGGGATAACACCCTTCCACCACAGCATCCTGAATATGGTGATAAGCATCCAAATACACCTTCTCTGCTGCCAACAGCAGAAATGGCACACAAGACTCTTTAGTTTCTTCCTTCACTAACAACTTTGAAACACTGTTCAACCCATATTTGAATTGCCTGTTATTGTCATCCATTTCTTCGGTGAAGACCCCACAAGAAGCTAGAAATCTCATGATCCTAAACAGGTATTCCTTGTGGGGAGCTTTATTACTTGTGGAGGCAGGAATATATGAAGCAATGTCCTCCACTGTGAGAGGATTTTCCTTGCCATGAGCGGCAATAATTTGAGGAATATTGAGCAAAACAGAAGCTTTGAGGGCCATGGGTTTGGCAGCAGAAAGTATCATTTCATAGAGGTGGACATGGGCTTCCATTTCTGGGTTCTCAGAAGAAGCATCAACAGGGAAGGAAATAGAAGCCATTGTTGAGATATGAATGTTTGGGTCACAAGTTTTGCTCATTTTATAGACAAAAATAAAAATGTCTTCCTGATAAATATAACACTTTAATTCTTCATGTGCTAATTTCGCACAACATTTTACTGTTCTTCATAGTACACTATACAGTAAATGCAGCCCAAAATTCAGCGAAGCTAAAATATTGCATTTCAAATTCGAAATGGCTTGTTAATAATATATATTATATTGCTTATCATACCCACTTTTAAATTGAAAACAATTGATTTAAATTGAAATAGACCAAACATCATTTAAATTTTAACGGAATCGACAAAATCATTTAAATTGAAATAGACCAGACATCATTTAAATTGAAATAGACAAGACATCATTTAAATTTTAACGAAATCGACAAAATCATTTAAATTGAAATAGACCGGACATCATTTAAATTGAAATAGACCAGACATCATTTAAATTTTAACGAAATCGAAAAAATCGTAAATGTAGCTTCGAAGAAAACTTTGAGAAAAACTTTATAGGATGTTGTTCCTCGTCAACACGATTCTACAAAGCTTATTAAATGTTGAGGCGTGAAATTTAAAAATTAAATTATAACTTTCTAGTTTGAGTTTGTATTTTAAAGATTTATTATTTTGTTAAAAAAACATAATTTTATTTACTGTTTTATTAACCTATATTAGATATACATAATCTTTTATGTTTTCTCCTTCTTATAACTCTAAAATTGTTATACTTTATTATAATCTTTATATTTAAAAATTCATCTTATATTATTTTTCGTACTTAACCATGTATGGTTAGATAAGGTGTATAAACAATACACAAACCCACAACGTTATCATGCTACACAAATCATACTTACGCCTCACAACACTATATTTGTCATATAAAACTAAAAGATGTTATACACGTCTGTCAACACTCTACAACCTTGCCCCATGATACATAATAGTTGTTCCTTTCACATAGAAGACGTGCATAACATGGAATACCAAACCAAAACGTCAACACTTTTAGAATGTTGCATAACATTGCCAAAGCCACAATTCTTTGCATTTTTACAGATCACTGCCATATGCTACTATGATTGGATCTGCGGCTGACACAATCTCCTATCAACATTGATAGTGTTAGCTAGAGGTACATGTAAGCCTTAACCTGTTTTTCATAGCCAGAAACAAACCGCATGACAAGTTAAAGCTTGATCAAATGATGGATATTGCATGACAGGATAAATACAAATTGAATTAGAAGATCAATAGTGATTTGATGCTTTTTGAGGGATATTTGTAAGGAATATTTACTTGTAAAGGTCATCTTTGTTCTCTCACCTTATACATAGAAGATTTTATAAATATAAGGAAGTTCGAGCATGTATGTCATGATATAATCGGGGAAAGAAATCTATTGTAAGGTTTCCAAATTGAGCCAAGTGAGGTTCTATAGAAGCTTATAGAGTTCGCAAGCTTGGGATACGTCTTAAGGTTCAAATTATTATAAAATTATCGTAGAGTCTTGTCATAAGACTATCATTGTGCTGTAAGGCCATTATGCCCAAGCTAGTAATCTTTCCTCATATTTTTTGATTGATGGTAAAAGAGGGCTAAGGGGACCCCACCCCGTACATTGCCAAAAGACCCCCCTCGGGGGACAAGGACATACATCAACAACCACCCAAAAAAACCCAATACCACATAAAAATATGCCAAAAAAGGCCTAGCAAACCAAAAAACAACAGAACCAAGAAAATACTACAACAGACTAATAACCACCTAACTATCAGTAGCGTAAATAGGAACCAAAAACATAAGATATTGCAACAACTTAACAACCATGGTTACCACTTTTCTCCTCCAAATGTTTGATTAATGTTGCCCCTTCCTTAGCAAAGTTAGCCATAGTGACACTAAGCCTGCCGATGCCCATCTCCTTTTCCTCTCTTATGCTACGCCTTAATCATATATATTACATTGGATGTATATAGCCGACTTGTGGCTATCATAACTTCTTATCATGATGTATCTCTTTCATATGTGTTATATTATCATTAGTGGGCTGGCCTTGGTGATGGCCATAACATAGGAATAATATATATAGAGGTTAGTAGGTAGTAGTTCATCATCATATTGAGCATTTGAGTCTTATTGCATGGTTTGGAGGTTGCCCCTCGAAGTGGCTAAGCTATTGTACTTGAATATTGTGATCATTTATCTGCAATATTGTGTTATTTGGTGTTCTCTTGCGGCTGATATTCTTATTTATCCAAGTAATTTCCTTACAAGTGGTACAGAGCTTGATCTCAGCTAGAACTACATCAAAACCCTAATATCAAAGAATCGACTATATATCCAATTTGGTAACAATTTTTTCTGCGCATAGTTTTTGGGGTGTTTTGAAATCCATCAAGTAAGCTCTTCTCCAAAGTTCAAGGTATTTTAATTTGTTTTGCAAAAGTTACATCAATTTTAGGGTTTTTGATACATTTGCTCTATCGACTGCAAATTGTGGAAATTTTCCAAGATCTTTACATTTCCAAAAGAGGATAAAAAATCAGTTTGAGTTATTTGTTTAGGATTTTTATATTTAGATGAATTTATATCGAAATTCTAAACCCTAAATTTTTACCTTGATCCCTAAATCCTACCATTTTAGGGCATCGGGCGGGGCCTTCCACAAGAGGAAAAAAGAATCCCATCACTCTGGGTAAAACCCTAACAAGGATGAGATAATAGTTGAGGAGTTAGAGTTAGAAGGGGTATCTACATAGTCCTCGGGGTTAGGGTTTACTTTGAAAGACCATATGGTAAAACAACTTGAGTTTGAGTTGCGAAACCTTGAGTTTCGAATGGATAGAAAAGAAGATGTAGAAAAGATTGGACAACGATTGGAGGATTTCATTCACCAATTCAGTTCAAATCTAATGGGTCATCATCTTCTTCCTAATCAACCACAACTCAATCATACTCATATCAACCAAGGTGGATCTTCAGGTCAAAGTAATAGACAAACTAGTCGGGTGGATCTTCGAGCATGCCAAATCCAAATACAAACACTCTGCAAGCCCGTAACATGATTCCAAAAGTGGAAATGCATAAGTTTGATGGAAAGGATCCACTTAATTGGATTAACCAAATGGAGAATTTCTTTGATCTACATCAGATTCCATTGGGACAAAAGGTTACCATGGCATCCTTATATCTCGAACCTGACCAATTCATTTGGTATCGATGGTTATTTTCTCAAAGGAAAAAGAGTGATCTTAATGTTACATGGAAAGTCTTTACCGAAGATTTGTAATTTCATTATAGTTCTAGTGTGTTAGAGAATTATTTCATCCAATTAGCAAAGTTAAGACAAAAGGGTTAGTCAAAGATTACATTCATTTTGCAATTTCACTATAGTTCTAGTGTGTTAGAGAATTATTTCACCCGATTAGCAAAGTTAAGACAAAAGGGCCACCAAAGATTACATTCATCAATTGCAAAACCTTTCTCTACTAGTGGAAAATATCATTTGAAGAGAATCAATGACTTATTTCTTAGGGGTCTTAAGGAAAAAAATTTGAGAATGAGGTGAATATGTTTAATCCTCGAAGGTTTCGATTCTATAATCACGACATGTAGGGTAGAAGAAAAATTTCTTTCCAGCGAGATAAGTGTCACTAATATCGAGATCGTAGCACCTTGCCATCATCATTCCCTTGCCATTTAGACCGACACCCCAAAAAAATTGAAGAAAAGAGATCCAAAGGGTTATGTTAAAATTGTGACAACAAATATGGAACAAGACATAAGTGTGCTTTGAAAAGAAATTGTTCTATATTTGAGGGGCCTAATGAAGAAGAAGAAAATGAAGATGAAGAGTAGAGACAAGAGGAGGAATTATGAGATTCCCGACCAATGATATCATGTCATGCAATTTCAGGTATTAGTACTCCCCAAACTACAAAGTGGTTGAATTCTTAAAAAAGAAGAGGTTAACAATGTTGATTGATTTGGGAAGTACTCACAACTTCATCTATCATTAGTTGGCAGTATGATTGAACTACTTTGTTTATCCAACTCCAAAATGTCAAGTAATGATATGTAGTATTTTATTTCACCAATCAGCCCAAGGTGTGTTGGCACATCACCCAAAAGACTTGAGCACTCACCCCAAGCAAATAATGCTGTACCGGTTTCTCTTTTAATGGTAGTTTGTTCAAGGAGTTAGCATGATCATACAAATATTCCAGATCCATAATATCCACTCAATAATAAATCATAACATGGACTAGATTTAAATCTTAACCATATGCAAGATTAACTCATACAAGAATCAAGATTAAGTTCACCATGCAGAACCATTAACGAGACATGTCAATAACCATTATCAGCCACAAAGATCCATTATATTAATTGCATAGAAAACATAGTTGCATACATACATAGCAATATCACCATAAGTCATGCACACCCATAAACCAATAACATAAATATATTACCAAACTGAACCTCTAAACCCTAAAATGAATACATGTTTATAGGTAGTTGAGACTTTCCTTCACTACTCATGCACTCTCCAAAAATAGGCTACATGCTAAGAATAACCATGTGCCCTTACATGATATAAACGGAAGCATGCAAGTTCGCTAATAGTAGAGTATTTAATAATATCAACTATAGATATAATCCTACTAATAGCTCCAAAAATTTGTATGTCGCTTGATCTTCCACTTGTCCAAAATAGCCTTGCCTTTTCACTTCCAAGTCTTCATACAAAACATGCCCCACACTCAACATCTATATTTAGCCTCATACTAAAAATGTCTAAGTCCTAACTTCATGCTTTCCTGCATCTTCCACACCTCTTCATACAAAACATGTTCCACTATATTTAGCCTCATACTAAAAATGACTAAGTCCTAACTTCATGCTTTCCACACACCTTGTTCCACTATATTTTTGCACTCACCTCGTGCCCTGTCCGTGCATCCAATCCCCATGCCCATGCCTTCTTTATTTAGGATGCAATTCATCAACCCAACATGATCGTTGATGGGGGAAATTTTAGTTTAGGAAGATGCCATAAAATTAATCTCACCATGGGAAATTATTTGCTAACTAGCCCTATGTATGCCATTACCATGGGAGGAGAAGACATTTTGTTAGGAGTTCGGTGGCTTACCACCTTGGGGTAAGTGCACCAAGTTGGGGGCAAAAGGGGTCTTAAGTGGATGCATTTTTCTAAAAAATAAAAAACTTCAACTTGTATAAGTTTTTTTAAATAGTTACACTCAAAATTGGAAGATGTTGTATAAACATGAATCACAACATTTTGAATCTAGTTTCTAAGCTACTAAATTTTATTGAAAATGGATAAGTTTAAGTGGGTCAAATAACTAAAATACCAACATGTGCTCCTATTTTTGTTAAAAACATAACAGAGTGACTTTCATGCCCCCACCATTTTTGAGCACCATTTAGTAGTTTTGAAAACCCTTTGGTAGAAAGATATCTAGGAGCATCTAGTTTGTGCTAGATTTTTTTATAGATTTTTTAGCAAGTATTTATTTTTTTATGATTTTTCTAGTACAAAATTTTTATGTTTTGAAAAATAACAGAGCTTCGACCGTGTCCCCCTAACTACCTCAAAAAATATCGAAAATTAGTTTTTTTATTATGTATATAATTAGGCCTAGTTTTGGCTAGTATAATTTGTTTTCAATTTGAATGAGCCAAAAAAATATACATGATGAAAGATAGATATATTTAAACTTCAAAAATAGCTATAAAAAGGCATAGTTAGAAAATAAATAATATGGAAACTTTATATTAGTGATAAATTTTGAAAAAATATATTTTTAGAAAGAAGAAACTCTGCTGTACATCGTGGTATAATTTTTTTTAAATGAATAGATTGTTTTATGTTGATTTATCATGGATGAAGTGACATTTTACATTTTCTGCAAAAACACGTTGTTTCTTTGTGTTTGTGTGAGTCCATGCCTCGAGCTTGGGATCAAATGGATCCCAAGCCTTGAGGCATGGATTGGAAAAATTGAAAATGCAAGACGTGTATGTGGTATAATGCGTACGTGTTACGTATAGTTTGAACATTGTATATGCCTCTTTCATGCTTTTATTAAAAAAATTAAATATTTAAGTATACGTTTTTCATTTATTATTATTTATATTTTATTATTTCTTATACTTTAAATTTATTTTTAAATATAAAAAATTAGGGTCACTCTTCACCTTATGGAATTAGTCTCATAGCTCCATGAGTCACAATTAGGAGATAGTTTTTATAGTATAATGCAAAGTGATCATATAGGTAATTTTAAGGATTTCAAATTTACCTAAAGCTTTTAGCGTTTAACTTCTACAATTGAAACCCTAAACCCTAGGCCATAAACCTAAACCCTAAACCGTAAACCTTGAGCCCTAAACCCTAAACCCTAAACCTTGAACCATGATCCCTAGACCCTAAAACCTAAACCCTAATCCCTAAACCCTAAACCTTAAACATTCACCCCTTACCCATGAGCCCTAAACCCTAAGCCTTAAGCCCTAAACCACGAGCCTTAAATCATGAACCATGAGCCCTAATCTCTAAACCCTAAACCACAACCAGTAAAAACTAAATCCTAAAACCCCACCCCTAAACCCTAAACCTTGAACTCTAACATCCCCGAATCCTAAACCCTTAAACCTAGACCTTGAACCCTAAACCTCTTAAACCCCGAGCCCTAAAATCTAAACCCTTAAATCCCTAATGAAATCCAAACCCTAAACCCTAACCATATGACCTAAACCATAAACCCTAATCCTAAACCTAAATCCTAAACCCTAAACCCTAAACCTTAAACCTTAAACCTTAATCCTTAACCTCGTCTAAATCCATAAACACTAAAATCTAAACCCTAAACCCCAAAGCCTAAACCTAAACCATAAACCTAATCCCTAAACTAAAACCTAAACCCTAAACCCTAAACCCTAATCCCTAAATCACTAAATCCTAAACCCTAAACCCTAAACCTTGCCTTAAACCATAAATCAACCTTGATCTAAAGCCCTAACCATAAACACTAAAATCTAAACCCTAAACCTAAACCCTAAATCCTAAGCCATAACTCACGAACCTTGAACCCTAAACCTTAAATCCTTCAAACCATGAGCCCTAAAACCTAAACCCTAAACCCTAAACAATGAACCATATTTCATCAATATTTCCTAGTCTCGTGCCTAGAACCATCATTTTGTTTGCTTATAGAACTACCTTGTTTATGAGAGGTGGGACAAGTAACTAAATGGATATGACATCTACCTTGTGCCTTGCAATGTATATTACACATCTCTTCCAAACTTGTTTCTCCCCACATATACTTGCGCTCTTGAATGTAAATTTATTCACACTCTCAAATAAATTTCACATTTCTCATATTTCCATGTATGGTATTATGCAAGTCAGGATGACCCATTGGAAGTTGGAAAAAATAACCATCACAACACAAAAATTAATCCATTATCCTATATTATATTTACAGTCATCCAACGTGCTTCCAACCTCTTCACATAATGGCATCGACACATTACAATAGATATATTTAGCAAATTCTTGCATTGCAATCAAGGTTCTAGGTGTGGCTACGTTTTCATTCATAATATAATAGTGGGAGTTTTTCATATTGACTCACAGTAGATCAGACATCAGTTGTGATATTTCTCATTCCTTTTTTAAAGGAAATTACATCAATTTCAGACATTGTCATTTCGTAGAGCTGCGATTGGCACTATTATGTATTTTATTACACTAGTGTTATTGCACTGTTACATTGCCAGAAATCTCTCTTGGATCCGTTACTGTGAGCCTCCAAATACAATTCATAGTCTGTGTGTTGATGATCAATGTGGCTCCTTCTATTCCAAGCGGTGTCAGCAATGGTGTCTCACTGCATCTGTTTTTGAACCAATACATCATCTGCAGCTCAACACCATTCATGCAAGTCTACAAGTTTATGACATTAATGAAAAAATGAAAATTTTAGCAACATTTGAGTATTTGATATAAATTTCAACCCGTTTTAATGATGCAAGAATAGATTTTCCCATTTAATTAGAATTTGTTGAAATCTTTCTTGAAGTAAGTTTTCGTTGGCAAAGTTAAATCCTTCAGATATATTTTTACTCTTCTTCTGACATGCTTACTTCATCCTTCCTGGGTTTCCTTCTTGGTATTATTTGTCATCTTCTAATTTAATTGTTTGGTGTGTAGGTATGTAGGTTTTGACATAGACTTGAGACTTCTTCAGCATATTTTCTGATTATTTTATCTTTTTCTTTTAAAACGCCTCCCCCTTAACAAATCAGAGTGATTGAATTGGCTTTTGTGTAGGCACTTGAACTTCTATTTTCCTGATTTTATCTTGTTTGCTGTAGGCACCTATTTCTCACATGCCTTAAAATGGTCAAGAATTTAATTAAAAATCATACCTTTTCCAATTATTTTGGCTCCTTGCTCTCGGTGCCTAGCTCTCTTTAACGAGTGATCAAATTTGAAGGGATCCCATATTTTAATTTGATGGTTTAGGTTAAGCTGTACCCTTTGTAAATAATAGATTAAAAATATATTACCCTGAAAAAAAAAAGTTATTTTTAAAATATATATTTAATTAATTTAAATATAATAAATATAAAAATATCAAAATTATTAAATTTATAATATTTAATAATAATTTTAAATTTTATTGAAATTAAATAATAAATTCATTCTCACTAAAGTTGTTTAAACCGATAAAACATGGGTATGGAGGAACCCGAGGAATATCCAATTTAAATATTATTTTCTCAAACTAGATTGTACCTTCCTAAGGTAACAAATAGATCATTTGTGTAGTATTCAGGACAAACTTCTCATATATTTGTTAAAACAAATAATTCAATAAGTATAAGATATTGAAAAGATTTTTATAAATATAATAGAATGTTATACATTGAATCAATAATACCTTCTTAATAAACATATCAAGTAATATATTATCACACCTAAAATATTGTAGAGACAAGAAGCAATAACAATTTACTATTGAGAAATTAAAAATGGCATAATTGTGGTGCTAATGCGTAAAATAGACATGTATTTAAACAAATTATACATTACGTAGAAAGTTGTTCCAAAATTCAAAAATACATTTGTTATTTTTATCAAATAATATCTTGGCCAACACATTTACATTGATAATATTTTGAGCAACAAAACTTACTAGGACTTCACTCTACTTATTTCTTGTATAAATTCTCACGCATGCATAAGGTTGTGGATTTGGTAATCAATAATTTATAGAAACAAGTATCATTTAAATGATCACTTTACAAAATAAATTGAGAATAAACCACCAAATTCCAAACATGATTTACAAAATAGAAAAAGTTATTATAAGATAATATCACTATTTTGAAAATAAAAAGAGTAATGTAATTGCTTATTTCTTAGAGATTTATCTTTTTCCTAGTGGTTTTGATCATGATTTGTGTGAAGTGAATGAAGATTTTTTTAATATACAAAGAACAATAAAATGTCCCATTTTTTTGTATTTTTGTACCTTTATAAACATAAACTTTCAGTTTCATTGATTTTCTAAAGGTAATAGCCACAAACACGTACATATTCATGAAATTCTACGAACTAATGAAATGTTGTGTTTAGAGTGTAGAATACATGTGTACATTTTACTTTTTTTTTAGTTAAAAATGTAGTCTTTTTCTTAATTTTATTCATACGTTGCTTCTTATGTTATAAAAGAGGAACAACTGTCCCTCGATGGTGTTTTTAAATGAAACTTATTTTTCACCATGAAATTTTAGATATATGTTCAAGATTCGAATATCGAGGTCCTGTCAAATCTTTCCTTTTTTTTAAAATTAATTTATTTTAATTAATTATTTAGTGAAGATATTTTCAAATAAATGGCGTACATATGTCTATGCCAATAACTTTTAAGATTTATATCGAAATTGAATTTTTTTCATAGCTACAAAGAAGACTTCAACAAATAGTAAGTTTATTTTTTTCAAATTTTTTTGATATATTTTTTATTTTTCAAATTGGGTTGATTGTGTACTATTGATTGTTGTAAAATACCATATGTTAGAAAAAATAAAAATAAATAGTAAAACAAATTTTAAAAAATGAAAATTATATTTTTAGAAAGCTAATAAAAAACCGTATTTTGTGTTAAATTTTAATAATTTTACTTATTAGTTAACCGTAATTATATGGCATCTATTTGACACATTTTGGAAAACAATCATCCTCCAAATGGGTTTGACATCAAAATGTGCCAAATAGATGCCACGTAGGTGCTACATAGGGGTATTCGCCCAAGGGGGTTCGCGCGAACTCCCCTAACTCATCAACTGTCAACCATTTCCCCAATGCCGCCGTACATTTTCCTTCCACATTAGGTTCTTTAAATTTTGTTTCGAAAATCTATTGTTTTTAAGCAATATAGTTCAATTTTTGTTTTAAATTTAGTTTTACAAATTCTAGTTTTAAGCCTATAGTTATTGTAGAATTCGACCCACAAATCACACACACGAACAACACAGTAAAAGACAGGATAATTTTTTTTTTTAACTTGCTTGACACATAACATGACGCAACATGTCGTCACCAAGGATGCAACTAACACTGTGAACAATTTAATACAAGGATGGCCGTAAGGGCAGCACGGAAACGATCACACCTATCAAGGACAATTTACTCTTCTTTTGACAAGACAACATGGAAGTCCAACCACATGACACACTTACAGCTAGGGCAAGCCACAGTAAGAAATGATTGGAGGTTATTTATTTTGATAAGACACCCTTTAGCTCATGACTTAAGTTTTCAGAAGGATTCAATATATGATTCGCACAAATTCATCTTACCAACTGAGTTAATTTCTTATACACTGTAGAGAAGTTCACTTAAAATCTTCACTTTACGACAATAGAATTGTTTAGTTCCATTAATTTAATAAAGGGAATAATTAAATTCCACAAGGCTATCTGTCCATACTTACGCTACTAGAACTTGTTCATTACCTTGCTACAACAAGAATTCGTGTTCAACAAAATCAAGAGGAACTTACAAAGTATCCTGGGAAAGAGATAAGGAGATTAGGTCGAGTTAAATTCCTCTTTAAGACGTCATTAGTTATTACCAAGGTTTAATTGGAGCTTGGGGTTTTATACGTAATTATTAACGCTTTTACTTAGGCTTAACTGAAAGAGTTTATCAAAAGGAAACTATTTACTTTCAAATAGGCTGAGAGATAAATTGTGTGGTTTCAAAATTTTCTTCTCTTACTTGTTAAATCTTATTAGAAACTAACTATTGTTTTCCTTTGGCTTGTTTTAGGCGTTCACCAAAAAAGAGTAGTGTTCACTAGTTTAGCTAGGGATATCAATTTATAAAAATTTACTTTACAAGGATAGTTTCACCTTTGAGTACTTCAGGAATCTCTTGTTCTCAAGTAAGTCATCTCTATATTAATTTATCTGAATACACATATTTTAGTTAACTTCTATAAGGGTTAACCATTCCATTTAATTTTACTTATATCACATCATTACAAGGTGTCAGAGAGTTTTGACTTAACACTTTATTCTCAAAAACAAGGTTTTACAATACTTATGCCAATGTAATGATTGAATATCATATCTCACCAAGGTAAGTAACTAGTCTAACAACAAAAAAGGGAAAGAACACTTCACCACGTAGTTTTTCCAAACATACAACGGCAAGAGATCTTCTAAACTCCTTGCAAGCAAAGTTACAAAATTTACAACGCATTGAACTTTCTACAAGAACTTCATAATTTTGAACTGATGAAACTTTTACACTCTTTTCTTTAATCTACTCGCATAATCCATCTGCACAAATATTATCTAGAGTCAGTTCGCTAGAACTGAGCATGATAAGATATAAACCTCACCTAATAACTTATGCCATCTAGTATTTAAATAAATGAAAGTTTGCAATACTCCTTATCAAATAATTTCTAACATACATTTAAAACTTAACTGCACATCTCATGATAATGCATTTCATACTCATTAATGTTCACTTCCTTAAGATCTGCTTACATAAGAACACCATTCCAAGAGACTAGATATACAACCTTAATCATGCAATTAATCATACTTAAATTACAGTAAATAATAATGACGCTCACCTAATACCCTCGACCTACTTCAAATACATAAGTGTCTAACAAGATTATCTTTCAATTAAATAAAAGCACCAACGACATTAAGTTTATATAATAAATACAAGTATCAATCTTACATTGTTCATCGATATTACCCAAGTATCAAACCTTCATAGATAATCAGTGGTATGTAAGTATAGTTTGGATATTTATCCCGATTTTAAGATTATAATTATATTAACAAGGATTCCACCAATCCACAGGTTCATGTATTATTTAGGTGTCCTTTTGGTTGCTTATTCCATGTCTTTATATATTTCTTCTAGTAAAAGAGTCCAACTCATAAGAATGAGTTATGACCGACAATACTGTCATCTGTCGGTAATATGCCAAAGATACATTTGACTAGCTAAGATATGCAAGCGCAGCCCAAGCCACTATGAATGCAAGTATCAACATTATCTCAACTCCTAATAAGATGCGAGTATCAAATTTTTTTGCTAAACATAATAATCATCGTAAATAACAGAATTATTCCACTCGTTAACCAAGCATTGAAATAACATATTTATCCTTACCGGTTACCTGATAACATAATATACCCTATTATCTAATTCAACCTCCACTTGCATACCCCAATCTATGGGTATTAATAATTGTTCTATAAAATGAAGTTAAAAATATTTCAGGTGGATTTATATCCTTACTGTCATACATGGTAAGCACAGTTCCATTATGGTAGCTGTCACCTTTACTTAAGGCTATGCATGACTCCAATTTAGGGTAGTTATCTTAACTTCTCTATTCATCTGTTTTCCTACCAAAAGTCTTTCGACAAGCTTCCAGGTCAAAGTATAAGATAAATTTAAAATTTTATTTTTCAAGCGTTGCCTGAATTCGTATGCATGAGGGCATCACAAATCAATCAAACTTGGAGAATCTCGATGCATCCAATATTACTTTAACCGATCCAAAGGTCCAAGTAGTGCCTCAAAAATTAAGCCAAAGAATTATCCTCACAGGATTATGACTTGCGTGCATAACATGTACGTAAAGGTCATAGAAAACCCATTAACACATGCTTCAGGAGGGTTCCAATCTAATAATAAGCTCATAGCACTAATAATAGCAGAGGGTCTGGTGAGGGGGTCTCCCATAATCCCCAAGGTAAATGATAATCGAATGACTCAGATGGAGCTATCTAGAAAGACCAATTAAACTAGTATGACTCTTCCCAAATAGAAGCCCCCAATCCTAATGGGGTTTAAATTATTATAAAACCACAGTAAAATCCAAATACAGTCATAACGGAAGATTCCCTTTTTCAAGCCATGTTCTACAAAATATAAACGATACAAGAAAAAAATTAAAAACCTCATTCATGCTCCATACTATTTTCTACAGAAACCCTCATTCGAAGAAAAATCAAGGCAAAAAGACAAACCAACATTATAAGATCAGTAGGCAAGAATCGATGTAGAGATTTCTTCTACTCAAATAGTAAATAAGATAAACTGTAAAGGGGGAGAGAGATCAGTTCATGCAATTATAATTATAAGTCATCCAAACCCAATCTCTACAGAATTCAAACAGAAATTGCAGAGATTGATTTACCCAAATACTAAAGGAAATAAATTATTAAGAGAGAGGGTTAGGGCTTATCATGCCTGTTTTAAATGCTATCTCGATATGCATCTGATTGTTTCAATGCAGCTGCTTGTGTTGTAGCTCTTGGGCAGCACACTCACTCCCTGCTCCAAACCCCACCTTAACAAAACCTGAGCTACAGTCTTTCCATGCTTCTTAGCAATCTCCTCAATAACAAGATTTTCCATCACAGAATTGGAACCATAGAAAGTACCAAATCCTCCTAAAGGAGACCACGCACTAACATGAATGTTGACATTGCTGCAATAATCTCTTAGCTTCTTTTGTTGCCACAGAGGATGCATCTCCTCCTGATTGACAGCAGGAGATATGTTGGCATAGCTCAACAAGTCGCCGAGCTTCTTGCAGGATAAATTGCTCACACCAATAGATTTAGTAAGCCCCAACTCCACGCATTGCTCCATTCCCCTCCATATAGACTCTATATCTAATGGCAAAGAAAAGAAAGTCCTCCTCTTTGGGATTTGGATGTGAAGCCCCCTTTCTCAAATTTATAGGCCACTGGATAAGATACAGATCCAGATATTCTAGCTGCAAATTCTTTAAGGTTGTCTTCAAAGCGGAAACAGGGTCATCGTGATCACCAGCAAATAATTTACTGGTCACAAAAATTTCATCCCTGTTTATAATCCTGTTAGAATAGCATGATTCAGAGCTTCTCCTAGAGCTGGCTCGGTGCCATAAATACTGGCAGTGTCAAGATGCCTGTACCCGACCTGTAAAGCTGTGTCAACAGCTTGCTTCATCTGATCTATGTTGTCAGCCTTAGCCGCAGTACCAAAGCCTATCAGTGGTATTGCTATTCCTGAATACAGCTGTGAAACTCTCTCTCGTATCCCCATGCTTCTGCTCTGACCGCAAAAGTGAAAACAACTACCTGAGTTGTATTTCAGGTACAAATTGATTTTGGGCTGTGTAAAACAGTCAATCCCGAATAGATGGTTGCAGTCAATGCTGAACAGACAACAACAAAGTTGGACAACCTGCTTGTTGGAGCGCTCAAACCGGCTTCTACCAACTGTAACATGCCCGTTGCCTGGCTATTTCTGCTGCAGGCGTTTCTTTGTGGATCCCCAACAAGAACACACCTTACAGCTCCCAAGGAAAGTGGAGGTAACATGCCTACTTCCCTAGCTTGTAGCTTCATCTATAACCACCATATCAAACCCATGGGCTAGGCGCTGGAATAACCACGGTCGAACTAGAACCCAGCGTGAACGCAATCTCAGCCTCATTGCAAAACTTGCCTCAAGATTTGATCGAGCTTCTTCCATGTTAGATTCACCACCTGGACAGAAGCGACTTCCCAAAATGAAAAGGCAAGACAGCTCAACTAAAACTTTATCTCGTCCTTCTACTACGGCTAGCAAGATTCTACAACAATGGCGGTCTCGGCGTGGTCGCGTGCAACCGAACATCGGGATCAACACCACGGTTCGTTGGGCTCACCTGCGGCCCATTGCGCACTTACCCACTCTGGAGGCCACTGATTTTCTGAGATAAGTTTACCTCTCGACCCTGTAGCTATGGCATACAGCCAAATCTTCCTCACGGCCCTCCCAGGAGAAATTCAGTTCTGCGCCCACGGATTACTGCTGGACAACACGATTTTGGAGACCCACACCCACCTGTACGCATTGAAGGAGAATCAGATGAGATCATGGCGAAGAAAAATGGGGCTCCACCCACTCCCATCTCCCTCACGCAAGGACAGAAAAGAAAATGCGGTGGTCAATTATCTGCAGGCCGGGTGGTTGGGAGGAGGCCAAGGTGGCAAAAATAGGATTCGATGCCCTACGGGGCATTACAAGTACACAGACTTGAATCATGCAATTTCATAACTAATGCCTCAAGGCCACTTTTAGGTGTTTAAGTGCATATGAAATGTATATCAAGGAAGCTCTGCATTTCACTGTGTACCATAGACCCAAAAACCAATCCTTTTCTTTATTACTTTGCAAACCTAGGTGCCTCATAATGGTTTTCAAAAAGTAGATAAGGAAAGTAGGTTTACATTAACAATGCACTTACAATTAACCACATACGCTGCAATTCAGATCTAAACAGATATCAATCTGAAAAATCAGACCTAGTTGCATACAAGAATGCTCTTGAAGTAATAATACTTGTTAAGAAGAAAACTATTTGAATTTGTAAAAGCAAGAAATTTCTTTATTTCAAGAGCATCCCCATGGCAAAAGCAGAATTCAAGCACATAGAGAAGAGCAGCTAGTATTTATTTGCTACATTAATCAGAGGATTGAAGACACAAGGGTTGCATTACGGTTATAAAGTAATTATAGTTTTTTTATTGTTTTTGATAAAAAATATATAATATGTTATTATATTTTTAAAAATTATTAATAATAAAAATTATTATTATTTATATATAATACAATTAACTTTAAAACATATAGTTATTTTATTTAAAAATATATTACAAAATTAAATAATTGTATATTAGTTTTAAAATTAGAAAAGTTGTTTTAAAGTTATAAAAAAGTGAAATTAAAAATAACCTAATTTCTATTGAGATTTCTATATAATAAGAGTTGCATGTGTATAGTTTTCTATTGAATTTACTCTTAGATATCTAGCTCAATTTGTGTGTGCGAGTGAAAATTATTGAAGTGAAGGAATCGTGAGAAATCGGAAGATTTAGAAATGAAAATATAACAAGGAACATAAAGCGAGAGAAGAGTGCTTTAGAAGATTAGTTTGTAGGAAGGCACAAACAAAGAGAGAGAAGGTACAATTAGAGAAAGACAAGGCTGCAAAAATTGGTACATACATACTTGAAACGCTTGATAGATCGTAATTTTATTTTTCTTTCTAAGGCAAATTTGATTTAATATATATATTTTTAGATTAGGTAAAGGTAAGGGTTTTGATAGGATCCCATAACCTTCTAGAAAATAGAAAGTTATCAAGCATAAATTTTGTTGCTCTAAATATTATTTAATATTTTATTTATTAAATAAATTTAACAAATTATAAAAATTTATTTAACAAAAGATTTGTTTAGTAGCCATTCTAATGAAAATTAATAATATTCGGGGCCGAAAACAAGAACAAATCCCAATAATCCAAAGCCTCTGGCTCCCATGGCCATTGGGAACCAGATTATTAAAACAATCTCTCAATATCCCGGATAAGGAACCTACAAATCTTTGCCCGAAGAACCAATTCTTGCTATTTCGAGACCTCGTTGCTAAAGTATTCCAAAGCCGCCCCTCACGACATCGGTTCTCATGGACTAGAAAAATTCTATTTCTTACATCCCCATCCTACATTCAGGTTCCCACTGCTGCTTCGCAAGCAACTCACGGGAGCCTTCCAAACGACCCAAAGTCCTTCTCGCATCTCTCGAGACCATAGCCCAACACGCAATGTGGATTCCAACAAAGTGGAATACAACATTGAGTATGCTGACTGGAAAAAAGTTGATCTGCAGGAATTTTTACAGTACAATGCGCTCATTTCTTACATAATCAATATGATGCCCTTGATGGCTTGGAGGATGGGGATATGACTCTTAACCAACGTTTCCCATGAATTGTTTATCTTGGAATGTTAGGGGTCTTATAGAATCCTGTCATAAATATGTGGTGCATGAAACTCGACAATGATGTGTAAATCTAGACGTTTTGTTTTTGTAGGAAGTAAAAATTCTAGGTTTTCAGTTACAGATGGTATGTAAATCCATCTGGCCTGAAAACTTGGCTTTCTAGCAATGTGAATAATGAAGTAGAGTGTGGGGGATTAATTTCACTTTTTGATCCTAAATGGTGGCCCTTATTAATTGACCATGGAATCGACCCCACCAACCGTGTCATATGGGTCCTATTTAATATTGATGGCCACCCTTTTGGGCTCATAAATATTTATGCCTCGAATGATCCGACCGAAAGGGAAGATCTGTGGCAGTGGATAGCCAACTCCATTCGCAATGCCTATTGGTTAATAAGTGGATATTTTAGTATGGTTCATTTCCCTAATGATAAATGTGGCCACATGCCTATGAGGTGGACACTTGGTGAAAGGGAAATGTGGAAATTCATGCGAAATAAATTCAGATTTTTTTGATCTAGCGCATCTCTCTTTCCCACCTTAACAACTTTGGTACACGTGAACCAATCTAAATGGAGTTACGTCCTTAAACGGATTGACATAGTCATGCTTTATTAACTCAAGGATTATTTGAGTTTCATAGCGATCATTCTATGCCGAGTGGAGGTCATTTCGACTTTGTCCTTTCAAACCACTCTCCTAAGCGATTTCATATCTCTGTTGCCATTATGCACACCCATTTTTCAATAAAGGACAATTCTTTCTTAATATTGCCTTGATGCAACATGGTCCCACTCTCAATCCTATCAAGTGGGTTTGGAATTTATCTCCACGAACCAGTCACTATTAGCGGTTTCATCCACCTATGTAAACCAGCTAGATACAATGGTGGGAAGATGCATTGACTTGAACTACTAGATTTCTTAGAATCTATGGTGGAAAAGCTGGAAAAATTCAGCACTGTTCATACACCACTAACACCTCACTGAGCGAGGTGGCGGTGGTGGTGCTTCAAGGTGATCCCTTCTCTGACGCTCTGTAACTACAAGTTATAATGCTCTGACATCAAATTAAAATTGTGGATAACTATAATGCCAGAGGTGCTCAGATCCGGGCTCAGATGCATTGGCTCAAGATTGGAGATCGGGTTTTGAAAGAATTATTTCTTTCTCTCCGAGCTAAAAATCCTTCTCAACAGATCCGAGCTATCATGGACAACGAGCTCGAATTACTGACCCACAACTTATGTTACAAGCCTTTGTGCATCATTACAAGCTCGTATCTAAAGCTCAAGCACCCTCCATGTTTTCATGAGCCACTCTTGACCACCATTTTGGTGTTGTCTTTGTCTGAAGATTTTAGAGGCTCAGAAGGTGATCTGTGAAAGAATGCTTACCATTGAAGACCTCCATGAAGCCACTCTACAAATGGCTAATGATAAAGTGCTAGGATGCGATGGATTCCCTTGTGAATTCTATAAAGCTCATTGGGATTCTTTGGGTAAGACCTTTTTCAGTTCTATCTTAAAGGATTTCAAAACCAATCCCTAGGGCCATGCATTAATAAGGGAAACATTAAATTTATCCCTAAGAAAGGATATCCTGAGAAAATCACATGTTGGTAGTCGATTCTGCAGTGAACGTCTCCTAAAAAATCATTTCCAAAGTGTTAGCTTTGTGATTACATAATCTTCTGCATGTTATTATTCACCAAGAGCAAAGAGGCTTCGTATAGGGGTGTTTCATCTAGGATAAAATCATTGCGGTGTGTTAAGGCATGGAATGGGCTCATAGATCTCATTAGGCCATCATGTTTATCCAGATTGACTTTGAGAAGGATTATGATCAGATTGAATGGCCATTCATTCTCACCATGCTTCAGGCCCTTAGCTTTGGACCCATTTTTATTCAATCCGTCAATATGTTGTTTTTAGATGCTTTTGCTCAAATTTCTATCAATAGCCTCAGCTCGGAGCCCTTTGAGATTTTTCAGTCTATCGAAAAAATTTGTCCTCTTGCCCCTGCATTGTATGTGTTAGTGACTGAAGGCTTTGGTTATCTCTTAGCTCATGCCAAAGTGCAAGGTCTTGTTCATGGAATCTCGCTGCCTGATGATCCCAATTCTCAGCTTCTCAATGGGAATTTTGTGGACGATTCCTTCCTTACACTTATCGAGGATGAGACAAACATTTACAATGCTATGCAATGTTTGGATACTTTCTGCCTAGCTTCTGGCTCATCCATTCAATGGCGAAAAACCCAATGTTACCGGTAATCTTTCCTCCATCGCGGGGATCAGATTGGGTTACCACCTTTTGATTGGAAAATTATGCAACATGGTGAGATTTTAAAATTTCTAGGTATTCCTTTTTCTTTTCAAGCCTCCCAGTAAAATATGGCATTATGTCATTCAACGGGTGGCGAAAAACTAGAATATTAGATTACTAGGCCTTTATCTCTGGTTGGAAAATTCCAAATATGCTCTAAAGTTCTTATAGCAACCCATGTTTACTACTCGTCTTGTTGGGTTCCTTCCAAAGCCTCTATTCATAAGCTTGAAAAATTGCTCAAAGCTTTCCTATGGGCTAATGCTTCTACTGGAAACAGTTTTCATCAGGTAGCCTGCGATATATGTTGTTTGCCTTGCAATTCTGGAGGCCTCGGGCTTATTCACATTCAATGCCAAGGGAAATCTCTTTGTGCTAAGTGGATTATCAGAAGCATTACTATCCAAGAAGCTTGGAAATTTCTCATATGACATGGCATTGTGGAAGGCTCTCCTTATGGCTGCCCTGTGTGGAAAGGCTTAGGGTTTGTCAATTTTCTCATCACTCCCCGTGTTTTCAAAATTGTTGGCACCTTTGTGCTTAAAAGTATTTGGAAAGCATGGGAATGTGTCAAACCATGGATTTTATGGAAAGGGATGGCTTTTGTAATGGGATTTCTCTCAATCAACAATCTCTCTGGTGGTCACCGATTTTTCAATCCCAAGATCAATGCTTAGCAGAGGTCCCAGGAATCTCCATGCTCAAATTATTCAAGTGTGGAATTCGCACCATCAAGGAATTCTTCTGCAAGAAGCCTTAATCTTGGTTATCTTGGCCGGATTTTAAAGCTCTGTTTTGTCTTTCCAACCAAGATCATGATACTTTCACTACTATGATCAATTCGGTTCCTGATCACATGTTGCATAAGATTGCTGTGCATTCCTCTCGCCCATGGTGGGCCATTGGAAGTGGTATCTTTGATACCCCTTTCTTTAACTACAAATCCAACAAATGCTATCGATGGCTCTCACCCCATTTTCCCATGGTAGACAAACATAATACTTGTTGGGGAATTCATACCACTCTGTCTACCTAGGGTAGATGGTTTGATACTGTTTGGACTATATGTGTGGAGCCCAAAATTGCTCATTTTCTTTGGTGTATTCTTCACCAAGGCCTTCCCATCGAGGCTCGTCTGATCCAAATTGGGATTTTGGCTCCCAACTGCCCCTTCTGTGGGCATCTGGAAACACTTTTGCATGTCTTCTGGTTCTGTCCCAAAGCTCAAATTGCCTAGAACTAGATCCATTATTTGTTCGTTCTCTCACTGACCCCACTGTTTCAATTGGCAACATATCCTCTTGGGAGATAATCCCAAACTTCTACCTATGTTCACCCAGATTTGGAATGTTTTTAGAGGGGAGATTCTATTTTAGATATAGAAATAAAGAAATTCTTTTTATTTTCTAATTCTATAGTTGATCAATATTTCTCGATTTATAATAAATCTATGGTGATCTCTAATGTACTTATGTAGATTCAATTTCAAGAAAACAAGGTGGCGTTGGAGGTGAACCACCTCTAGAACTGATGTGCCACTAGAAGGAAGCCCCGTGCAACATTTCCCAAGTGCCTCCATCTCCCATCGGTGCTCTGCCTTGACATGCTTTGGTCGTGCAACATTGTGCTTTGAGTTGTACCCACCACTCTCTGTGAGAACATTACATCGGCATATTTATTCACTGCGTTCGCTACCATTTAGCACCCATTACCACACCCTGTCATCATCATCTTACAAATTCCCTTGGCTAAGCGTTGCTTCCTATCCATGAAGTGGACTGGAGGAAGAACTTACTCTTGGATGGGATATTCCGGCACCGTAAGGACTCATGGTTCGAGGTGGCCGGATAATCGTGATCCACCTACCTCGGGCATATTTCTTTGCTTTCTTTACTTAAAAGTGTTGTTTAAGTGTTTTTAGGAAATGACTTTTCTTTTGTTGTTGTCTCTGGCTCGGCCTAGTTTGACTTTTGTTGTTCTAGGCTCGGCCTAGCTTGTTCGTGGTTTTGGGCATGCCTCGTCATCGCCCACTTTTTTATTGAAAGGCTATCTTGTAAAGATGAAAGACGTTTGAATGGCATTGAAGACTTCAAATTTGATCCTTAAATGTAACCATTATTTTGACTCTTTAATGTAGGTGTCCAGTGTCTAATTTACTTCTCGTTATGGTGATGGCGGAGGCTTCATACATTTGGCGTCTAAGTCTGATTTTGATTATATGCATGCATTGGCGGCTGGTTTTTCTTTTTCTAGCTGCTCTACTTATCTCTATATTGTCGTTATTTTTATTTCCATTTGGGTGTTCTTTTCATCTATCCATCACATGTTTGTACGCTTTTGTCTTTCATTATGGCGCATTTGTTGTTCCCTTTTTTGTCTTTTGTGTAGGCGCCCGTGTCTTGATTTCTTTGAATTTTTTATTTTTAAAATTATTTGACTTTTGCATTGTGTGTTGATTCCCAGGCTTGTTCCACATAGGGGGTATGATTGATACATGCCCCCAAATCCATATCTCATATTTTTATTATGTTATAGTGTGTTTCAATTCTTAGTGACTCATGAAGTAACTTGTAGGAAATAATTGAGAAAATGATTGGAATCATCAAATTTTTATAGTTTTGGTTTTGGTGTTGTACTTTTCAAATTATTTAGTTTTGGTCAAGTTTTACTCATAATTTTCTTACTTTTTCAAGCCTAACTCTCTTCTATTTGGACCAATTTTTTCTCACAAAAACTTTTTAAATTTGTGACAAGTTGTATATGTATCACCAAATCAGTAACTATATTTTTAAAAATATTAATTATTCTATATTCATAAAATACATTTATTTCCACAATTAAATTAAATTTATTATACTATATCTATTTAACCATAATTACTATTAAATGTAAATGTTGTTAGCTTAAAGATCATGTAAATAATAACCACTTTCCACATCTAAAAAAAAGTAGTTGTGCATAGTTGAGAAAAATTAAAAGTATAAGGAGATATACGAACAATCATAGTCAATTATTTATCCTTGCTCATTTCTATAAATATATATTTTTCAATGTGACAACTAAATTAAAATATTGCTTGTTATTCCAGCATTACAATTTCATATACTTTTAAAAAAATGGGTATGTGATAACAACTTCAGATTTAGATATAAGAACTTAGGACTTGGATACTTCTATGAGTGTTTGAAGGAAAGGCAATTTTATGACAATGTAGCTCTTAAACCTTCTTTGAAGAATAATTTTTGAATTCTTCCTCACTTCTCTCCTTTCCACCCGTGGTATATATCATCATAGTCATATCAAATAATAATCCCAATCTTTTAAGTTTCCTTGATTAGTATCAACGAGTGCATCAACAATTAGAACCTTCCCATCTTTTGGCGTTGCTTCATAACTCTTATTCAAAAGTTTCACACACTGCTCATCATCCCAATCATGCAAAATCCATCAATATTCATGATAATATGATTATTATCAAACATTTGTTTTATGTGACAAATAAAAAGAAGTATTAACAAAAGACATAAATGAGTTATTTTTATAAATGAAATTATACCTTCATGAAAACTACCTTTGCAAAAGGAATTTGGTCAAACATGTTTCCATCCACATGCCGAACTCCTACAATATATAAAAACAATTATTCATATAGGTTAAGGAATCAAACAATAAATTAAATATAAGATGGAAGAGTTCTTAACTGGGTATGGTAGGGGCAAATCAATGACATGAGGCGGAGTCAAAATTAATGGCATGAATGTGTGGATGTTATTTGATGATTACGAGAGTGCAGATCCCACACCACCTCGCAACATCCACCACACTCTTCACACTCTTAAACCCATCATACATCTTCACCACGAAGCCATGACACCTTTTGTATGACAAGCCATGCCCTCATTGAAAATCTTGTTTGCTTTAGGGTTCCTCCCAACATATTCCCGGGATCGATGCCATACACTTTGTTGAAGGGATAACACCCTTCCACCACAACATCCTCGAATATGGTGATAAGCATCCAAATACATCTTCTCTGCTGACAACAAATGGCACACAAGACTCTTTAGTTTCTTCCTTCACTAACAATTTTGAAACACTGTTCAACCCATATTTGAATTGCTTGTTATTGTCATCTATTTCTTTGGTGAAGACCCCATAAGAAGCTAGAAATCTCATGATCCTAAACAGGATTCCTTGTGGGGAGCTTTATTACTTGTGGAGGTAGGAATATATGAAGAAATGTCCTCCATTGTGAGAGGATTTTCCTTGCCATGGGCGTGGAAATAATTTGAGGAATATTGAGCAAAACAACAGCTTTGAGGGCCATGGGTTTGGCAGCAGAAAGTATCATTTCATAGAGGTGGACATGGGCTTCCATTTCGGGTTCTCGAAGAAGCATCAATAGGGAAGGAAATATAAGCCATTTTTGAGATATGAATGTTTGGGTCACAAGTTTTGCTCATTTTATAGACAATAATAAAAATCTCTCACGATAAATATAACACTTAAAGTCAATCTTCATGTGCTAATTTTCACGACATTTTACTATTCTTCATAGTACATTTGTATAGTAAAAAATACAAACCCAAAAATTCAGCGAAGCTAAAATATCACATTTCAAATTCGTTGGCTTGTTAATAATATATATTTATCTTGAAGGCGTTCCCCCTATGGTAGAGGACCTCCGGACGTTTCTACAACGATGCTAAATTTGACGGCCATTTGGATGTTTTTTGCGTTTTTAAGTGTTTTTCCCTGTTTTTAGTTGTTTTGTTTCGGGAAGAATTCTTTTTAGGTTGGACACCATGATCTCAAGAGGAGATTCGAGCATCAATGATGTCGAAGAAGGTCTCTTCAATCCGAATGAATCCGCAGGAAAAATTTCCAGTCAAAGTATGCGATCCCGACGAAAATCCTTTTGGTGATCGGCATGGCCGGGCGGTACAGTGAAGGATAAGGGCCACCCGCTGTCATTTCTAGATGCTTTCAACTCTAGCCAAGACAATCTATTACTTCTTGGTGCAGAAGGGCACTCTATTTCAAGACTGTTTGAAATGACCTTATTGCCATGGATGATTTGTTTTTGTTTAGCAATGCATACTCACTCAGATTTTTAATTTTTAAAATTTTTTCATGCAGGTTTTGTTCATTTAGGGCCTGATTTGACACCTGCTGAAGTTCTGATTGCAATCCATGGAATTGATCCAGAAAAAATATAGGATACCTTTGAAGAAGGCATGCACAATTGATTTTTATGATTGTTTATGGCTTTGTTGTTATTATGTGTTATTTCCAATTGCATGCGCACAATTTCCATTATGCAGGTTTCCGCATCCTGTTTCCTGAGGTAAAAGAGGGGAGGCATTCTCTACTGTTACTATATTGTTATATTCCCTTCAAAATCTTGAGGGTTTTGGGACCTGGGTACTATTAATATATTGCTGTACGCCCTTCAAGATCTTAGGGTTGTTGGGTTTTAATGTCCTCTGTTAATTAATTAATTTATTTTTTGCTTGTTTTAATTTGATAGTTCACTGTCTCTGTTTACGTTAATGCTTTAGACATCCTCTTCTCTTGCTAATAGTTTTTTTGTACTTGTTAAGCCTTGGGTGTTTTGGTTATTATATATATATATATTAGTAATTTAGTATAGTTGGTTTTGTGATTTTTTATTAATGATTTGTATGCATAAATTTGCAGTTGGAATGCCTGGATCTTTACCTTATCCACTAGCCCATACATCTTAAAAGGGAGCCTCCCTCCTTTCCCTAAGGAGGAATATTATCTTCCCTTAGACATGAACTCTACATGGCAAGGAATGGATCAGTGTGTTGAGCTCGGGCTCACTAAATCTATTGGTGTAAGAAACTTCTCCAGTAAGAAGATTCAAGATCTCTTAAGCTATGCCAAGATATCCCCTGCTATCTATCAGATACTTCAATTTCTGCTAAAGATGTTGGAGTTCATATATTTGATTATCTTTTCAAATCAAGGAATTGAAGGAAAATCTGTTGTAACAGGTAGAGATGCATCCAATGTGGCAGCAATGAAAGCTCAGAGATTATTGCAAAGTGTGATGAAAATTTATGTCAGTGCTTGGTCTCCTCTTGGAGGAACTCTAACTTCAAACTGTTCAGCCAGTGTATGGATCACCCTGTTATCAAAGATATTGTGAAAAATCATGGAAAGACTACAGCTTAGGTACTAATTTCAAGCTATTGATATGTCATTTTCCATTAGGAATGTATGGCTTTGAATCACAGGAAAGCCGATGTTTGATGGTGTTAAATGAATTGAAGCAGTTAAATTTCTTTACCAAACAATTTAGTAGCTAGGATAGGCACCACTTCAATGGTAGTTTTGTTGTGAAAATTCAATTAGAAAGAGATCTGTGTATTTGGATCTTCGCACTTGAAGCTATTGGGAAATTCTGTTTAAGTTCAATTCAATTGGAAATTTTTTTGGGTCAAAGTAGAACCATTCAAGTTCCTTGATGAAAGGAATATCTAAAGCTTTTTGTATAAAGAGCTCATACTGTCGGTGCTCATCTTCAACGGTTGAAGACCTTGTATATTTAGCACTTTTTGGTGTTGATTTATGTTAACTCATGGAATGTCAACGAGAATATACTATTTTATTCTAAACGCATCAGCTATTTACGTGAGAGTCATTTTTTATGCTATGTTTTATACATTTCAGGCATGTTTTGTAGATTTTTAGCTTAGCTTCCATTTTGTATGTCAAGAGCAAACCTATCTTCTCAAAGCTTTCAAAAACATGTTGGAAAATCATAATTAAGAGACAATGGAGTGGCTCGGACCAGTATTTTCATATAGATATTTTTCTACTTATCAAAAGGACTGAATTTTGCCATTAGAAAAGGTACATTATTGGAATTTATTTTAGCTGATGGTGAATTAAAGATTTGAAATAGTTCATAATTCAAGTTTGTTTTGGCTGAATGGTTGTTTCTATATATTGCTAAGAAAGAACCTTGTAATTCTAGAGTCACTCTTGGAAACTAAATTTTACTAAGTGTTTTGAGTGTAAATATTGTTTTGTAGGTTATATTGAGGTGGGAATTAGAACTTGGAGTTTCTGATTGTAAATATTGTTTTGCATGTTATATAGAGGTGGGAATTAGAAGTCGGAGTAAGTGTGCTTCCTAATAGCTACAATAAAGGAAGAATAACTCATATTTTCAGGTGTTTGACTGGTCTCTAAGTATAGAAGATCATGCAAAATAAGCACCCTTCAATAGAGGAAAGGCAACAAGGGAGAGGATTTTGTTAACTCAACCACCAACCCTTACAAATCTGTTGAAGAGCTATGGGATGGAGAGATATAATAAACTAATTAGACCTAATTGTTATTTTCTTTTTCACAACATGAATCAACAGAGCAAGGAAGATTAGTCTTCTGCTTAACTTCAAACTTCTAGAGAAGTGTTTATGAGAGGAAGATATTAAGTATGCTAAGAACATGTGGAAGATATAACTCTCTTTTCTTAGCGCCTTGAAACTCTTATGGCTGTAATGGTTTCCTTCATTTTCCACTTTATTATTATAATGTGCAACAGACACGGAGTATATAACTCTCTCTTTTCTTAGTGCCTTGAACTCTTATGGCTGTAATGCTTTCCTTCATTTTCCACTTTATTATTATAATGTGCAACAGACATGGAGTTCACTGTAAAGAGAAACAATGTTGATTTGAATACCATATGTTCCAATTGTTGTTAAATTTTAATGTTTTTCTACTAATATAATATACAAACTGACATAGAAAAAATGTAGACCAGGTTAAAATGGCAGCCGGAAATAAGAAAAACGGAAAACCGATTACACTTTACTAGAGTCATCAAGTACATTAAATCAAAGGTGGGTATGTAGGATAGATTCTGGAACATGCACACGAGAAATTATAGTGTGTCGGATTAGCATTTGACATTGGTAAAGCACCAATAAACAAATTGGAGTGACAGTGTAGGCAATGCCCAGTCAGGTAGGACACATATGTGAGAAATATTGTGGTGATTCCCCTTGCTTCATTCCCTATGTTAGTGAAATCCATGGGTTGGTGGGAACACATGTAGACTAGATATGACCGTTGGGGTAGCGCATGTTAGGGATGTAGATTTATATGTGAGTGTAGGGGGATCTCCCTAATGGTCGAGGTTAGAACTCAAAGGAATGTAATATGTCGGTGCATGAATCATTCCTGAGCGTCACCTACTTAAAATCATTTAGGCAAGTGCACATGTCAAAAATTCCTATCCTAGAGATTGTGCTTGATTCTATAGCAATGTTTGCTTGGGATTTAGGATGAGTATGTCTGCCTTCTCCTATGTGTCTTTATATCCATGCCTTATTTGGATTGCCAGAATTTCAAATATTAAAAAGCTGAGATGATATGCGTGTCTTCATTCCCATATTTAATTTCATTTAGCTAGATAAAGATAAACAGTTTGATTGCATGCAGAGCGCTCAACGTAAGGCATATTGCATCACTTCCCTCCCAAATGGCACATTTACTTTTGTTCAGCCACCTAAGAGCTGGGGTTCAGTTGCAAGCTACTGAAACTTTGGTGGGCCAGATGGTTTTTTGCTGATACCTTGGTCTGATAGTAGGGTTCATTCGATAAAAGTTATTGTACTCCAGTTACATCTCAAATGATACATATTCTTTTGTACATCGCTTACTTGGTTCCATCCCAAGCTAGAAGTATATCCACTCAAAATTTGATGAACTGGATTAAAATATATGGTTTTCCTTTGATCTGATAGTAAATATTTGATTAAAATATAGTTTTCTCTACGTTGTCTCTGTGCTTATACAAATCCAGCTATATAGCTTACTTTGTGCTACATTCTTCAGCATTTGTTTCAAGTTGGAGCGTCCATGTAACAATTTTCTTATGACTGATCTCATAGAGGTGAATTTGGTTCAATTCTCAAAGTTGAGGGCAAGGCTCAGTTGATAGAGATTGCAATGGATAGAATTTGAAGAAGGTTTCTGAATTTTTGAGACACATTTGTCTTATTCCCTGTTTTACGTTTCACTTTTGCAAATAATGATTTCTATCTTCACGTCTTCTTGCTGTTTCCTGTCATTTCTGAAAATTAAATTCGAGAAAATTCTAAATTCTCTTTTACTCTTCAAAAAATGTTTCTAATGTGTGCAATTCATTTCCCAACATGGTTGAAAGTTTCCCGATTCATTTTTCGAAATGCTATTGGATTCCTCTCTTTTTCTTGAGTAGCTGCATCATGTTAGTTACTAGTAGTATCCATCACCATGATTAGGACAACTGATATTGTAAATATATACCGCTGTAAGCTCCTAGCAACCTCTTAGTGTTTTGTTAAAGGGGCTACAGATTTTGTGACACTGTTGACTTCTGACAATCTGTTATGAAAGGGAGATGTGTTTCTTACCCCAAAATAGATAAGAGTGATCTCCTTTATGGTTGTTTTGTGGTTCTCCGGGAGTCATAGCTATGTACATCTTACAGCACCCAATTCTTTGTGCTTGGAAATAGCTGCCAGCTGACGGAATGGTTGGTACCAACAAACCTTACCTCCTTTTTTGGGGACATTTCCACTGATTTTATTTGTCTAGCATACACTCTCTTGGCTGTGATATTTGGGTGCAGGAAAACTGAACTAAAGGGATTCAAAAATGTATTTAATAATGCAATCAACTACAAAATGACAGAAAATGACTTATGTGGCATTCCTCTCCAGAAGCCTTGAAGAAAGAATCAAGTCCCCCCCACTTTGACCACTACATGTTAGTGTCAGCAACTTTAGGGGCCACCTCTAATGGCAATAATGTAGACATGGGAACAATTACTATGTTACTACCTTGTCATGGCTCATAGATGCAATTGAATAATCAACTAATTCTTAGTGATGCATCTAGATTTCTTTTTGTTCATCCAACAAGTGGAAAACAATCTGGCCTGATATAAATGGTAATTCCCACTATACCATCTTTTCTCTCTTTTCCTTGTTATGGATCATAGGGTTGTTAGTACACTATATTTGCATCAATTGTTGTGTTTGCAATTCTGGATATATCAGTCTAAAATCACTATCGATGTGTTGTATATCCATGCATGTCCATATGCAAATTTATGCTTATGCCTTTATGCTAGTCTGGTATATATTTACCCTAATGTGCTCTCTTTTGTTTCGTAGGAGTTAAAAGTCACAATAAACAAATGAGCCAAGTTTTCTTGTCAACAGATCACCCTTCTGAACAGACTAACAGTTCCCTGAATAGATCAGATTCCTCGCATGATATTCAGGACCAATGGATAAGACCTGATCTCCAAGTCATGTCTGCACTCTCAACAACACCAGGTACTTCACTTGGCCCATTGCAAGTGCAATCTGGTGCAAGGGACATGCAGTTATTCACTGTGCATGGCAAGGTTCCTGCAGTTAAAGAATCTCAGGGTCCCAAGAGCACTGGACCAGCAACACAAAAAACCTTAAAAAGAGACTTGATAAACTCTTCAGGAATAGATATAATGAAGTTAGAAAAAAGGGATGTAGATGATTCAAATGTGGGTGGAACTGGCATAGCTCCCCAAACTAGACGAGAGGATGGATCGGGGCATTTAGTTGTAGGGCTTAACATGACAAATGCATTTCCACAAGAACTATGGAATTTAAGGCTTGGTATAGCATGTGGGATGAGGTTTGGCGGGTCTGGCACAACACTAGATCTACCATGGGTATCCGCAACCAGGGCAGGTCCTAATCGAAGGACCTGAGTTTGTACTGCATGCAAATATAGCCAAAGCTTCAAATCCAGAGAAAAACATCATGGCGAACCCTTATGTCATTGGCAGTGAAGCAAGCATCTGCACAGGGATAGAATTGTATGGAGGCAAATAACAGACAAGAAATACTTGTTTATTAGCCTTAAGAGTATAATATGATTAGGAATTTGAGATCAATTAGGCGAGATATCTCACTATGTCTAGCTGCTGACTTTGCATTTCTTAACCACATGAACCATGTCATCTCTTAGATCTTTATCTCATGATGGGGAAGAATGTTCATGGTTGACAGTATCTTCTCATTTTTTAAAGCATTTGGCATGCTAGACTAATTACACAATCAAAATGAAAAGGCTAATTTGTTTTTTGTCTGCGCAATGCAAAATGTCCACTTCTTAGTCGTTGTTCCAAAGCATTTATTTTCTTAGTTTTATTGAAATATACATGGCATTTATAGAAACCATTACCAGTGAACTCTGTCATTAGTTTGAACAATAATAATGGGGGATCAAGTAAGAGGAATACAGGCGATGTAAGTATTGCTGATTATGCTATTGCTCTCATATTTGTGCTATACTTGACTCAGCCACCATTGAGCCTATTTATACTGTGCATATTTTATGAAAGGTTGCACGAGAAATCATGCCTTTTTAAAAATTATTATTGGTTTTGTAGGTTTAAAGCACTCGCGATTGTAGCATTTTTTAATTTTCTAAATTGCATTTGATTGTAGGCACCAGTGGATGGAGCCAAGTTTCATGGTAGTGTGATCTATATCATCATATTACTGGCATGGTTGAAAATAATGTGTACCCAATGTATATTGTTATTTTTCCACATTGCTAGCATGGATGAAATAACGTGTGGCCAATGTACATTGTTAGCTTGCCACATTGCTAGCAAGGATGAAAATAATGTGCAGCCAATGTATATTGTTATTTTGTCACACTGCTAGGATGGATGAAAATAATGTGTTGTACATTGTTATCTTAGTTCGTTTTAGTTGTCTCCATAGTCACCTAAGACTCCGAACAATGGGAATGTAGGGATGGGGTTTCTGGGATGGACTTTGTTGACGGTTATTACAATAATATATAAAATTATAAATTGTAAAAATATACAAATAAATTAAAAAACAAACCTAAATAAATATTAAGCCGATGAATCTGATGATGGTCCCTCTGCTAGCAGGTTCCGGTCCTAAGATTGAGGAGGTTGATTAAATAAACATCGTCTTAAGGGTTTTCATTTTGATTAGATTAGTAGTAATTATTTTTGGCAATTTCTGCATCAGTCCGAGTCTAAGAAATTCTGATATTTTTATTTTAGTACTACTCAATTTTATTTGAGTTTATATCTCAATTTGAAAGTGTTAGTTCTCTCTGTTTTTTAAAAATTGGCAACAAGGAACACCAATGTTACAACTATTTTTATTTTGTAGGCCTTTAAACCTTTTGTTGTAAGTCAACACTTTGATACCCAAATTTTCACGGGTAGTCATTACTTATATGATCTCTATCTCATGTGCAAGGATAATAATCACAAGGAAATCTTAGGATTCTCTCCCCAAATCTTGTTTGGGATATAATATCTAATAAAATGTTTGACATGGAAGCTCCAATTAATCAAAACTGCTTTGTCGTTGCCCATGATGTGGTGTTGTTTTCTATGGGTGGTTATGGATCTTATTTGGGTTAGAAAATCCGCTTTGTCGGATGATGTGGTAGGCCCTAAAATCAATCCTAAAGATGTAGTGGTTAGTGAGGGAGGTAGAAACTAACTCCAAACAAACATTCATTTTACAGAAATTAAAGTCAAGGCAAATGATTTAAATCCTAACCTCCTAGGAGTATGTTTTTCTTCTTCACTCTTGGAGCCACCGGTGGAATCATTTCGCTTCTCACTTCGATATGCCCATACTTGAGAGGTACTTACTGCGCACCTTGTTCTCAAATAAATAAATTAAATAGATTCACTTAATGTTTAGAACACATACATGACTAATTGACCCCATAATTTTGATTGAAAAAGATTTAATATATAAGTACACTACAACTAAATTCCTACACTACAACTATCAATCACACATTATCAATTGTACAATAAATGTTTTTTCAACAAAACACCAACCGAACAACCGATGCACAACTAACACAATAAACCCGAATTAAATACATACAACATCAACTATAAAATTAATTAACTATCGAAAACGGTATCAAATGTATTCATGTATGAATTGCTAACAAGTTTGAAATGTAGAAATAACCTTAAAATTAAGTGGCCCATCTATATTTGTACACTTACAAAATCAATCACCCTTATCAACATCAACTACAAAAGTAATAATTATACCTCTAAAACAAATAACATATACCGTTCAAGCATTTACATTGCATGAAACACATGCGATTGCTAGTATATTGCTTATCATTCCAACTTTTTCCTTTTTTAAAACAAAACAATTGATTTAAATTGAAATAGACCAGGACATCATTTAAATTTTAATGAAATCGACAAAATCGTAAATGTAGCTTGAAGAAAACTTTGAGAAAAACTTTATAGGATGTTATTCCTCACAACACAATTCTACAAAGTTTATGAAATGTTAAGGCGTGAAATTTAAAAATTAAATTATAACTTTCTAGTTTGAGTTTGTATTTTAAAGATTTATTATTTTGTTAAAAAAGCATAATTTTATTTACTTGTTTTATTAACCTATATTAGATATACATAATCTTTTATGTTTTTCTCCTTCTTATAACTCTAAAATTGTTATACTTTATTATAATCTTTATATTTAAAAATTCATCTTATATTATTTTTCCGTACTTAACCATTTATGGTTAGATAAGGTGTATAAACAATACACAAACCCACAACGTTATCTCTGTGCTACACAAATCATACTTACGCCTCTGACAACACTATTTGTCCTATAAAACTAAAAGATGTTATACACATCTGTCAACACTCTACAACCTTGCCCCATGATACATAATAGTTGTTCCTTTCACATAGAAGATGTGCATAACATGGAATACCAAACCAAAACGTCAACACTTTTAGAATGTTGCATAACATTGCCAAAGCCACAATTCTTTGCATTTTTACGAGATCAACGCCATATGCTACTATGATTGGATCTCCACGATGACACAATCTCCTATCAACATTGATAGAGTTAGCTAGAGGTACATGTAAGCCATAACCTATTTTTCATAGCCGAAAACAAACCGTATGACAAGTTAAAGCTTGATCAAATGATGGATATTGCATGATAGGATAAATACAAATTGAATTATAAGATCAATAGTGATTTGATGCTTGTTGAGGGATATTTGTAAGGAATAATTACTTGTAAAGGTCATCTTTGTTCTCTCACCTTATACATAGAAGATTTTATAAATATAAGGAAGTTCGAGCATGTATGTCATGATATAATCGGGAAAGAAATCTATTGTAAGGTTTCCAAATTGAGCCAAGTGAGGTTCTATAGAAGCTTATAGAGTTTGCAAGCTTAGGATACGTCTTAAGCTTCAAATTATTATAAAATTATCGTAGAGTCTTGTCATAAGACTATCATTGTCTTTGTAAGGCCATTATGCCCAAGCTAGTAATCTTTCCTCACATTTTTGATTGATGGTAAAAGAGGGCTAAGGGGACCCCACCCCGTACATTTCCAAAAGACCCCCTCGGGGATAAGGACATACATCAACAAACACCCAAAAAAACCCAATACCACATAAAAATATGACAAAAAGGCCTAGAAACCAAAAAACAATAGAACCAAGAAAATACTACAATGGACTAATAACCACGTAACTAGCAATAGCGTAATTAGGAACCGAAACATAAGATATTTCAACAACTTAACAACCATGGTTACCACTTTTCTCCTCCGGATGTTTGATTAATGTTGCCCCTTCCTTAGCAAAGTTAGCCATAGTGACACCGAGCTCGCCGATGCCCATCTCCTTTTCCTCTCTTATGCTACGCCCTTAATCATATATATTACATTAGATGTATATAGCCGACTTGTGGCTATCATAACTTCTTATCATGATGTATCTCTTTCATATGTGTTATATTGTCATTAGTGGGCTGGCCTTGGTGATGGCCATAACATATGGATAATATATATAGAGGTTAGTAGGTAGCAGTTCATCATCATATTGAGCATTTGAGTCTTATTGCATGGTTTGGAGGTTGCCCTCAAGTGGCTAAGCTTATCAGTACTCGAATATTGTGATCATTGATCTGCAATATTGTGTTATTTGGTGTTCTCTTGCGGATGATATTCTTATTTATCCAAGTAATTTCCTTCAAGTGGTACAGAGCTTGATCTCACTTTATAACGCATCAAAACCCTAATATCAAAGAATCGACTATATATCTAATTTGGTAATAATTTTTTCGCAATAGTTTTTGGGGTGTTTTGAAATCCATCAAGTAAGCTCTTCTCCAAAGTTCAAGGTATTTTAATTTGTTTTGTAGAATTTACATCAATTTTAGGGTTTTTGATACATTTGCTCTATTGATTGCAAATTGTGGAAATTTTCAAGATCTTTACATTTCCAAAAGGAGGATAAAAATCGTTTGAGTTATTTGTTTAGGATTTTTTATATTTAGATGAATTTATATCAAAATTCTAAACCCTAAATTTTTACCTTGATCCCTAATCCTACCATTTTAGGGCATCAGCGTGGGACCTTCCACAAAGGAAAAAGAATCCCATCACTCTGGGTAAAACCTCTAACAAGGATGAGATAATAGTTTAGGAGTTAGAGTTAGAAAGGGTAACTACATAGTCCTCAGGGCTAGGGTTTTCTTTGACAGACCATACGGTAAGCCAACTTGAGTTTGAGTTGCGAAACCTTGAGTTTCGAATGGATAGAAAAGAAGATGTAGAAAAGATTGGACAACGATTGGAGGATTTCATTCACCAATTCAGTTCAAATCTAACGGGTCATCATCTTCTTCCTAATCAACCACAACTCAATCATACTCATATCAACCAAGGTGGATCTTCAGGTCAAAGTAATAGACAAACTAGTCAGGTTGGATCTTCGAGCATGCCAAATCTAAATACAAACACCCTGCAATCCCGTAACATGATTCCAAAAGTGGAAATGTGTAAGTTTGATGGAAAGGATCCACTTAATTGGATTACCCAAATGGAGAATTTCTTTTATCTACATCAGATTCCATTGGGAGAAAAGGTTACCATGGCATCCTTATATCTCGAACCTGACTAATTCGTTTGGTATCGATGGTTATTTTCTCAAAGGAAAAAAGAGTGATCTCAATGTTACATGGAAAGTCTTTACCGAAGATTTGTAATTTCATTATAGTTCTAGTGTGTTAGAGAATTATTTCATACAATTAGCAAAGTTAAGACAAAAAGGGTTAGTCAAAGATTACATTCATTTTGCAATTTCACTATAGTTCTAGTGTGTTAGAGAATTATTTCACCCAATTAGCAAAGTTAAGACAAAAGGGCCACCAAAGATTACATTCATCAATTGCAAACCCTTTCTCTACTAGTGGAAAATATCACTTTGAAGAGAATCAATGACTTATTTCTTAGGGGTCTTAAGGAAAAATTTGAGAATGAGGTGCACATGTTTAATCCTCGAAGGTTTAAGATTCTATAATCACGACATGTAGGGTAGAAGAAAAATTTCTTTCCAACAGAGACAAGTCATCACTACTAATATGAGAGATCGTAGCACCTTGCCATCATCATTCCCTCGGCCATTTAGACTCGACACCCCAAAAAAATTGAAGAAAAGAGATCCAAAGGGTTATGTTAAAATTGTGACAACAAAAAATTGGAACAAGACATAAGTGTGCTTGAAAAGAAATTGTTCTATATTTGAGGGGCCTAATGAAGAAGAAGAAAATGAAGAAGATGAAGAGGTAGAGACAGAGGAGGAATTATGAGATTCCCAGCCCAACGATATCATGTCATGCAATTTCAGGTATTAGTACTCCCAAACTTTCAAATTGGTTGTATTCTTAAAAAAGAAGAGGTTAACAATGTTGATTGATTTGGGAAGTACTCACAACTTCATCTATCATCAGTTGCGTATGATTGAACTACTTTGTTTATCCAACTCCAAAATGTCAAGTAATGATATGTATTATTTTATTTCACCAATTAGCCCAAGGTGTGCTTTGGCACATCACTCGAGAAAGACTTGAGCACTCACCCCAAGCACATAATCTGGTACCCGGTTTCTCTTTTAATGGTAGTTTGTTCAAGGAGTTAGCATGATCATACAAATATTCCAGATCCATAATATCCACTCAATAATAAATCATAACATGGACTAGATTTAGATCTTAACCATATGCAAGATTAACTCATACAAGAATCAAGATTAAGTTTACCATGCAAGAACCATTAATGATACATGTCAATAACCATTATCTAGCCAGAAAGATCCATTATATTAATTGCTTTGTAAAACACACAAGTTGCATACATACATAGCAATATCATTATAAGTCATGCACACCCATAAACCAATAACATAAATATATTACCAAACCGAACCTCTAAACCGTGTAAATCAATACATGTTTATAGGTAGTTGAGACTTTCCCTTCACTACTCATGCACTCTCCAAAAATAGGCTACATGCTAAGAATAGCCATGTGCCCTTACATGATAAATACGAAAGCATGCAAGTTCGCTAATAGTAGAGTATTTAATAATATCAACTATAGATATAATCCTACTAATAGCTCCAAAATTTATAATAAAATTAAAATCCCATTTACAATAATTTTAAAATGCTATTTTTATATGTTTTAATAAAAATTATAACAAAATCAATTATAGAATTATTAAAATTTAGTTGTATAAAAATATATAATTATTAGAATATATTTTAAAATTAGCTTAAGAAAATGTAATCTTAAATATTATCTATTTCAAAACCTAATTTGAAATATACATGAAATTATTACGAAAATATTACAATTCCATATAAAAATTTAAAAATACATACAATTTAATATAGGTAATTTATGACAAATTTAAAAGAAAGTAATTTAAATTATTTTACTAAGACATTAATAGTTGTTTAGAAAATATACCGTATTCCTTGAAATGCTTGAGGTGGAACTTTTAATAAGAATCCAAAAATCTGTCAAAATGGTAAAACTACCATAAAATATATGTGCAGAAATCAATGAGCGAGTTGGATTTTTTCCTCTCATTAAAAAAATTCTAAGAATTAAGAAACGATCTTCTAGATCCACGTGGTTTAGTTTCGCGCGATGTATGTGGGTTAATTAATATATTAAATCTCTTAACCTCATTACTACCATGCAATGTGTGCACGTGGAGTGCATCACTATACCTGCACCATAATCATAATTAATGATTAACTGCACCGAGCTAAGTCGAGTCGACATGTTATTGTTACAGAATGACATATTCAAGGTTCTTAAATATCTCGAAGATCCACAATTTTTGGGAAAATTTTTAACTGATTCCTTGCTCATGATGTGATAGGGATTATTCATGCTACGGAGAAGAGGCATACATGTGAAGGATAGTTTCCTACAACCTACTGAATGTGGACATATCATTAAGAAATAGCACAAGTTGGGAGGCAACAAACACTGGTGTTCATGCCATCTTGTTCCTTTTTGAACAAAGGTGGCACTGATATAGAGATTGGTGGTGGTGTTGCAACGATGAAAGGAAACAACATCCCTTCAAGGTTGGCTCCTTAAATGTAACTTTATACCAGCAAGAGCTCAAGGGAACGCGAACAGTGGAGGGATCCAATTGCAGTATGTTCATTCCAGGGTTAGAAAAAATGCCTTCAACAACATCTCTCCTGCTGCTCTATAGAAAAGCATTAACAATGTCAGGGGTAACCCTATTTATAATATTCTTTACTGTAAATGTGTTTATTTATTTTCGGCTTGGTTTGATGATAGTCTGATAACAGTTATTACCAACATTTTCAGGTTCAATTCATTGTTTTGAATGCTAATATGAGATGCCAAGAATGCAGAGAGAGTTTCTAATGTGATGCCTAAAATGGATAGTATGTATCACAAGCCATGAGCTCCTATCGAGACCAATATGGACCTCTTTTGATTTCTGTAATCACATTATCATGAATGGTTATTATACACAATCTTGCATGCATGTGGGTGGTGCAGATTTGCTCGACTATGTGGTGGATGTAACCCAGGGGAAGGTGATAGTGAGAGGGAGTGTGGATCCAAAAAGAGGATGGAAATATGATCATCCAGAAAGAGGAAAAAAATATTTTAAGAGACTCCGTGCAAAGAAAGATTTGGAGGGCATTCAAAAGAAAGAAATGCAATGTTTCTCCACATAATATCATTAAAGCAAGCTGCTCCTTTCACTAGTCATCTCTAATTTTTAAAAGTACAATTGAGTCACAAATAGTTTGTAGATGTGTAAGACAAAGTTATTTACTCTAGGGTTTTATAAAGATGAGTATTGTAAAAATGAAAAAATTAAAAAATCAAATGAAAATAGTCATACATTAATTTTTTTATAAGAATTTTTTTTTTTTTGTAAACATATTTACTATTAGAAAGAATATTTTTATTTTATGAACATAAATTTCTTACACTATTAATTCTTTCATTTTCTTAATACAGAATCATCACAACTATGCTTGGGAGGAGATGATACTTTTGAAAGAGATGATATAACTATTAGTAGCTTGAACAAAATTCTTTCATATGATTTTAATAAAAATAGTTATTGGAGTAAATTTATTGTTTATTAAAGTGTTGTAAGGATTAAAAAATAATAACTATTAAGAATTATTTGAATGTTATATTTATTTGACAATATTAGAGGAAAGTTTAAAAATATAATTATGTGTACACTTTCTATAATAAATAGAACATATTTTCTCTCTGTGCATATGATCTTTTTCAAGTTGTTATTTTATTATTTTTTATATTTTAAATTTTTTTATTATGTAGTTAAATATTTCTTTGAAATTAAAAATGAGTGTATACATAGAGGAAAAAAATTATTTAGATTGTTAAATAGTTTTATTTAGATCATATAATATGAATAGTAAACATTTCTTTATAATATATTATTCAATATATAAAAATGAAATATAATTTTTTTCTAGAAATATATTCCCATTTAATAATAAAATTATATATTTGTGTGTGTTTTAAATGTAGACAATCCACATAAAGAATTATTTAAATGAATGTTAAATTGGTTGTTAATAGTAACTTTTCTACATTTTTTTAAAAGATAATTTCACAATTAATTATTGTGGCAATCAAATTGTAGCTTCCACCTACAATTTTTATGTGGTAAGGACAATTGTAGAAAAAAATTGTTGAAATTTCCACAAATATAACATTGATGAGAGATACAAAAATTTAAATTGTGAAATTTCTACAAAGATTGAATCTATAGAAAAACAACATTTTGGTGAAATTTGTGGAATACTAACAAAAACAAATTTTGTAGAAATGTTACAAAAATCACAAAATGTGGACAATGTACAATTAAAAAATGGAGGTTAGCTATAAATTTTATTAATTGTGGACCATCCACAATATAATGAGTTGTGGAAAAACTACAATAATATATCCAAATGTGGATTTTCTACAATTCCAATGCCACAATTTTATTTTTTGAAATACTACATAACCACAAAAATATTGTTGAAAAATTGTGGTAAAAGATCTAATATGTTGTAGTGTGCATGGTTACCACTTTTCTCCTCCGATGTTTGATTAATGTTGCCCCTTCCTTAGCAAAGTTAGCCATAGTGACACCGAGCTCGCGATGCCCATCTCCTTTTCCTCTCTTATGCTACGCCCTTAATCATATATATTACATTGGATGTATATAGCTGACTTGTGGCTATCATAACTTCTTATCATGATGTATCTCTTTCATATGTGTTATATTATCATTAGTGGGTTGGCCTTGGTGATGGCCATAACATAGGAATAATATATATAGAGGTTAGTAGGTAGTAGTTCATCATCATATTGAGCATTTGAGTCTTATTGCATGGTTTGGAGGTTGCCCCCTCGAAGTGGCTAAGCTATTCTACTTGCATATTGTGATCATTTATCTACAATATTGTGTTATTTGGTGTTCTCTTGCAGGCTGATATTCTTATTTATCCAAGTAATTTCCTTACAAGTGGTATCAGAGCTTGATCTCAACCATAACGCATCAAAACCCTAATTTCAAAGAATCGACTATATATCCAATTTGGTAACAATTTTTCTCGCAATAGTTTTTGGGGTGTTTCAAATCCATCAAGTAAGCTCTTCTCCAAATTTCAAGGTATTTTAATTTGTTTTGCAAAAGTTACATCAATTTTAGGGTTTTGATACATTTGCTCTATCGATCGCGAATTGTGGAAATTTTCCAAGATCTTTACATTTCCAAAAAGAGGATAAAAAATCAGTTTGAGTTATTTGTTTAGGAATTTTTATATTTAGATGAATTTATATCAAAATTCTAAACCCTAAATTTTACCTTGATCCCTAAATCCTACCATTTTAGGGCATCGTGGCGGGGCCTTCCACAAGAGGAAAAAAGAATCCCATCACTGGGTAAAACCCCAAACAAGGATGAGATAATAGTTGAGGAGTTAGAGTTAGAAGGGGTAACTACAGAGTCCTCAGGGCTAGGGTTTACTTTGATAGACCATAAGGTAAGCCAACTTGAGTTTGAGTTGCGAAACCTTGAGTTTAGAATGGCCAGCAAAGAATATGTAGAAAAGATTGGACAACGATTGGAGGATTTCATTCACCAATTCAGTTCAAATCTAACGGGTCATCATCTTCTTCCTAATCAACCACAACTCAATCATACTCATATCAACCAAGGTGGATCTTCAGGTCAAAGTAATAGACAAACTAGTCAGGGTGGATCTTCGAGCATGCCCAATCTAAATACAAACACCCTGCAAGCCCGTAACATGATTCCAAAAGTGGAAATGTGTAAGTTTGATGGAAAGGATCCACTTAATCGATTACCCAAATGGAGAATTTCTTTTATCTACATCATATTCCATTGGGAGAAAAGGTTACCATGGCATCCTTATATCTCGAACTCCGACTAATTCGTTTGGTATCGATGGTTATCTCGATCAAAGGAAAAAGAGTGATCTCAATGTTACATGGAAAGTCTTTACCGAAGATTTGTAATTTCATTATAGTTCTAGTGCGTTATAGAATTATTTCATCCAATTAGCAAAGTTAAGACAAAAAGGGTTATTCAAAGATTACATTCATTTTGTAATTTCACTATAGTTCTAGTGTGTTTAGAGAATTATTTCACCCAATTAGCAAAGTTAAGACAAAAATTGCCACCAAAGATTACATTCATCAATTGCAAAACCTTTCTCTACTAGTGGAAAATATCGCTTAAGAGAATCTGAATGACTTATTTCTTAGGGGTCTTAAGGAAAAATTTGAGAATGAGGTGCATATGTTTAATCCTCGAAGGTTTTAGATTCTATAATCACGACATGTAGGGTAGAAGAAAAATTTCTTTCCAGCAGGAGAGACAAGCTGTCACTAATATCAAAGATCGTAGCACCTTGCTATCATCATTCCCTAGGCCATTTAGACTGACACCCCAAAAAATTGAAGAAAAGAGATCCAAAGGGTTATGTTAAAATTGTGACAACAAATATGGAACAATTCATAAGTGTGCTGAAAAGAAATTGTTCTATATTGAGGGGCCTAATGAAGAAGAAGAAAATGAAGAAGATGAAGAGGTAGAGACAGAGGAGGAATTATGAGATTCCCAACCAACAATATCATGTCATGCAATTTCAGGTATTAGTACTCCCCAAACTATCAAAGTGGTTGGATTCTTAAAAAAGAAGAGGTTAACAATGTTGATTGATTTGGGAAGTACTCACAATTTCATATATCATCGATTGAACTACTTTGTTTATCCAACTCCAAAATGTCAAGTATGATTGAACTACTTTGTTTATCCAATCTCTAAAATTTCAAGTAATGATATGTAGTATTTTATTTCACCAATCAGCCAAATATTCAAGGAGTTAGCATGATCATACAAATATTCCAGATCCATAATATCCATTCAAGAATAAATCATAACATGAACTAGATCTAGATCTTAACCATATGCAAGATTAACTCATACAAGAATCAAGATTAAGTTCACCATGCAAGAACCATTAATAGATATGTCAATAACCAATATCTAGCCACAAAGATCCATTATATTAATTATTGTAAAACACAGAAGTTGCATACATACATAGTAATATCACCATAAGTCATGCACACCCATAAACCAATAACATAAATACATGCTAAGAATAGCCATGTGCCCTTACATGATAAATACGAAAGCATGCAAGTTCGCTAATAGTAGAGTATTTAATAATATCAACTGTAGATCTAATCCTATTAATAGCTCCAAAACTATGCATGTCGCTTGATCTTCCACTTGTCCAAAATAGCCTTGTTTCACTTCCAAGTCTTCATACAAAACATGCTCCACACTCAACATCTATATTTAGCCTCATACTAAAAATGACTAAGTCCTAACTTCATGCTTTCCCGCACACACCTTGTTCCACTATATTTCTGCACTCACCTACGTGCCTTATGTCCATACATCCAATCCCCATGCGCCTTCGGTACTTAGGTTGCAATTCATCAACCCAACATGATCGTTGATGGGGAAATTTTAGTTTAGGAAGATGCCATAAAATTAATCTCACCATGGGAAATTATTTGCTAACTAGCCCTATGTATGCCATTACCATGGGAGGAGAAGACATTTTGTTAGGAGTTCGGTGGCTTACCACCTTGGGGTAAGTGCACCAAGTTGGGGGGCCAAAAGGGGGTCTTAAGTGGATGCATTTTTCTGAAAAATAAAAAACTTCAACTTGTATAAGTTTTTTGTAAATAGTTACGCTCAAAATTGGAAGATGTTGTATCAACATGAATCACAACATTTTGAATCTAGTTTCTAAGCTACTAAATTTTATTGAAAATGGATAAGTTTAAGTGGGTCAAATAACTAAAATACCAACATGTGCTCCTATTTTTGTTAAAAAAACATAACAGAGTGACTTTCATGCCCCCACCATTTTTTGAGCACCATTTAGTAGTTTTGAAAACCCTTTGGTAGAAAGCTAGCTAGGAGTATCTAATTTGTGCTAGATTTTTTTATAGATTTTTTAGCAAGTATTTATTTTCTTATGAGTTTTCCAGTACAAAATTTTTTTATGTTTTGAAAAATAACAGAGCTTCGACCGTGTCCCCTAACAACCTCAAAAATATCGAAAATTAGTTTTTTTGAATATGTATAAAATTAGGCCGAGTTTGGGCTAGTATAATTTGCTTTCAATTTGAATGAGCCGAAAAAAATATACACGATGAAAGATAGATATATTTAAACTTCAAAAATAGCTATAAAAAGGCATAGTTAGAAAATAAATAATATGGAAACTTTATATTAGTCATAAATTTAAAAAAAAAAAAAAATTTTAGAAAGAAGAAACTCTGCTCTACATCGTGGTATAATTTTTTTAAATGAATAGATTGTTTTATGTTGATTTATCATGGATGAAGTGACATTTTTACATTTTCCTACAAAAACACGTTGTTTTTTGTGTTTGTGTAGGTCTATGCCTCGGGGTTGGGGATCAATTGGATCCCAAGCCTTGAGCATGGCTTGGAAAAAAATTTAAAATGCAAGACATGTATGTGGTATAACGCGTACGTGTTACAGTATAGTTTGAACATTGTATATGCCTCTTACATGATTTTATTAAAAAATTAAATATTTAAGTATACGTTTTCATTTATTATTATTTATATTTTATTATTTCTTATACTTTAAATTTATTTTTATAAATATAATAAATCATGGTCACTCTGCACCTTATGGAATTAGTCTCATGCTCCATGAGTCACGATTGAGGAGATAGTTTTTATAGTATAATCTGGTCACAGATATAGGTAATTTTAAGGATTTCAACATTCAGCCTAAATCTTTTAGCGTTTAACTTCTACAATTGAAACCCTAAAACCTAGGCCATAAACCTAAACTCTAAACTGTAAACCTTAAGCCCTAAACCCTAAAACCTAAACCTTGAACCATGATCCCTAGACCTTAAAACCTAAACCCTAATCCCTAAACCCTAAACCTTAAACATTTACCCCTTACCCATGAGCCCTAAACCCTAAGCCTTAAGCCCTAAACCCCGAGCCTTAAATCATGAAACATGAGCCCTAATCTCTAAACCGTAAACCACCGAACCATAAAAACTAAGTCATAAACCCCGACCCCTAAACTCTCTGACTTAACATCAAATCCTAAACCCTAAACCCTAAACCCTAAGCCTTGAACCCTACACTCTTATCCTGCGCCCTAAAATCTAAACCCTTAAACCTAGACCATGTATAACATATGACCTAAACCCTAAACCATAAACCCCGAGCCCTAAACTATAAACCCTATGCCTTAATCGCTAATGTTAAATCCTAAACCCTAAACTCTAAACCCTAAACCCTAAACCCTAAACTATAAACCATAAACCCTAATCCCTAATCACTAAATCCTAAACCCTAAACCCTAAACCTTCAACCTTAAACCCTAAATCCTTAACCTTGATCTCGTAAGCCCTAACCATAAACACTAAAATCTAAACCCTAAACACTAAACCCTAAACCTAAACCCTAAATCCTAAGCCATAACTACGAACCTTGAATCCTAAACCTTAAATCCTTCAAACCATGAGCCCTAAAACCTAAACCCTAAACCCTAAACAATGAACCATATTTCATCAATATTTCCTAGTCTCGTGCCTAGAACCATCATTTTGTTTGCTTATAGAACTACCTTGTTTATGAGAGGTGGACACAGTAGCTAAATGGATATGACATCTACCTTATGCCTTGCGATGTATATTACATGTAACGCACCAAAAATACCAACATAAGGACAACACGGTGAAATACGGGATAACTTTTTTTTCGACTTGCTTTGACACAACACGACCTGACATGTCGTCACAAGGTTACAACCAACACCAGGAACCACTTGTTACGGGGAGAGCACAAGTTCAAAGACGAAACGTTCACACCTATCAAGGACAATGTACTCTTCTTTTGACAAGACAACATGGAAGTCCAATCCACATGACACACTCACAGCTAGGGCAACCCATGAGGAATTTCTTGTTAGATTTTCTTGTTTACTAAAGTGTCTCTTAATTCTTAACTTACGTTCTTATAAAATTTCATGTAATGATTCACACAATTCTTTTCACAAGGGAGAATTTCTTTATTTTCGACTATTGACTAAATAGCTTAAGGCCAAACTTTCCAAACTAGGATCATCAAATTTTATGTCCAAATCTTTCTTATTCATTTGATTTTAGAACATTTTCCATTTCTTACAAGGTTAATTAATCTTGCTCAAGTCACTAACACATGTTCCACACCTCTAATGCTCAGGTGAAGGCATAAGCTCCGATTGAGTGGGAAGTACCGCTTAGGGTTCATAACAAAAGCCTTCTTGTTTAAGGATCGAACTTGACCTTGCTTAAGAAATATCACCATGAATCAAGGCAAGGGTTAACAGAACAGGTCAACAGAATTTAGCTTCAGGGTCACATTGTTTACTATCAATCTTTCATTGAAGTTAAGGGTTTACCGAGATTGGTTAAATGTTCCATCTAGACTTTACTTAATTAAGTTTGACAAAGGGGAACATTTCAAACGATAAAGGGATATTTAAGGTTTTATTAATCACTTTCACTCCTACTTATTAAACCCTATCATCTTCTAAAATTTAACCATTGATTTCACCATGAGACCATTTAGGGTTTCACCAAAACAAATAGTGTTTATTAGTTTAGCTCGGGGGAAAAACAAGTAATCATATTTTGTTACAAAAGATAGATTCCTCTTGATTGTTCCAGGTCTCAAAGGTTTCAAGTGGATCACATCTACATTAATATGCTCATAAACATAAATTTTCGTTTAACTTTTATAAGGAATATCCAGTTCACTTTATAGTGTTTACAAACTCATAACTACTATGCCTTAGGAGGATTTGCAACTCAACATTTTAACTCAAGAGCAAAGTTTAACAAGATTACTCGTTTTGCGAAAACAAAATAAGGTTATATCAATTCATTCCAACATGATGTACAAATCAAAGGGGCATCTCATCTCTATTGAACCATGACTAGGGAGCAAGAGAGTAATAACATGGGACATGCCCCGCTACTATACTAAGGGTTAAAGTTCACTAGAATATCCCATAACCAAGTGGTAATCAAATTTCATCTTTCACATGATGACCAAACAAGCCAAAGTTTCAACAGATACCACAACAATACTCTACATTACATTTACTAGGCAACGACCCTTCTTCTAAAATGTCCAAAGGCCCTTTCCAAATTTTATAACATAATACACGTTCGTACAAAGGAACATCATAACCAAGATTGATGCAATAATCTACAAGTCTTTCCATCATCTAACCACGTAAGCCATCTGCAACAATTAATAACCTGAGTCAGTTCGCGAGAACTGAGCAAGATAAGACTATACATAGCAACAATAAGCTACTAGCTAACAAAATCATGAAAGGAAACATTCTAATTCAGGAAATGGATCAAAGTTCTAGCCTCTAACAACCTTTTGAAACAAGATATAATTTTCAACATATCAACTAAGAAGAAACCCATAAGTTTTAGTTATGAAAATACCTCTAAAACTACAAAAGTTTGACAACCAAATATGCAAGACTATGAAATTTAAATGATTAGACACAAGAGTTGAGAGTATTAGGATTTCAATCATATAATCCCGTAGATTACGTGATTGAAATCTAAAGTGTAACCCATCAATCCACATTCTCAAGGTGAAGTCAAAAGATAAAAACCAGGCCCGATCTTAGCTGCCAAAAAGAATATAGTTTTGGAATCGTTCCGTAGGGACATAGGCCTAATAGGCTATAAACGAACAATGAGGGTAAAACAAAGTTCCATCATGTAATAAAAAGGTTTAAAGGATGAAAATCTTATATTCAAACCCACAACCATTATATCCTAGGTAATAAGTGACTTCATAGCTAATAAGGATAAGTGGAAAGGACGGTAAGAATGTCCGGAATAGGCATTGCCTAACAGCCTACCTACTGAACATGACCAGGGCCGGAATAGCGACAAGCCTCATTAATACCCAAGTTGAGTAGGCAATCTAGCATTCTAAACACATCCTTGCAATTTTCATAATACCTTAGATTTATAATCCTCCCGTTCTAGAGGAACATAACTATGAATCTAGACTTGGTTGAAATTTTCCGACGTCAACTCACTTCCTAATACCATAAACGATGTATACAAAGGAAAAGGTCTCTCAACTCTCCTTAAATTACATCTCATCACTAAGTTTATAGTAACCTATGCAGTGATTAAACACATAATATACCATCAAAGATAGATATCCTCCAATAATGAACTTCTATAACGATGTTATTACAATTATTACGTTCAACACAAAAACAAACTATTCCCAAGCTTCTTTTCCCTTTTTGACAACAAAATATATTCACGACCTTCCATCACAATCATTCTAAATTTGCAATGAAAGGTCACTCATCAAGAAGGAAGTACAAAACAAGTTTGACTAAATTAAGGAACTTCATGTTACCTTAAGCAGTTGATGAAAACCTTAACTTTCACGAACCGTGAAAGATATTACCTTACTCCATCAAGGCATTATGTCGATACATGATTAAATCGATCACACAAGGAATCATCAACATACCATATCTTAACACCATAAAGGTCATTAATTTTATCAAATTTTACTCATCGAAAGAGTAGAATCAAAATGGGGTTCTATCAATAATTTATGCCCTTCTATCAACCCAGGACATATTTTCAGCCCAAAACTTCCTTCTTATCAAGCATATAAATATTGAACTTCTAATTTCAAAAGCCCTAATAATTTGCACAATACACGAAGTGCATAATCACGCTTATCATAAAAATAATAATAATAATTTAACTATATGTTTTCCTCTAGGGCAACAACATAACAGAAACCAATACTAGTCAACGCTACAACGTTCTAGGGCGATTACATACCCAGTTCACAAAAGAAACAATGACATTTTTGCGAAGGGAAGTAACTTTAAAATTATATATTATATACATATATATTTCATATGATCAATCAAAGCATACACCGAGAACCTTTGTTTGTTTTATATATATAAATGGGTTGATCACGTCAACAAGAACAACCAACGAGAGGCAAACCGAAGTAACAAACTGTTAACCATATATTGAACACAAAACCACATAATCACAGATTTAAACCAATTTCTAGAAGGAGAAAGTTTCATTTCAAGAGGTTTATTAGATACTAGCATATTATGTATATGGTTAGTCTATCTTGCCTGTTTTAACGCATCCAGCAGTCGATCACAAGATGGACGGGGCCTGCAACAGCAACCCAACCAGCGCAGCTTCTCTTCCTCAGCCTGCTAAAGGTCCAGACTCTGTTAACGGCCATGCTCTTGTCCTTGTCGGTGAACAAACTGGGTGCCACATCTATTACATACAACAGGGGATGAACCATACTGGTAACCATTACCATGAGCTATACTCTCTGAAAGAGGCCCTTGCCAAGTGCAGCCGCTCTTGTGGTGCAGGCAATGAACTGTCACACGGCCTATAACATTAGCCAATACTGGATTTGCCTCTTGCACTGCCTTCGAATCTGTATCAATAACCAAATACCCGTCATAAGGGCAGGCCCTAGTAGTACTCAGCACATAAGTTAGGCAAGGCTTGCAGTAAGGATGTGTACATTGGGTTTGCACAGCCTCATTAGGGTAAACACGCTGCCTACCAACTGGACAGAAATATTCTCCAGGGAGTGATTGTATATTTATGATACTCTCGTTGTCAAAACCCATGACCTCCCCGAGAAAGCAAACCAAATGTATTTTCACCTGTGAAGAAGCTGCCACAAAATATCAAGTGTGTTGCTTGTGCAGCAAAACATTTCAGCTGTAGCTTGCAAGGTGCGACAAAACCAACAGAGACCTTTATGCCTGCCAACTTGGTGACTCGTTGAAGCAGCTCAAATGATTGCAAAGCAAATTGTGTTTCATGAATATTCTGATCTGAAACAGATCCGCCTCCATGGGATACTCTTCCATGAGTTACATCGTACAACAAGGTCTCAGTAGGGAGTCTTTGGAAATAAATTTCATCAGGTCTTTTGGTAATACTCTCACTGTCACTTAATCGATTCTGACAGAAATATCTTGAAGTAGAATCCCGAATTTGAGGATGCATTCGACACTGAACAGGAAACAACATAGCCGGACAGCCTGCCTGTTCATCTGCCCTGGTTCATTTTCGCCCTCAAACCTCGCTTTTCAGACAGAATTTTCTTTGGGATCTTACACCACGCTTTGTCTCTGAAAACTCTATGCAAATTCCGAAATTAATGATCCCTTGGGCTTCTGTCCGGTGGTGCATTTTGACTCCTGGTTGTCTTGGCTTTTGATTAACTTCATCTAGACCACTGACAATATAAAATGATAAGGTCCATACAACTAGAGCTAGAAAAATTAGAAGAATAAGTAGTTCGCCACCGGTAACAGTTCCAAGAGGTCCTCCTATGAAGATTGGATATGTCCACAAATTAACTGTCTGTTTCTTGGATTTCGGCTTGGAAATTCGCTGGTTTCTGCATATGTGGAGATAGATAGACCCCAAAATAACTAGCAAAAATATAGGAGCTGAAAACAGAAGGTTGACAGAACCAGCAGTTCCAAAATAAGACGAACTTGTCTTATTTAACAGAGTCGCCCAGGGATTCTCCCACACTTTCAATGGCCTTAGAAACCAGAGAGCGATCCACCCAATAAAAACTATTGAGATGGTAAATTTCAGAGAATGGGACCATGGGTAAAGAAAGCAGCATTTTGGCCGGTCCGAGCCGGTGCCGCCATAGTCATCTTAGCAGTTGAATCTCGCCAACAAAATGCCAAAAATACAGAGTTACGGAAGCAGTGTGATCTCAATTTGAATCAGCATTACACTTTGTATATATACAAGAAAACAAGTACAGTAAAATGCGAAGGACAAATGAAGGCATGCTTCATGTTGGAAAATGTTACCCAAATAATGGAGGTATTATTGACTTGGAGATATGGTGAATCATGCAAGTTCCCTTCCCCGTAGGTATGCCATGAGAACTTTATTGCATAGTAAGTCTCTGATGTTACTGTAACGTATACTTGTGTTCTTTGGTTGAAGAGACTTGGGCATGCTTTCGATTCAAAACTACTCCGCGGCCAGGCATTTCATCTGTCATTCCATTCAGATATCGGTATGCATAGGATTTCAAGCAGGTCTCGGTGCAGGCAACAAGTGAGAAAAACAAGTGTCCTCCAAAAATACAGATCCGGAAAATCATTTTTGAGCCAGCAAGGGGGAACAAAGTCCTAGGACGCAGAGAGGGAAGATCTGTCCAACCACTATCCAACCACTCCTCTCATTAACTCGGGTCAGATTGGATACGGCTCCAGGATCTTAAAAGATTGCTTGTATTCTTATGCAAGGAAAGAGTCAAGTCTGAAAGGGACGTTGGGGGAGTCACCTCACACTCACAGCCAACAAAAGAATTAACTGCCAGCATTGCGTGGCAGGGAAGGAAAATACACGGTGGTGGTTAGGAAAAATAATTAGTTTCATTGGTATGCCAAACAAGGCACTACATATTCATGCTTAGGAATAAAGAATAATTTACAAGCTAAAAATATTATCTGATTGTATGGCAGTTGGTGCATGTAATAATGGTGGTATTTAAAAAGTTTCAAATTCCAGTGATAATGCTTTAAAAAACTGGTTGTTGAGAAAATGATGTACTATAACATGATAATAGTTAAAATGCTCCAACATTACCATCCAAACAAAGCATGGATGGTAATAATGGTGGCACTACATTACACATCTCTTCCAAACTTGTTTCTCCCCACATATACTTGCGCTCTTGAATGTAAATTTATTCACACTCTCAAACAAATTTCACATTTCTCATATTTCCATGTATGGTATTATGCAAGTCAGGATGACCCATTGGACGCTGGAAAAATAACCATCACAACACAAAAATTAATCCATTATCCTATATTATATTTACAGTCATCCAACGTGCTTCCAACCTCTTCTCATAACGGCATCGACACATTACAATAGATATATTTAGCAAATTCTTGCATTGCAATCAAGGTTCTAGGTGTGGCTACGTTTTCATTCATAATATAATAGTGGGAGTTTTTCATATTGACTCACAGTAGATCAGACATCAGTTGTGATATTTCTCATTCCTTTTTAAAAGGAAATTACATCAATTTCAGACATTGTCATTTCGTAGAGCTGCGATTGGCACTATTATGTATTTTATTACACTAGTGTTATTGCACTGTTACATTGCCAGAAATCTCTCTTGGATCCGTTACCGTGAGCCTCCAAATACAATTCATAGTCTGTGTGTTGATGATCAATGTGGCTCCTTCTATTCCAAGCGGTGTCAGCAATGATGTCTCACTGCATCTGTATTTCTGAACCAATACATCATCTCCAAGTCTACAAGTTTATGACAATAACGAAAAAATGAAAATTTTAGTAACATTTGAGTATTTGATATAAATTTCAACCCGTTTTAATGATGCAAGAATAATAATGATTTTCCCATTTAATTAGAATTTGTTGAAATCTTTCTTGAAGTAAGTTTTCGTTGGCAAAGTTAAATCCTTCAGATATATTTTTTACTCTTCTTCTGACATGCTTACTTCATCCTTCCTGGGTTTCCTTCTTGGTATTATTTGTCATCTTCTAATTTTTTTGTTTGGTGTGTAGGTATGTAGGTTTTGACACAGACTTGAGACTTCTTCAGCATATTTTCTGATTATTTTATCTTTTTCTTTTAAAATGCCTCCCCCTTAACAAATCAGAGTGATTGAATTGGCTTTTGTGTAAGCACTTGAACTTCTATTTTCCTGATTTTATCTTGTTTGCTCTAGGCGCCTATTTCTCACATGCCTTAAAATGGTCAAAAATTTAATTAAAAATCATACCTTTTCCAATTATTTTGGCTCCTTGCTCTCGGTGCCTAGCTCTCTTTAACGAGTGATCAAATTTGAAGGGATCCCCATATTTTAATTTGATGGTTTAGGTTAAGCTGTACCCTTTGTAAATAATAGATTAAAAATATATTACCCTAAAAAAAAAAAAGTTATTTTTTTAATATATATTTGATTAATTTAAATATAATAAATATAAAAATATCAAAATTATTAAATTTATAATATTTAATAATAATTTTAAATTTTATTGAAATTAAATATTAAATTCATTCTCACTAAAGTTGTTTCAATGATAGAAAACATGGGTATGGAGGAGTTAACGAGGAATATACAATTTAAATATTATTGTTCTCAAACTAGATTGTACCTTCCTAAGGTAACAAATAGAACATTTGTGTAGTATTCGGGACAAACTTCTCATATATTTGTTAAAACACATAATTCAATAAGTATAAGATATAGAAAAGATTTTTATAAATATAATAGAATGCTATACTTTGAATCAATAATAACTTCATGATAAACATATGAAGTAATATATTATCACACCTGAAATATTGTAAAGACAAGAAGCAATAACAAGTTACTATTGAGAAATAAAAAATGACATAGTTATGGTGCTAATGTGTAAAATAGACATGTATTTAAACAAATTATACATTACGTAGAAAGTTGTTCCAAAATTCAAAAATACATTTGGTATTTTTATGAAATAATATCTTGGCCAACACATTTACATTGATAATATTTTGAGCAACAAAACTTACTAGGACTTCACTCTACTTATTTCTTGTATAAATTCTCACTCATGCATAAGGTTGTGGATTTGGTAATCAATAATTTATAGAAACAAGTATCATTTAAATGATCACTTTACAAAATAAATTGAGAATAAACCACCAAATTCCAAACATGATTTACAAGCTAGAAAAAGTTAAAAGAGAATATTCCTCTTTTGAAAATAGAAAGAGTAAGGTAATTGATTATTTCTTAGAGATTTATCTTTTTCCTAGTGATTTTGATCATGATTTGTGTGAAGTGAATGAAGATTTTTTTAATACACAAAGCACAATAAAATGTCTCATTTTTTTGTATTTTTGTACCTTTATAAACATAAACTTTCGTTTAATTGATTTTCTAATGATGATAGCCACAAACACGTACATATTCATGAAATTCTATGAACTAACGAAATGTTTTGTTTAGAGTGTAGAATACATGTGTACATTTAATTTTTTTTTAAAGTAAAAATGTAGTCTTTTTCTTAATTTTATTCATACGTTGTTTCTTATGTTATAAAAGAGGAACGACTGTCCCTCGATGGTGTTTTTAAATGAAAGCTTATTTTTTCACCATGAAATATTTGATATATGTTCAAGATTTCGAATATCGAGGTCTTGTCAAATCTTTCCTTTTTTTTGTTTAATTTATTTATTTTTATTAATTTTTTAGTGAAGATATTTTCAAATAAATGGCGTACATATGTCTATGCCGATAAATTTTAAGATTTATATCAAAATTGAATTTTTTTCACAGTTCTGAAGAAGACTTCAACAAATAGTAAGTTTATTTTTTCAAAATTTTTTGATATATTTTGTTAGTTTTAAAATTGTGTTGATTGTGTACTTATTGATTGTTGTAAAATGCCATATGTTAGCAAAAATAAAAATAAATAGTAAAACAATTTTTTAAAAATGAAAATTGTATTTTGTGTTAAATTTTTGTAATTTTACTCATTAGTTAACCCTAATTATATGGCATCTATTTGACACATTTTGGAAAACAACCATCTTCCAAATGGGTTTGACATCAAAATGTGCCAAATAGATGCCACGTAGGTGCTACATAGGGGATTTTCCCGAAGGGGGTTGACACAAACTCTCCTTAACTGTCAACTTATTAGCCCAATACCGCCCGTACATTTTCCTTCCATATTAGGTTCTTTAAATTTTGTTTCAAAAACTATAGTTTTTAAGCAATATAGTTCAATTTTTGTTTTAATTTTAGTTTTACAAATTCTAGTTTTAAACCTATAGTTTTAAAGTAATTATAGTTTTTATTGTTTTTGATCAAAAATATATAATATGTTATTATATTTTTAAAAATTAATAATAATAATTTTTTTATTATTTATATATAATACAATCAACTTTAAAATATATAGTTATTTTCTTAAAAATATATTACAAAATTAAATAATTGTATATTAGTTTTAAAATTAGAAAATTTGTTTTAAAGTTATAAAAAGTGAAATTAAAAATAACCTAATTTCTATTGAGATTTCTATATAATAAGAGTTGCGTGTGTGTATAGTTTTCTATTGAATTTACTCTTAGATATCTAGCTCAATTTGTGTGTGCGGTGAAAATTATTGAAGTGAAGGAATCATGAGAAATCGGAAGAATTAGAAATGAAAATATAATGAGGAACATAAAGCGAGAAGAGTGCTAGAAGATTAGTTTGTAGGACACAAACAAAGAGAGAGAAGGTACAATTAAAGAAAGACAAGGCTACAAAAATTGGTACATACATACTTAAAACCCTTGATAGATCGTAATTTTATTTTTCTTTCTAGGGTAAATTTGATTTAATATATATATTTTTAGATTAGGTAAAGGTAAGGGTTTTGATAGGATCCCATAACCTTCTAGAAAATAGAAAGTTATCAAGCATAAATTTTGTCGCTCTAAATATTATTTAATATTTTATTTATTAAAATAAATTTAACAAATTATAAAAATTTATTTAACAAATGATTTGTTTAAGTACCCTTTCTAATGAAAATTAATAATATTCGGGGCCGAAAAAAGCGAGAAAAAATCCCACCAATCCAAAGCCTCTGGCTCCCATGGCCATCGGGAACCAGTTGTTAAGGAACCTACAACTACTGCTAAAGAACCAATTACTACTGCAATCTCGGATACCCTGTTGCCAAAGTATTCCAGCACGCCCCTTGCGGCGTCGGTTCTCATGGACTAAACAAATTTTGTTTCTCACGTCCCCATCCCGCATTCAGTTCCACTTTTCTACTTGGCTTGACTCACAAGGGCCTTCCAAATGACCCCAAGTCCTTCTCACATCTCTCAAGACCATAGCCCAACACACAATGTGGATTCCAACGAAGTTGAATACAACATTGAGTACGCTCACTGGAAAAAGTTGATCTACATGATTTTTTACAAGATGCAATGCTTTCGTTTCTTGCATAATCAATATGATGCCCTTCATGGCTTGGAGGATGGGGATATGACTCTTAACCAATGTTTCCCATGAATTTTTATTTTGGAATGTTAGGGGTCCTACAGACTCCTGTCATAAATATGTGGTGCATTAAACTCGACAATGATGTGCAAATCTGGATGTTTTGTTTTTGTAGGAAGTAAAAATTACAGGTTTTCAATTACAGATGGTATGCAAATCCATCTGGCCTGACAACTTGGCTTTCTATAGCAATAATGAAGCAGATTGTGGGGATTAATTTCACTTTTTGATCCTAAATGGCGGCCCTTATTAATTGACCATGGTATCGACCCCACCAACCATGTCATATGGGTCCTATTTAATATTGATGGCCACCCTTTTGGGCTCATAAATATTTACGCCTTGAATGATCTGACCGAAAGGGAAAGGGACGATCTGTCGTGGTAGTGGCTAGCCAACTCCATTCGCATTCCCTAATGATAAATGTGGCCACTTGCCTATGAGGTGGACACCTGGTGAAAGCGAAGCGTGGTAATTCATGTGAAATAAATTCAGATTTTTTGATCCTAACGCATCTCTCTTTCCCACCTTAGCAACTTGGTACGCGTGGACCAATCTAAATGGAGTCACGTCCTTAAACGGATTGACATAGTCATGCTATTAACTCAAGGATTATTTGAGTTTCATAGCAGTCATTCTATGCTAGTGGAGGTCATGCCTGACTTTGTCCTTTCAGACCACTCTCCTATATGATTTTGTATATGTTGGCATGATGCGCACCCATTTTGTCATAAAGGCCAATTCTTTCTTAATACTACCTTGATGCAACATGGCCCCACTATCAATCATATCAAGCGGAGTTTGGAATTTAACTCCACGACCCGATCCATCACAATGGTTTCATCCACCTATGAAAACCAATGGATCTGATGGTGGGAAGATGCATTGAATTTAACTATCGATTTCTTAGAATCTATGGCGAAAACCTAGAAAAATTCGGCGCCGCTCATACACCACTAACACCTCAGCTCTCAGCTAGGTGACGGTGGTGCTTCAAGGTGATCCCTTCTCTGACGCTCTGCAATCCGTAAGTTACGATGCTCGACATCAAATCCAAATTGTGGATAACTATAATGCCAGAGGCACTCAGATCCGGGCTCGGATGCATTGGCTCAAGATTGGAGATCGGGTTTCGAAAGAATTCTTTCTTTCTCTCCAAGCTAGAAAGCCTTCTCAACAGATCCGAGCTATCATGGACAACAGAGCTCGAATTAATGACCCACAAATTATTTTACAAGACTTTGTGCATCATTACAAGCTCATCTTTCAAGCTCAACGACCCCATAGCTCATTGAGCCTCTCTTTACCACCGTTTGGGTGTTGTCTTTGCGCAAGACTTTGAGGCTCGAGAAGGTGATCTGTGAAAGAATGCTTACCATTGAATACCTCCATGAAGCCACTCTATAAATGGCTAATGATAAAGTGCTAGGCTGTGATGGATTCCCTTGTGAATTCTATAAAGCTCTTTGGGATTTTGTCGGGCAAGACCTTTTTCAGGTCTATCTTGAAGGATTTCAAAACCAATCCCTAGGGCCATGCATTAATAAGGGAAACATTAAATTTATCCCTAAGAAAGGAGATCCCGAGAAAATCACTTGTTGGCAGGCCGATTACGCTCTGCGAACGTATCCTATAAAATCATTGCCAAAGCGTTAGCTTTGTGATTACACAATCTTACGCCTATTATTATTCACCCGAGCAAAAAGAGGCTTTGTACGGGGGCATTTCATCCTGGATAACATCATCGCGGTGTGGGAAGGCATGGAATGGGCTCGCAGATCTCATCAGGCCATCATGTTTATCAAGATTGACTTTGAGAAGGCTTATGATTGGATTGAATGGCCATTCATTCTCACCATGCTTCAAGCCCTTGGCTTTGGACCCATTTTTATTCAATCCATCAATATGTTTTTTGTAGATGCTTTTGCTCAAATTTCTATCAATGGCCTCAGCTTAGAGCCCTTTGGGATTTTTCGGTCTATCGACAAGGCTATCCTCTTGCCCCTACATTGTATGTGCTAGCGACCAGAAGGCTTTTGTTATCTCTTAGCTCATGCCAAAGCGCAAGGTCTTGTTCGTGCAATTTTACTACTGATGATCCCAATTCTCAGCTTCTCAATGGGAATTTTGTGGATGATTCCTTCCTTACACTTATCGAGGATGAGACCAACATTTGCAATGCTATGTAATGTTTGGATACTTTCTACCTAGCTTCGGCTCATCCATTCAATGGCGAAAAAACCCAATGTTATTGGCAATCTTTCCTTCCTGCGCCGGACTGGCTTACCACCTTTGATTGGAAAATTCTACAACATGGTGAGATTTTAAAATTTCTAGGTATTCCTTTTGCTTTTCAAGCCTCCCTGACTAAACTATGGCATTATGTCATTCAACGGGTGGTGAAAAAACTAGAATATTGGATTACTAGGCCTTTATCTACGCGAGCACATTCCAAACATGCTCTAAAATTCTTATAGTAACCCATATTTACTACTCATCTTCTTGGGTTCTTTCCAAAGCCTCCATTCAGAAGATTGAAAAAATGCTCAAAGCTTTCCTATGGGCTAATGCTTCTACTGGAAAAGGTTTTCAAAAGGTAGCTTTGTGATATATGTTTATGCCTCGCATGATTCTAGAGGCTTCGGGCTTATTCAGATTCAATGCCAAGGGAAATCTCTTTGTGTTAAGTGGATTATCGAAGCATTATTTTCCAAGAAGCTTGAAAAGTTCTCATATGACATGGCATTGCGGAAGGCTCTCCTTATGGCTGCCCTGTGTGGAAAGGCTTAGGGTTTGTCAATTTGCTCATCACTATTGTGCCTTTCAAAATTGTTGGAACCTTTGTGCTTAAAAGTTTTGGAAAGCATGGGAATATGTCAAACCCGAGATTTTATGGAAGGGGATGACTTTTGTAATGGGTTTTCTCTCAATCACCAATCTCTCGGTGGTCACCGCTGATTTTTCAATCCCAAGATCAATGCTTAGCAGAGGTCTCGGGAATCTCCGCGCTCAAATTCTTCAAGCGTGGAATTCACACCATCGAGGAATTCTTACGAAAGACTCAAGCCTTATTATCTTGGTCGATTTTAAAGCTCTGTTTTGTCTTTCCAACTAAGATAATGATACTTTCCTCTTATGATCAACTCGGTTCTGATCACATGTTGCATAAGATTTACGTGCATTCCTCTCACCCATGGTGGAAAGATTGGAAGTGGTATCTTTGATACCCCTTTTTGTAACTACAAAGCCAATAAAGGCCATCGATGGCTCTCGCCCATTTTCCCATGGTAGAAAAACATAATACTTGTTGGGGAATTCGCACCACTTTGTCTACCTAGGGTAGACGGTTTGATCTTGTTTGGACTATATGTGTGGAGCCCAAAATTGCTCATTTTCTTTGGTGTATTCTTCACCAAGGCCTTCCCATCGGAGCTTATCGATTCAAATTGGGATTCCGGCTCCCAACCGCCCCCTTACGTGGGCATCACGGAAACACTTTTGCATATCTTCTAGTTCTGTCCCAAAGCTCAAATTACACGGAACTAGATCCATTCTTTTTCTTTCTCTCACGACCCCATTGTTTCACTTGGCAACATATCCTCTTGGGAGATAATCCCAAACTTACGCCTATGTTCACCTAGATTTGGCATGTTTTTCGGAGGAGATTTTATTTTAGATATGGAAATAAAGAAATTCTTTTTATTTTCTAATTTTGCGAGGTGATCAATCTTTCTTGATTTATAATAAATCTATGGTGATCTCCAATGTACTTCTGCAGATTCAAGTTCAAGCAAACAAGGTGGCGCTGGAGGTAAACCTCCTCCGGACCCTCTGCGCCACCGGAGGGAAGGCCCGTGCAATGTTTCCCAAGTGCCTCCATCTCCCATCGGTGCTCCTTGCCTTGACCTGATCTGTCGGTGTAGCCGATGTCGATGTCGTGCTTTGAGTCGCACCCGCCGCTCTCAAGGGCCTTTACATCAACATAGTCATTCACTGTTCACCGCCTTTTGGCACCCACTTTGCCACCCCCCATCATCTAAAAAATTCCCTTGGTTGAACTTTGCCATTCCTATGCACGGGAAGCGGACCCGGAGGAAGAACTTCTTCTGGTTTGGAGATTCCATGCCTTTGTAAGGACTTACAGTTCGAGGTGGCCGGATAATCGGGATCGGCTTGCCTCGAGTATGTTTACTCTTTACTACTGAAAGTTTCGTTTAATTATTTTTAGGCAATGCCTTTTGTTTTGTTGTGCTCTCTAGGCTCGGCCTAGTTTGACTTTTGTTGTTCTAGGCTCGACCTAGCTTGTTCGTGGTTTTGGGGCATGCTCTCATACTGCCCGCTTTTTTGTTGAAAGCTATCTTATATCTTATTGCATTAATATAATATAAGATCTTTTTCATCAAAACATATATATATATATATATATATATATAACACCTTTTAGTATTCAAGTGTAATTTAAAATTTCATTTTTTTTTTTTAAATGAATTTTTTTAATTACCCTTTTATGACAAGATGAAAGACGTTTGAATGGTATTGAAGACTTCAAATTTGATCCTTAAATGTAACCATTATTTTGAATCTTTGATGTAGGTGTCCGTCTAATTTACTTCTCATTATGGTCTTGGTAGAGGCTTATACATTTGGCATCCAGTCTGATTTTGCTTGTATGCATGCATTGGCGCCTGTTTTTCTTTTCTGGCTGCTCTACTTATCTCTATATTTTGGTTCTTTTTATTTCCATTTGGGCCGAGTTCTTTTCATCTATCCATCTGTTGTTTGTACATTTTATCTTTCATTATGGCGCATTTGTTGTTCCCTTTTTGTCTTTTGTGTAGGCGCCCGGGTCTTGATTTCTTTGAATTTTTTCTTTTCAAAATTATTTGACTTTTGCATTGTGTGTTGATTCCCGGGCTTGTTCCACATAGGGGTATGATTGATACATGACCCCAAATCCATAGCTCATATTTTTATTATGTTATAGTGTGTTTCATTCTTAGTGACTCACAAGTAACTTGTAGGAAATAATTGAGAAAATTATTGGAATCATCAAATTTATTATAGTTTTGGTTTTGGTGTTGTACTTTTCAAATTATTTAGTTATGGTCAAGTTTTACTCATAATTTTCTTACTTTTTCAAGCCTTTCTCTTTTCTATTTGGACCGATTTTGCTCACAAAAACTTTATAAATTTGTGACAAGTTGTATATGTATCAGTCAAATGTAACTATATTTTTAAAAAATATTAATTATTCTATATTCGTAAAATACATTTATTTCCACAATTAAATTTAATTTATTATATTATATCTATTTAACCATAATTACTATTAAATGTAAATGTTGTTAGCTTAAAGATTGTGTAAATAATAACCACTTTCCACATCTAAAAAAAAAGTAGTTGTGCATAGTTGAGCAAAATTAAAAGTACAAGGAGATATACAAACAATCATAGTCAATTATTACTTGTTATTCAAGCATTACAATTTCAATGTGACAACTAAATTAAAATATTACTTGTTATTCAAGCATTACAATTTCATATACTTTTTAAGAAAAATAGATACGAGATAACAACTTCATATTTAGATATAAGAACTTAGGACTTGGATACTTCTATGAGTGTTTGAAGGAAAGGCAATTTTATGACGGTGTAGCTCTTAAACCCTGCTTTGAAGAATAATTTTTGAATTCTTCCTCACTTCTCTCCTTTCCACCCATGGTATATATCATCATAGTCATATCAAATAATAATCCCAATCTTTTTAAGTTTCCTTGATTAGTATCAACGAGTGCATCAACAATTAGAACCTTCCCATCTTTTGGCGTTGCTTCATAACTCTTCTTCAAAAGTTTCACACACTGCTCATCATCCCAATCATGCAAAATCCACTGCAATATTCATGATAATATGATTATTATCAAACATTTGTTTTATTTGACAAAGAAAAAGAAGTATTAACAAAAGACATAAATGAGTTATTTTTATAAATGAAATTATACCTTCATGAAAACTACCTCTGCAAAAGGAATTTGGTCAAACATGTTTCCATCCACATGCTGAACTCCTACAATATATAAAAAACAATTATTCGTATAGGTTAAGGAATCAAACAACATATTAAATATAAGATGGAAGAGTTGCTAACCAGGTATGGCAGGGGCAGATGCAATGACATGAGGCAGGTCAAAATTAATGGCATGAATGTGTGGATGTTCTTTGATGATTACAGAGAGTGCAGAGCCCACACCACCTGCAACATCCACCAAACTCTTCACACTCTTAAACCCATCATACATCTTCACCACAGAAGCCATGACACCTTTTGTATGACAAGCCATGCCCTCATTGAAAATCTTGTTTGCTTCAGGGTTCCTCCCAACATATTCCCAGGGACTGATGCCATACACTTTGTTGAAGCGATAACACCCTTCCACCACAACATCCTGAATATGGTGATAAACATCCAAATACACCTTCTCTGCTGCCAACAGCAGAAATGGCACACAAGACTCTTTAGTTTCTTCCTTCACTAACAATTTTGAAACACTGTTCAACCCATATTTGAATTGCTTGTTATTGTCATCTATTTCTTCAGTGAAGACCCCATAAGAAGCTAGAAATCTCATGATCCTAAACAGGTATTCCTTGTGGGGAGCTTTATTACTTGTGGAGGCAGGAATATATGAAGCAATGTCCTCCACTGTGAGAGGATTTTCCTTGCCATGAGCGGCAATAATTTGAGGAATATTGAGCAAAACAGCAGCTTTGAGGGCCATGGGTTTGGCAGCAGAAAGTATCATTTCATAGAGGTGGACATGGGCTTCCATTTCTGGGTTCTCAGAAGAAGCATCAACAGGGAAGGAAATAGAAGCCATTGTTGAGATATGAATGTTTGGGTCACAAGTTTTGCTCATTTTATAGACAATAATAAAAATCTCTGCCTGATAAATATAACACTTCAAGTCAATCTTCATGTGCTAATTTACACGACATTTTACTGTTCTTCATAGTACACTGTACAGTAAAATGCAGCCCGAAATTTCAGCGAAGCTAAAATATCGCATTTCAGAATTCGTTGGCTTGTTAATAATATATATTATATTGCTTATCATACCAACTTTTTCCTTTTTTTAAAACAAAACAATTGATTTAAATTGAAATAGACCAAACATCATTTAAATTTTAACGAAATCGACAAAATCGTAAATGTAGCTTCGAAGAAAACTTTGAGAAAAACTTCAGAGGATGTTGTTCCTCGTCAACACGATTCTACAAAGCTTATTAAATGTTGAGGCGTGAAATTTAAAAATTAAATTATAACTTTCTAGTTTGAGTTTGTATTTTAAAGATTTATTATTTTGTTAAAAAAGCATAATTTTATTTACTGTTTTATTAACCTATATTAGATATACATAATCTTTTATGTTTTTCTCCTTCTTATAACTCTAAAATTGTTATACTTTATTAATATCTTTATATTTAATAATTCATCTTATATTATTTTTACGTACTTAACCATGTATGGTTAGATAAGGTGTATAAACAATACACAAACCCACAACGTTGTCTATGCTACACAAATCATACTTATGCCTCACAACACTATATTTGTCATATAAAACTAAAAGATGTTATACACGTCTATCAACACTCTACAACCTTGCCCCATGATACATAATAGTTGTTCCTTTCACATAGAAGACGTGCATAACATGGAATACCAAACCAAAACATCAACACTTTTAGAATGTTGCATAACATTGCCAAAGCCACAATTCTTTGTATTTTACGAGATCAACTTTGCCATATGCTACTATGATTGGATCTGCAGGATCGACACAATCTCCTATCAACACCGATAGTGTTAGCTAGAGGTACATGTAAGCCTTAACCTTTTTTCATAGCGAAAACAAACCGTATGACAAGGTAAAGCTTGATCAAATGATGGATATTGCATGAAAGGATACATAGAAATCGAATTAGAAGATCAATAGTGATTTGAGGCTTTTGAGGGATATTTGTAAGGAATATTTACTTGTAAAGGCCATCTTTGTTCTCTCACCTTATACATAGAAGATTTTATAAATATAAGGAACTTCGAGCATGCATGTCATGATATGATCGGGAAAGAAATCTATTGTAAGGTTTCCAAATTGAGCCAAGTCGGGTTCTATAGAAGCTTGTAGAGTTTGCAAGCTTGGGATATGTCTTAAGGTTCAAATTATTATAAAATTATTGTAGAGTCTTTTGAAATCCATCAAGTAAGCTCTTCTCCAATGTCAAAGGTATTTTAATTTGTTTTGCAAAAGTTACATCAATTTTAGGGTTTTTATACATTTGCTCTATTGACTGCAAATTGTGGAAATTTTCCAAGCTCTTTACAATTCCAAAAAGAGGATAAAAAATCAGTTTGAGTTATTTGTTTAGGATTTTTTATATTTAGACGAATTCATATCGAAATTCTAAACCCTAAATTTTTACCTTGATCCCTAAATCCTACCATTTTAGGGCATCAGGGCGGGGCCTTCCACAAGAGGAAAAAAGAATCCCATCATTCTGGGTAAAACCCCTAACAAGTATGAGATAATAGTTGAGGAGTTAGAGTTAGAAGGGGTATCTACATAGTCCTCAGGGCTAGGGTTTACTTTGAAAGACCATACGGTAAGCCAACTTGAGTTTGAGTTGCGAAACCTCGAGTTTTGAATGGATAGAAAGAAGATGTAGAAAATATTGGGCAATGATTAGAGGATTTCATTGACCAATTCAGTTCAAATCTAACGAGTCATCATCTTATTCCTAATCAACCACAACTCAATCATACTCATATCAACCAAGGCGGATCTTGAGATCAAAGAAATAGAAAAACTAGTCAGGGTGGATCTTCGAGCATGCCAAATCTAAATACAAACACCCTGCAATCTCGTAACATGATTCCAAAAGTGGAAATGTGTAAGTTTGATGGAAAGGATCCACTTAATTGGATTACCCAAATGGAAAATTTCTTTTATCTACATCAGATTCCATCGAGAGAAAAGGTTACCATGGCATCCTTATATCTCGAACCTGACTAATTCGTTTGGTATCGATGGTTATCTACTCAAAGGAAAAAGAGTGATCTCAATGTTACATGGAAATTCTTTCTAAAGATTTGCAATTTCACTCTGATTCTAGTGTGTTAGAGAATTATTTCATCCAATTAGCAAAGTTAAGACAAAAGGGTTAGTCAAAGATTATATTCATCAATTGCAAAACCTTTCCTTACGGGTGGAAAATATCATTGAAGAGAATCAATGACTTATTTCTTAGGGGTCTTAAGGAAAACTTTGAGAATGAGGTCCACATGTTTAATCCTCGAAGGTTTCAAATTCTCTTATCACGACATGTAGGGCGAAGAAAAATTTATTTCCAGCAGAGACAAATCTGTCACTAATATAAGAGATCGTAGCACCTTGCCATCATCATTCCCTCTTCCATTTAGTGACACCCCCAAAAATTGAAGAAAAGAGATCCAAAGGGTTATGTTAAAATTGTGACAACAAATATGGAAGAAGACATAAGTGTGCTGAAAAGAAGTTGTTCTATATTGAGGGGCCTAATGAAGAAGAAGAAAATGAAGAAGATGAAGAGGTAGAGACAAAGGAGGAATTAGGAGATCCCCATTAACGATATCATGTCATGCAATTTCGGGATTAGTACTCCCACTGAATCCAAAGTGGTTGGATTCTTAAAAAGAAGAGGTTAACAATGTTGATTGATTTAAATACTCACAACTTCATCTATCATCAGTTGGCAGTATGATTGAACTACTTTGTTTATCCAACTCCAAAATGTCAAGTAATGATATGTAGTATTTTATTTCACCAATCAGCCCAAGGTGTGTTGGCACATCACCCGAAAGACTTGAGCACTCACCCGAAGCACGTAAGGGTACCGGGTCTCTCTTTTATGGTAGTTTGTTCAAGGATTTAGCATGATCATACAAATATTCAAGATCCATATTATCCACTCAATAATAAATCATAACATGGACTAGATGTAGATCTTAACCATATGCACGAGATTAACTCATACAAGAATCAAGATTAAGTTCACCATGTAAGAACCATTAACAAACATGTCAATAACCATTATATAAACAAATATCCCTTATATTAATTGCTATAAAACACGAAGTTGCATACATGCATAGTAATATCACTATAAGTCATGCACGCCCATAAACCAATAACATGAATATATTACCAAACCGAACCTCTAAACCGTGTAAATCAATACATGTTTGTTCCTCATCAACACGATTCTGTAGGTAGTTGAGACTTTCCTTCACTACTCATGCACTCTCCAAAAATAGGCTATATGCTAAGAATAGCCATGTGCCCTTACATGATAAATACAAAAGCATGCAAGTTATTAATAATAGAGTATTTAATAATATCAATTGTAGATATAATCCTACTAATAGCTCCAAAGCTATGTATGGTTAGATATATTTTATTATAATCTTTATATTTAAAAATTCATCTTATATTATTTTTCTATACTTAACCATGTGTGGTTAGATAAGGTGTATAAACAACACACAAACCCACAACGTTGTCTATGCTACACAAATCATACTTATGCCTCACAACACTATATTTGTCATATAAAACTAAAAGATGTTATACACGTCTATCAACACTCTACAACCTTGCCCCATGATACATAATAGTTGTTCCTTTCACATAGAAGATGTGCATAACATGGAATACCAAACCAAAACGTCAACACTTTTAGAATGTTGCATAACATTGCCAAAGCCACAATTCTTTGTATTTTTGCCTGAGATCAACGCCATATGCCACTATGATTGGATCTGCGAATGACACAATCTCCTATCAACACCGATAGTGTTAGCTAGAGGTACATGTAAGCCTTAACCTTTTTTTCATAGTCAGAAACAAACCGTATGACAAGGTAAAGCTTGATCAAATGATGGATATTGCATGACAGGATACATAGAAATCGAATTAGAAGATCAATAGTGATTTGAGGCTTTTTGAGGGATATTTGTAAGGAATATTTACTTGTAAAGGCCATCTTTGTTCTCTCACCTTATACATAGAAGATTTTATAAATATAAGGAAGTTCGAGCATGTATGCCATGATATGATCGGGAAAGAAATCTATTGTAAGGTTTCCAAATTGAGCCAAGTGAGGTTCTATAGAAGCTTGTAGAGTTTGCAAGCTTGGGATACGTCTTAAGGTTCAAATTATTATAAAATTATTGTAGAGTCTTTTGAAATCCATCAAGTAAGCTCTTCTCCAAAGTTCAAGGTATTTTAATTTGTTTTGCAAAAGTTACATCAATTTTAGGGTTTTTATACATTTGCTCTATCATTGCAAATTATGGAAATTTTCCAAGATCTTTACATTTCCAAAAAGAGGATAAAAAATCAGTTTGAGTTATTTGTTTAGGATTTTTAATATTTAGTCGAATTCATATCAAAATTCTAAACCCTAAATTTTTACCTTGATCCCTAAATCCTACCATTTTAGGGCATCGGGCGGGGCCTTCCACAAGAGGAAAAAGAATCCCATCATTACGGGTAAAACCACTAACAAGTATGAGATAATAGTTGAGGAGTTAGAGTTAGAAGGGGTATCTACATAGTACTCGGGGCTAGGGTTTACTTTGAAAACCATACGGTAAGCCAACTTGAGTTTGAGTTGCAAACCTCGAGTTTTGAATGGATAGGAAAGAAGATGTAGAAAATATTGGACAACAATTGGAGGATTTCATTCACCGATTCGGTTCAAATCTAACGAGTCATCATCTTATTCCTAATCAACCACAACTCAATCATACTCATATCAACCAAGGCGGATCTTGAGATCAAAGAAATAGAAAAACTAGTCGGGGTGGATCTTCGAGCATGCCAAATCTAAATACAAACACCTATGATCTTGTAACATGATTCCAAAAGTGGAAATGTGTAAGTTTGATGGAAAGGATCCACTTAATTGGATTACCCAAATGGAGAATTTCTTTGATCTACATCAGATTCCATCAGGACAAAAGGTTACCATGGCATCCTTGTATCTCGAACACGACTAATTCATTTGGTATCGATGGTTATCTCGCTCAAAGGAAAAAGAGTGATCTCAATGTTACATGGAAATTCTTTACCGAAGATTTTCAATTTCACTACTGATTCTAGTGTGTTAGAGAATTATTTCATCCAATTAGCAAAGTTAAGACAAAAAGGGTTAGTCAAAGATTACATTCATCAATTGCAAAACCTTTCCTTACGGGTGGAAAATATCGTTGAAGAGAATCTGAATGACTTATTTCTTAGGGGTCTTAAGGAAAACTTTGATAATGAGGTGCATATGTTTAATCCTCGAAGGTTTCAAATTCTATTATCGGGACATGTAGGGTAGAAGAAAAATTTCTTTCCAAATGCAGAGACATACTATCACTAATATCGAGAGATCGTAAAGCACCTTGCCATCATCATTCCCTCGTCCATTTAGTGACACCCCAAAAAAATTGAAGAAAAGAGATCTAAAGGGTTATGTTAAAATTGTGACAACAAATATGGAAGAAGACATAAGTGTGCTTTGAAAAGAAGTTGTTCTATATTGAGGGGCCTAATGAAGAAGAAGAAAATAAAGAAGATGAAGAGGTAGAGACAAAGGAGGAATTAGGAGCTCCCAACTAATGATATCATGTCATGCAATTTCAGGTATTAGTACTCCCCAAACTGTCAAAGTGGTTGGATTCTTAAAAAGAAGAGGTTAACAATGTTGATTGATTTGGGAAGTATTCACAACTTCATTTATCATTAGTTAGCGGTATGATTGAACTACTTTGTTTATGCTGAACTCTAAAATGTCAAGTAATGATATGTAGTATTTTATTTCACCAATCAGCCCAAGGCGTGTTGCCACATCACCTAGAAAGACTTGAGCACTCACCCAAAGCATGCAAGGGTACTAGGTCTCTCTTTTATGGAAGCTTGTTCAAGGAGTTAGCATGATCATACAAATATTCCAGATCCATAATATCCATTCAATAATAAAGCATAACATGAACTAGATCTAGATCTTAACCATATGCAAGATTAAGTTCACCATGCAAGAACAAATAACATACATGTCAATAACCATTATCTAGCCACAAAGATCCATTATATTAATTTTTTTAAAACACAAAAGTTGCATACATACATAGTAATATCACCATAAGTCATGCACGCCCAAAACCAACAACATAAATATTTTACCAAATGAACCTCTAAACCGTGCAAATCAATACATATTTATAGGTAGTGGAGACTTTCCCTTCACTACTCATGCACTCTCCAAAAATAGGCTACATGCTAAGAATAGCCATGTGCCCTTACATGATAAATACTGAAAGCATGCAAGTTCGCTAATAGTAGAGTATTTAATAATATCAACTGTAGATATAATCCTACTAATAGCTCCAAAACTTTGTATGTCGCTTGATCTTCCACTTGTCCAAAATAGCCTTGTTTCACTTCCAAGTCTTCATACAAAACATGCTCCACACTCAACATCTATATTTAGCCTCATACTAAAAATGACTAAGTCCTAACTTCATGCTTTCCCAGACACACCTTGTTCCACTATATTTCTGCACTCACCTACGTGCCTTATGTCCCATACATCCAATCCCCATGCGCCTTCGATACTTAGGTTGCAATTCATCAACCCAACATGATCGTTGATGGGGAAATTTTAGTTTAGGAAGATGCCATAAAATTAATCTCACCATGGGAAATTATTTGCTAACTAGCCCTATGTATGCCATTACCATGGGAGGAGAAGACATTTTGTTAGGAGTTCAGTGGCTTACCACCTTGGGGTAAGTGCACCAAGTTGGTGGGCCAAAAGGGGGTCTTAAGTGGATGCATTTTTCTGAAAAATAAAAAACTTCAACTTGTATAAGTTTTTTCTAAATAGTTACGCTCAAAATTGGAAGATGTTGTATCAACATGAATCACAACATTTTGAATCTAGTTTCTAAGCTACTAAATTTTATTGAAAATGGATATGTTTAAGTGGGTCAAATAACTAAAATACCAACATGTGCTCCTATTTTTGTTAAAAAAATAACAGAGTGACTTTCATGCCCCCACCATTTTTGAGCACCATTTAGTAGTTTTGAAAACCCTTTGGTAGAAAGCTAGCTAGGAGTATCTAATTTGTGCTAGATTTTTTTATAGATTTTTAGCAAGTATTTATTTTCTTATGAGTTTTCCAGTACAAAATTTTTTATGTTTTGAAAAATAACAGAGCTTCGACCGTGTCCCCCTAACAACCTCAAAAAATATCGAAAATTAGTTTTTTTTTGAATATGTATATAATTAGGCCTAGTTTGGGCTAGTATAATTTGCTTTCAATTTGAATGAGCCGAAAAAAATATACACGATGAAAGATAGATATATTTAAACTTCAAAAATAGCTATAAAAAGGCATAGTTAGAAAATAAATAATATGGAAACTTTATATTAGTCATAAATTTTAAAAAAATATTTTAGAAAGAAGAAACTCTGCTCTACATCGTGGTATAATTTTTTTAAATGAATCGATTGTTTTATGTTGATTTATCATGGATGAAGTGACATTTTTACATTTTCCTACAAAAACACGTTGTTTGTTGTGTTTGTGCATGTCCATGCCTCAGGCTTGGGGATCCAAACTGGATCCCAAGCCTTGAGGCATGGCTTGAAAAATTTAAAATGCAAGACGTGTATGTGGTATAACGCGTACGTGTTACGTATAGTTTGAACATTGTATATGCCTCTTTGTGTACATGATTTTATTAAAAAAATTAAATATTTAAGTATACGTTTTCATTTATTATTATTTATATTTTATTATTTCTTATACTTTAAATTTATTTTTATAAATATAATAAATTAGGGTCACTCTGCACCTTATGGAATTAGTCTCACAACTCCATGAGTCACGGTTGAGGAGATAGTTTTTATAGTATATAATGGTCAGTGAGTATATAGGTAATTTTAAGGATTTGAGCATTCGGCCTAAATCTTTTAGCGTTTAACTTCTACAATTGAAACCCTAAAACCTAGGCCATAAACCTAAACTCTAAACCCGTAAACCTTAAGCCCTAAACCCTAAAACCTAAACCTTGAACCATGATCCTAGACCTTAAAACCTAAACCCTAAACCCTAAACCCTAAACCCTAAACCTTAAACATTTACACCTTACCCATGAGCCCTAAACCCTAAGCCTTAAGCCCTAAACCACCGAGCCTTAAATCATGAAACATGAGCCCTAATCTCTAAACCGTAAACCACCGAACCATAATAAAAACTAAGTCATAAACCCCGACCCTAAACTCTACAACTTAACATCAAATCCTAAACCCTAAACCCTAAACCCTAAGCCTTGAACCCTACACTCTTATCCTAGCCCTAAAATCTAAACCCTTAAACCTAGACCATGTATAACATATGACCTAAACCCTAAACCATAAACCCCGAGCCCTAAACTATAAACCCTATGCCTTAATCGCTAATGTTAAATCCTAAACCCTAAACCCTAAACCCTAAACCCTAAACCCTAAACTATAAACCATAAACCCTAATCCCTAAACACTGAATCCTAAACCCTAAACCCTAAACCTTGAACCTTAAACCTAAATCCTTAACCTTGATCATAAGCCCTAACCATAAACACTAAAATCTAAACCCTAAACACTAAACCCTAAACCTAAACCCTAAATCCTAAGCCATAACTCAACCTTGAATCCTAAACCTTAAATCCTTCAAACCATGAGCCCTAAAACCTAAACCCTAAACCCTAAACAATGAACCATATTTCATCAATATTTCCTAGTCTCGTGCCTAGAACCATCATTTTGTTTGCTTATAGAACTACCTTGTTTATGAGAGGTGGGACAAGTAGCTAAATGGATATGACATCTACCTTATGCCTTGCAATGTATATTACATGTAACGCACCAAAAATACCAACATAAGGACAACACAGTGAAATACAGGATAACTTTTTTTTGACTTGCTTTGACACAACACGACACAACATGTCGTCAAGGTTACAACCAACACTAGGAACCACTTGTTACGGGGAGAGCACAAGTTCAAACGGAAACGTTCACACCTATCAAGGACAATGTACTCTTCTTTTGACAAGACAACATGGAAGTCCAATCCACATGACACACTCACAGCTAGGGCAACCCATGAGGAATTTCTTGTTAGATTTTTTTGTTTACTAAAGTGTCTCTTAATTCTTAACTTACGTTCTTATAAAATTTCATGTAATGACTCACACAATTCTTTTCACAAGGAGAATTTCTTTATTTTCACTATTGACTAAATAGCTTAAGGCCAAACTTTCCAAACTAGGATCATCAAATTTTATGTCCAAATCTTTCTTATTCATTTGATTTTAGAACATTTTCCATTTCTTATAAGGTTAATTAATCTTGCTCAAGTCACTAACACATGTTCCACACCTCTAATGCTCAGGTGAAGGCATAAGCTCCGATTGAGTGGGAAGTACCGCTTAGGGTTCATAACAAAAGCCTTCTTGTTTAAGGATCGAACTTGACCTTGCTTAAGAAATATCACCATGAATCAAGGCAAGGGTTAACAGAATAGGTCAACAATTTAGCTTCAGGGTCACATTGTTTACTATCAATCTTTCATTGAAGTTAAGGGTTTACCGAGATTGGTTAAATGTTCCATCTAGACTTTACTTAATTAAGTTTGACAAAGGGGAACATTTCAAACGATAAAGAGATATTTAAGGTTTTATTAATCACTTTCACTCCTACTTATTAAACCCTATCATCTTCTAAAATTTAACCATTGATTTCACCATGAGACCATTTAGGGTTTCACCAAAACAAATAGTGTTTATTAGTTTAGCTCGGGGGAAAAACAAGTAATCATATTTTGTTACAAAAGATAGATTCCTCTTGATTGTTCCAGGTCTCAAAGGTTTCAAGTGGATCACATCTACATTAATATGCTCATAAACATAAATTTTCGTTTAACTTTTATAAGGAATATCCAGTTCACTTTATAGTGTTTACAAACTCATCACTACTATGCCTTAGGAGGATTTACAACTCAACATTTTAACTCAAGAGCAAAGTTTAACAGTACTCGTTTGCGAAAACAAAACAAGGTTATATCAATTCATTCCAACATGATGTACAAATCAAAGGGACATATCATCTCTATTGAACCATGACTAGGGAGCAAGAGAGTAATAACATGGGACATGCCCCGCTACTATACTAAGGGTTAAAGTTCACTAGAATATCCCATAACCAAGCGGTAATCAAATTTCATCTTTCACATGATGACCAAACAAGCCAAAGTTTCAACAGATACCACAACAATACTCTACATTACATTTACTAGGCACTGACCCTTCTTCTAAAATGTCCAAAGGCCCTTTCCAAATTTTATAACATAATACACATTCGTACAAAGGAACATCATAACCAAGATTGATGCAATAATCTACAAGTCTTTCCATCATCTAACCACGTAAGCCATCTGCAACAATTAATAACCTGAGTCAGTTTGCGAGAACTGAGCAAGATAAGACTATACATAGCAACAATAAGCTACTAGCTAACAAAATCATGAAAGGAAACATTCTAATTCAGGAAATGGATCAAAGTTCTAGCCTCTAACAACCTTTTGAAACAAGATATAATTTTCAACATATCAACTAAGAAGAAACCCATAAGTTTTAGTTATGAAAATACCTCTAAAACTACAAAAGTTTGACAACCAAATACGCAAGACTATGAAATTTAAATGATTAGACACAAGAGTTGAGAGTATTAGGATTTCAATCATATAATCCCGTAGATTACGTGATTGAAATCTAAAGTGTAACCCGTCAATCCACATTCTCAAGGTGAAGTCAAAAGATAAAAACTAGGCCCGATCTTAGCTGCCAAAAAGAATATAGTTTTGGAATCGTTCCGTAGGGACATAGGCCTAATAGGCTGTAAACGAACAACGAGGGGAAAAACAAAGTTCCATCATGTAATCAAAAAGGTTTAAAGGATGAAAATCTTATATTCAAACCCACAACCATTATATCCTAGGTAATAAGTGACTTCATAGCTAATAAGGATAAGTGGAAAGGACGGTAAGAATGTCCGGAATAGGCATTGCCTAACAGCCTACCTACTGAACATGACCAGGGCCGGAATAGCGACAAGCCTCATTAATACCCAAGTTGAGTAGGCAATCTAGCATTCTAAACACATCCTTGCAATTTTCATAATACCTTAGATTTATAATCCTCCCGTTCTAGAGGAACATAACTATGAATCTAGACTTGGTTGAAATTTTTCGACATCAACTCACTTCCTAATACCATAAACGATGTATACAAAGGAAAAGGTCTCTCAACTCTCCTTAAATTACATCTCATCACTAAGTTTATAGTAACCTATGCAGTGATTAAACACATAATATACCATCAAAGATAGATATCCTCCAATAATGAACTTCTATAACGATGTTATTACAATTATTACGTTCGAAACAAAAGCAAACTATTCCCAAGCTTCTTTTCCCTTTTTGACAACAAAATATATTCACGACCTTCCATCACAATCATTCTAAATTTGCAATGAAAGGTCACTCATCAAGAAGGAAGTACAAAACAAGTTTGACTAAAATAAGGAACTTCATGTTACCTTAAGCAGTTGATGAAAACCTTAACTTTCACGAACCGTGAAAGATATTACCTTACTCCATCAAGGCATTATGTCGATACATGATTAAATCGATCACACAAGGAATCATCAACATACCATATCTTAACACCATAAAGGTCATTAATTTTATCAAATTTTACTCATCGAAAGAGTAGAATCAAAATGGGGTTCTATCAATAATTTATGCCCTTCTATCAACCCAGGACATATTTTCAGCCCAAAACTTCCTTCTTAACAAGCATATATATTGAAATTCTAATTTCCAAAAGCCCTAATAATTTGCACAATACACGAAGTGCATAATCACGCTTATCATAAAAATAAATAAATAATTTAACTGTATGTTTTCCTCTAGGGCAACAACATAACAGGAAACCAATACTAGTCAACGCTGCAACGTTCTAGGGGCGATTACATACCCAGGTTCACAAAAGAAACAACGACATTTTTGCAGAAGGAAGTAACTTTAAAATTATATATTATATATATATATATATTTCATATGATCAATCAAAGCATACACTGAGAACCTTTGTTTGTTTTATATATATAAATGGGTTGATCACGTCAACAAGAACAACCAACAGAGGCAATCCGGAAGTAACAAACTGTTAACCATATATTGAACACAAAACCACATAATCACAGATTTAAACCAATTTCTAGAAGGAGAAAGTTTCATTTCAAGAGGTTTATTAGATACTAGCATATTATGTATATGGTTAGTCTATCTTGCCTGTTTTAACGCATCCAGCAGTCGATCACAAGATGGACGGGGCCTGCAACAGCAACCCAACCAGTGCAGCTTCTCTTCCTCAGCCTGCTAAAGGTCCAGACTCTGTTAACGGCCATGCTCTTGTCCTTGTCGGTGAACAAACTGGGTGCCACATCTATTACATACAACAGGGGATGAACCATACTGGTAACCATTACCATGAGCTATACTCTCTGAAAGAGGCCCTTGCCAAGTGCAGCCGCTCTTGTGGTGCAGGCAATGAACTGTCACACGGCCTATAGCATTAGCCAATACCGGATTTGCCTCTTGCACTGCCTTCGAATCTGTATCAGTAACCAAATACCCGTCATAAGGGCAGGCCCTAGTAGTACTCAGCACATAAGTTAGGCAAGGCTTGCAGTAAGGATGTGTACATTGGGTTTGCACAGCCTCATTAGGGTAAACACGCTGCCTACCAACTGGACAGAAATATTCTCCAGGGAGTGATTGTATATTTATGATACTCTCGTTGTCAAAACCCATGACCTCCCCGAGAAAGCAAACCAAATGTATTTTCACCTGTGAAGAAGCTGCCACAAAATATCAAGTGTGTTGCTTGTGCAGCAAAACATTTCAGCTGAAGCTTGCAAGGTGCGACAAAACCAACAGAGACCTTTATGCCTGCCAACTTGGTGACTCGTTGAAGCAACTCAAATGATTGCAAAGCAAATTGTGTTTCATGAATATTCTGATCTGAAACAGATCCGCCTCCATGGGATACTCTTCCATGAGTTACATCGAACAACAAGGTCTCAGTAGGGAGTCTTTGTAAATAAATTTCATCAAGTCTTTTGGTAATACTCTCACTGTCACTTAATCGATTCTGACAGAAATATCTTGAAGTAGAATCCCGAATTTGAGGATGCATTCGACACTGAACAGGAAACAACATAGCCGGACAGCCTGCCTGTTCATCTGCCCTGGTTCATTTTCACCCTCAAACCTCGCTTTTCAGACAGAATTTTCTTTAGGATCTTACACCACGCTTTGTCTTTGAAAACTCTATGCAAATTCCGAAATTAATGATCCCTTGGGCTTCTGTCCGGTGGTGCATTTCGACTCCTGGTTGTCTTGTCTTTTGATTAACTTCATCTAGACCACTGACAATATAAAATGATAAGGTCCATACAACTAGAGCTAGAAAAATTAGAAGAATAAGTAGTTTGCCACCGGTAACAGTTCCAAGAGGTCCTCCTATGAAGATTGGATATGTCCACAAATTAACTATCTGTTTCTTGGATTTCGGCTTGGAAATTCGCTGGTTTCTGCATATGTGGAGATAGATAGACCCCAAAATAACTAGCAAAAATATAGGAGCTGAAAACAGAAGGTTGACAGAACCAGCAGTTCCAAAATAAGACGAACTTGTCTTTTTAACAGAGTCACCCAGGGATTCTCCCACACTTTCAATGGCCTCAGAAACCAGAGAGCGATCCACCCAATAAAAACTATTGAGATGGTAAATTTCAGAGAATGGGTAATGAAAGCAGCGTTTTGGGCGGTCCGAGCCGGTGCCGCCATATTCATCTTAGCAGTTGAATCTCGCCAACAAAATGCCAAAAATACAGAGTTACGGAAGCAGTGTGATCTCAATTTGAATCAGCATTACACTTTGTATATATACAAGAAAACAAGTACAGTAAAATGCGAAGGACAAATGAAGGCATGCTTCATGTTGGAAAATGTTACCCAAATAATGGAGGTATTATTGACTTGGAGATATGGTGAATCATGCAAGTTCCCTTCCCCGTAGGTATGCCATGAGAACTTTATTGCATAGTAAGTCTCTGATGTTACTGTAACGTATACTTGTGTTCTTTGGTTGAAGAGACTTGGGCATGCTTTCGATTCAAAACTACTCCGCGGCCAGGCATTTCATCTGTCATTCCATTCAGATATCGGTATGCATAGGATTTCAAGCAGGTCTCGGTGTAGGCAACAAGTGAGAAAAACAAGTGTCCTCCAAAAATACAGATCCGGAAAATCATTTTTGAGCCAGCAAGGGCGAACAAAGTCCTAGGACGCAGAGAGGGAAGATCTGTCCAACCACTCCTCTCATTAACTCGGGTCAGATTGGATACGGCTCCAGGATCTTAAAAGATTGCTTGTATTCTTATGCAAGGAAGGAGTCAAGTCTGAAAGGGACGTTGGGGGAGTCACCTCACACTCACAGCCAACAAAAGAATTAACTGCCAGCATTGCGTGGCAGGGAAGGAAAATACACGGTGGTGGTTAGGAAAAATAATTAGTTTCATTGGTATGCCAAACAAGGCACTACATATTCATGCTTAGGAATAAAGAATAATTTACAAGCTAAAAATATTATCTGATTGTATGGCAGTTGGTGCATGTAATAATGGTGGTATTTAAAAGTTTCAAATTCCAGTGATAATGCTTTAAAAACTGGTTGTTGAGAAAATGATGTACTATAACATGATAATAGTTAAAATGCTCCAACATTACCGTCCAAACAAAGCATGGATGGTAATAATGGTGGCACTACATTACACATCTCTTCCAAACTTGTTTCTCCCCACATATACTTGCGCTCTTGAATGTAAATTTATTCACACTCTCAAACAAATTTCACATTTCTCATATTTCCATGTATGGTATTATGCAAGTCAGGATGACCCATTGGACGCTGGAAAAATAACCATCACAACACAAAAATTAATCCATTATCCTATATTATATTTACAGTCATCCAACGTGCTTCCAACCTCTTCACATAACGGCATCGACACATTACAATAGATATATTTAGCAAATTCTTGCATTGCAATCAAGGTTCTAGGTGTGGCTACGTTTTCATTCATAATATAATAGTGGGAGTTTTCATATTGACTCACAGTAGATCAGACATCAGTTGTGATATTTCTCATTCCTTTTTAAAAGGAAATTACATCAATTTCAGACATTGTCATTTCGTAGAGCTGCGATTGCCACTATTATGTATTTTATTACACTAGTGTTATTGCACTGTTACATTGCCAGAAATCTCTCTTGGATCCGTTACCGTGAGCCTCCAAATACAATTCATAGTCTGTGTGTTGATGATCAATGTGGCTCCTTCTATTCCAAGCGGTGTCAGCAATGATGTCTCACTGCATCTGTATTTCTGAACCAATACATCATCTCCAAGTCTACAAGTTTATGACAATAACGAAAAATGAAAATTTTAGTAACATTTGAGTATTTGATATAAATTTCAACCCGTTTTAATGATGCAAGAATAATAATGATTTTCCCATTTAATTAGAATTTGTTGAAATCTTTCTTGAAGTAAGTTTTCGTTGGCAAAGTTAAATCCTTCAGATATATTTTTACTCTTCTTCTGACATGCTTACTTCATCCTTCCTGGGTTTCCTTCTTGGTATTATTTGTCATCTTCTAATTTTTTGTTTGGTGTGTAGGTATGTAGGTTTTGACACAGACTTGAGACTTCTTCAGCATATTTTCTGATTATTTTATCTTTTTCTTTTAAAATGCCTCCCCTTAACAAATCAGAGTGATTGAATTGGCTTTTGTGTAAGCACTTGAACTTCTATTTTCCTGATTTTATCTTGTTTGCTCTAGGCGCCTATTTCTCACATGCCTTAAAATGGTCAAAAATTTAATTAAAAATCATACCTTTTCCAATTATTTTGGCTCCTTGCTCTCGGTGCCTAGCTCTCTTTAACGAGTGATCAAATTTGAAGGGATCCCCATATTTTAATTTGATGGTTTAGGTTAAGCTGTACCCTTTGTAAATAATAGATTAAAAATATATTACCCTAAAAAAAAAAGAAGTTATTTTTTTAATATATATTTGATTAATTTAAATATAATAAATATAAAAATATCAAAATTATTAAATTTATAATATTTAATAATAATTTTAAATTTTATTGAAATTAAATATTAAATTCATTCTCACTAAAGTTGTTTCAACTGATAGAAAACATGGGTATGGAGGAGACCGAGGAATCTCCAATTTAAATATTATTGTTCTCAAACTAGATTGTACCTTCCTAAGGCAACAAATAGAACATTTGTGTAGAATTCGGGACAAACTTCTCATATATTTGTTAAAACATATAATTCAAAAAGTATAAGGTTATTGAAAAGATTTTTTATAAATATAATAGAATGCTATACATTGAATCAATAATAACTTCTTAATAAACATATCAAGTAATATATTATCACACCAGAAATATTGTAGAGACAAGAAGCAATAACAATTTACTATTGAGAAATAAAAAATGGCATAATTATGGTGCTAATGTGTAAAATAGACATGTATTTAAACAAATTATACATTACGTAGAAAGTTGTTCCAAAATTCAAAAATACATTTGGTATTTTTATCAAATAATATCTTGGCCAACACATTTACATTGATAATATTTTGAGCAACAAAACTCACTAGGACTTGACTCTACTTATTTCTTGTATAAATTCTCACTCATGCATAAGGTTGTGGATTTGGTAATCAATAATTTATAGAAACAAGTATCATTTAAATGATCACTTTACAAAATAAATTGAGAATAAACCACCAAATTCCAAACATGATTTACAAAATAGAAAAAGTTATAAGAGAATATCACTATTTTGAAAATAAAAAGAGTAAGGTAATTGATTATTTCTTAGAGATTTATCTTTTTTCCTAGTGATTTTGATCATGATTTGTGTGAAGTGAATGAAGATTTTTTTAATACACAAAGCACAATAAAATGTCTCATTTTTTTGTATTTTTGTACCTTTATAAACATAAACTTTCAGTTTAATTGATTTTCTAATGATGATAGCCACAAACACGTACATATTCATGAAATTCTATGAACTAACGAAATGTTTTGTTTAGAGTGTAGAATACATGTGTACGGTTTAAATTTTTTAAAGTAAAAATGTAGTCTTTTTCTTAATTTTATTCATACGTTGTTTCTTATGTTATAAAGAGGAACATTGTCCCTCGATGGTGTTTTTAAATGAAAGCTTATTTTTTCACCATGAAATATTTGATATATGTTCAAGATTTCGAATATCGAGGTCTTGTCAAATCTTTCCTTTTTTGTTTAATTTATTTATTTTTATTAATTTTTATGAAGATATTTTCAAATAAATGGCGTACATATGTCTATGCCGATAAATTTTAAGATTTATATCAAAATTGAATTTTTTTCACAATTGCGAAGAAGACTTCAACAAATAGTAAGTTTATTTTTTCAAAATTTTTTGATATATTTTGTTAGTTTTAAAATTGTGTTGATTGTGTCTTATTGATTGTTGTAAAATGCCATATGTTAGCAAAAATAAAAATAAATAGTAAAACAATTTTTTTAAAAATGAAAATTGTATTTTGTGTTAAATTTTTGTAATTTTACTCATTAGTTAACCCTAATTATATGGCATCTATTTGACACATTTTGGAAAACAACCATCTTCCAAATGGGTTTGACATCAAAATGTGCCAAATAGATGCCACGTAGGCTGCTACATAGGGGATTTTCCCCGAAGAGGGCTGACACAAACTCTCCTTAATCTATCGACTTATTAGATACATGTAAATACATTTTCCTTCCATATTAGGTTCTTTAAATTTTGTTTGAAAAACTATAGTTTTTAAGCAATATAGTTCAATTTTTGTTTTAATTTTAGTTTTACAAATTCTAGTTTTAAAACTATAGTTTTAAAGTAATTATAGTTTTTATTGTTTTTGATCAAAAATATATAATATGTTATTATATTTTTAAAAAATTAATAATAATAATTTTTTTATTATTTATATATAATACAATCAACTTTAAAATATATAGTTATTTTCTTAAAAATATATTACAAAATTAAATAATTGTATATTAGTTTTAAAATTAGAAAATTTGTTTTAAAGTTATAAAAAGTGAAATTAAAAATAACCTAATTTCTATTGAGATTTCTATATAATAAGAGTTGCATGTGTATAGTTTTCTATTGAATTTACTCTTAGATATCTAGCTCAATTTGTGTGTGCAGGTGAAAATTATTGAAGTGGAGGAATCATGGGAAATCAGAAGAATGAGAAATGAAAATATAATGAGGAACATAAAGCGAGAGAAAGAGTGCTTAGAAGATTAGTTTGTAGGACCACAAACAAAGAGAGAGAAGGTACAATTAAAGAAAGACAAGGCTACAAAAAAATTGGTACATACATACTTAAAACCCTTGATAGATCGTAATTTTATTTTTCTTTCTAGGGTAAATTTGATTTAATATATATATTTTTAGATTGGGTAAAGGTAAGGGTTTTGATAGGATCCCATAACCTTCTAGAAAATAGAAAGTTATCAAGCATAAATTTTGTCGCTCTAAATATTATTTAATATTTTATTTATTAAAATAAATTTAACAAATTATAAAAATTTATTTAACAAATGATTTGTTTAAGTACCCTTTCTAATGAAAATTAATAATATTCGGGGCGAAAAAACGAGAAAAATCCCAACAATCCAAAGCCTCTGGCTCCCATGGCCATCAGGAACCGGTTGTTAAGGAACCTACAACTGCTACGCTAAAGAACCAATTACTACGCAATCTCGGATACCTGTTGCCAAAGTATTCTAGCACGCCCCTTGCGGCGTCGGTTCTCATGGACCAAACAAATTTTGTTTCTCACGTCCCCATCCTGCATTCAGTTCCTTTGCTACTTTGCACAAGCAACTCACAAGGGCCTTCCAAATGACCCCGAAGTCCTTCTCACATCTCTCAGACCATAGCCCAACACACAATGTGGATTCCAGCGAAGTTGAATACTGACATTGAGTACGCTCACCGGAAAAAGTTGATCTACATGATTTTTACGATGATAATGCTTCGTTTCTTGCACAATCAATATGATGCCCTTGATGGCTTGGAGGATGGGGATATGGCTCTTGACCAATGTTTCCCATGAATTTTTATTTTGGAATGTTAGGGGTCCTACTGGACTCTGTCATAAATATGTGGTGCATGAAACTCGACAATGATGTGCAAATCTGGATGTTTTGTTTTTGCAGGAAGTAAAAATTCGGGTTTTCAATTCTGAGATGGTATCAAATCCATCGGCACGACAACTTGGCTTTCTATAGCAATAATGAAGCAGATTGTGGGGATTAATTTCACTTTTTGCTCCTAAATGGCGGCCCTTATTAATTGACCATGGAATCGACCCCACCAACCATGTCATATGGGTCCTCTTTAATATTGATGGCCACCCTTTTGGGCTCATAAATATTTACGCCTTGAATGATCGACCGAAAGGGACGATCGTGGTAGTGGCTAGACTCCATTCGCAATTCCCTAATGATAAATGTGGCCACTTGCCATGAGGTGGACACTGGTGAAAAGCGAGCGTGGTAATTCATGTGAAATAAATTCAGATTTTTTTGATCCTAACGCATCTCTCTTTCCCACCTTAGCAACTTGGTACAGCGTGGACCAATCTAAATGGAGTCACGTCCTTAAGCGGAGTGACATAGTCATCTTATTAACTCAAGGATTATTTGAGTTTCATAGCTTGATCATTCTATGCTAGTGGAGGTCATGCCTGACTTTGTCCTTTTAGACCACTCTCCTATATGATTTTCATATATGTTGGCATGATGCGCACCCATTTTTTATAAAGGCCAATTCTTTCTTAATACTACCTTGATGCAACATGGCCCCACTGTCAATCATATCAAGCGGGTTTGGAATTTATCTCCACGACCCAATCACTTTATCAGTGGTTTCATCCACCTATGAAAACCAGCTTGGATACAATGGTGGGAAGATGCATTGAATTTAACTATCAGATTTCTTAGAATCTATGGCGAAAACCTAGAAAAATTGGCGCACCATTCATACACCACTAACACCTCGGCTCTCAACTAGGTGACGGTGGTGCTTCAAGTGATCCCTTCTCTGCCGCTCTGCAAGAATGTAAGTTACGATGCTCTGACATCAAATCAAAATTGTGGATAACTATAATGCCAGAGGCACTCAGATCCGGCTCGGATGCATTGGCTTAAGATTGGAGATCGGGTTTCGAAAGAATTCTTTCTTTCTCTCCCATCTAAAAAGCCTTCTCAACATATCCGAGCTATCATGGACAACAGAGCTCGAATTACTGACCCACAAATTATGTTGCAAGCCTTTGTGCATCATTACAAGCTCATATTTCAAGCTCAACCACCCTCCATGGCTCGTTGAGCCTCTCTTGACCACCGTTTGGGTGTTGTCTTTGTATGACTTTCGGAGGCTCGAGAAGGTGATCTCGCGAAAGAATGCTTACCATTGAATACCTCCATGAAGCCACTCTATAAATGGCTAATGATAAAGTGCTAGGATGTGATGGATTTCCTTGTGAATTCTATAAAGCTCATTGGGATTCTGTCGGGTAAGACCTTTTTCAGTTCTATCTTGAAGGATTTCAAAACCAATCCCTAGGGCCATGCATTAATAAGGGAAACATTAAATTTATCCCTAAGAAAGGATATCCCGAGAAAATCACATGTTGGCAGCCGATTACGCTACTGAACGTCTCCTAAAAAATCATTTCCAAAGTGTTAGCTTTGTGATTACACAATCTTCTGCCTATTATTATTCGAGCCCGGAGCAAAGAGGCTTTGTGCAGGGGCATTTCATCCTGGATAACATCATTGCGGTGTGGGAAGGCATGGAATGGGCTCATGAGATCTCATTAGGCCACCATGTTTATCTAGATTGACTTTGAGAAGGCTTATGATTGGATTGAATGGCCATTCATTCTCACCATGCTTCAAGCCCTTGGCTTTGGACCCATTTTTATTCAATCCATCAATATGCTTTTTGTAGATGCTTCTGCTCAAATTTCTATCAATGGCCTCAGCTCAGAGCCCTTTGGGATTTTTTCGGTCTATCGACAAGGCTATCCTCTTGCCCCTGCATTGTATGTGCTATGGCCAAGGCTTTGGTTATCTCTTAGCTCATGCCAAAGCGCGAGTGTCTTGTTCGTGCAATTTTTCACTGATGATCCCAATTCTCGGCTTCTCATTGAGAATTTTGTGGATGATTCCTTCCTTACACTTATCAAGGATGAGACCAACATTTGCAATGCTATGTAATGTTTGGATACTTTCTACCTAACTTCTGGCTCATCCATTCAATGGCGAAAAACCCAATGTTATTGGCAATCTTTCCTCCATGCGCGATCGGGTTACCACCTTTGATTGGAAAATTCTACAACATGGTGAGATTTTCAAATTTTTAGGTATTCCTTTTGCTTTTCAAGCCTCCCCGACTGAACTATGGCATTATGTCATTCAACGGGTGGTGAAAAAACTAGAATATTGGATTACTAGGCCTTTATCTCTGCGGTTGCACATTCCAAACATGCTCTAAAATTCTTATAGTAACCCATGTTTACTACTCATCTTGTTGGGTTCCTTCCAAAGCCTCCATTCAGAAGCTTGAAAAACTGCTCAAAGCTTTCCTATGGGCTAATGCTTCTACTGGAAAAGGTTTTCAAAAGGTAGCACATGATATATGTTTATCGCCTTTCATGCATTCTAGAGGCTTCGGGCTTATTCACATTCAATGCCAAGGGAAATATCTTTGTGCTAAGTGGATTATCAGAAGCATTATTGTCCAAGAAGCTTGGAAAGTTCTCATATGACATGGCATTGCGGAAGGCTCTCCTTATGGCTGCCACCTGTGGAAAGGCTTAGGGTTTGTCAATTTGCTCATCACTCTTGTGCCTGTCAAAATTATTGGAACCTTTGTGCTTAAAAGTTTTTGGAAAGCATGGGAATATGTCAAACCCGAGATTTTATGGAAAGGGGATGACTTTTGTAATGGGTTTTCTCTCAATCACCAATCTCTCTGGTGGTCACCGATTTTTCAATCCAAAGATCAATGCTTAGCAGAGGTCTCGGGAATCTCCGCGCTCAAATTCTTCAAGCGTGGAATTCACACCATCGAGGAATTCTTCTGCAAGAAGACTCAAGCCTTATTATCTTGGTCAGATTTTAAAGCTCTGTTTTGTCTTTCCAACTAAGATAATGATACTTTCACTACTATGATCAACTCGGTTCCTGATCACATGTTGCATAAGATTTCTGTGCATTCCTCTCACCCATGGTGGAAAGATTGGAAGTGGTATGCTGATACCCCTTTTTGTAACTACAAAGCCAATAAAGGCCATCGATGGCTCTCGCGCCATTTTCCCATGGTAGAAAAACATAATACTTGTTGGGGAATTCGCACCACTTTGTCTACCTAGGGTAGACGGTTTGATACTGTTTGGACTATATGTGTGGAGCCCAAAATTGCTCATTTTCTTTGGTGTATTCTTCACCAAGGCCTTCCCATCGGAGCTTGATTCGATTCAAATTGGGATTCCGGCTCCCAACTGCCCCTTCTGTGGGCATCTGGAAACGCTTTTGCATATCTTCTAGTTCTGTCCCAAAGCTCAAATTACCTGGAACTAGATCCATTCTTTTTTCTTTCTCTCACGACCCACTGTTTCACTTGGTAACAAATCCTCTTGGGAGATAATCCCAAACTTCTGCCTATGTTCACCTAGATTTGGCATGTTTTTCAGAGGGGAGATTTTATTTTAGATATGGAAATAAAGAAATTCTTTTTTATTTTCTAATTTTGCAGTTGATCAATCTTTCTTGATTTATAATAAATCTATGGTGATCTCCAATGTACTTCTACAGATTCAAGTTCAAGCAAAAAGGTGGCGGCTGGAGGTAAACCTCCTCCAGGACCCTCTGCGCGCAATCGGAGGGAAGGCCCGTGCAATGTTTCCCAAGTGCCTCCATCTCCCATCGAGTGCTCCTTGCCTTGAACTGATCGGTCGGTGTAGCCGATGTCGATTGTCGTGCTTTGAGTCGCACTCGCTCTCGAAGGGCCTTTACATCAACATAGTCATTCACCCGTTCACCGCCTTTTGGCACCCACCGCCACCCCCCCATCATCTAAAAAAATTCCCTTGGCTGAACTTTGCCATTCCTATGCACGGGAAGCGGACCGGAGGAAGAACTTCTTCTTGTTTGGAGATTCCATGCCTTGGTAAGGACTTACAGGTTCGAGGTGGCCGGATAATCGGATCGGCTTGCCTCGAGTATGTTTACTACTGCTACTTGAAAGTTTCGTTTAATTATTTTTAGGCAATGCCTTTTGTTTTGTTGTTGTCTCCTAGGCTAGGCCTAGTTTGACTTTTGTTGTTCTAGGCTCGGCCTAGCTTTTTCGTGGTTTTGGGGCATGCTCTCATACTTTGCCCACTTTTTGTTGAAAACTATCTTATATCTTATTGCATTAATATAATATAAGATCTTTTTTCATCAAAACATATATATATATATATATATATATATATATATATATATATATATATATATATATAAACACCTTTTAGTATTCAAGTGTAATTTAAAATTTCAATTTTTTTTTAAATGAATTTTTTTAATTACCCTTTTATGACAAGATGAAAGACGTTTGAATGGTATTGAAGACTTCAAATTTGATCCTTAAATGTAACCATTATTTTGAATCTTTGATGTAGGTGTCCAGGTCTAATTTACTTCTCATTATGGTCTTTGGTAGAGGCTTCTATACATTTGGCATCCAGGTCTGATTTTGCTTGTATGCATGCATTGGCCTGGTTTTTCTTTTCTGGCTGCTCTACTTATCTCTATATTTTCGTTCTTTTTATTTCCATTTGGGCGCTGAGTTCTTTTCATCTATCCATCATTGTTTTTGTACAGCTTTGTCTTTCATTATGGCGCATTTGTTGTTCCCTTTTTGTCTTTTGTGTAGGCGCCCGGTCTTCCGATTTCTTTGAATTTTTCTTTTCAAAATTATTTGACTTTTGCATTGTGTGTTGATTCCCGTGCTTGTTCCACATAGGGGTATGATTGATACATGACCCCAAATCCATAGCTCATATTTTTATTATGTTATAGTGTGTTTCAATTCTTAGTGACTCACAAGTAACTTGTAGGAAATAATTGAGAAAATGATTGGAATCATCAAATTTATTATAGTTTTGGTTTTGGTGTTGTACTTTTCAAATTATTTAGTTATGGTCAAGTTTTACTCATAATTTTCTTACTTTTTCAAGCTGACTCTCTTTCTATTTGGACCGATTTTGCTCACAAAACTTTATAAATTTGTGACAAGTTGTATATATGTATCAGTCAAACAGTAACTATATTTTTAAAAATATTAATTATTCTATATTCGTAAAATACATTTATTTCGACAATTAAATTTAATTTATTATATTATATCTATTTAACCATAATTACTATTAAATGTAAATGTTGTTAGCTTAAAGATTGTGTAAATAATAACCACTTTCCACATCTAAAAAAAAAGTAGTTGTGCATAGTTGAGCAAAATTAAAAGTACAAGGAGATATACAAACAATCATAGTCAATTATTACTTGTTATTCAAGCATTACAATTTCAATGTGACAACTAAATTAAAATATTACTTGTTATTCAAGCATTACAATTTCATATACTTTTTAAGAAAAATGGGTATGTGATAACAACTTCATATTTAGATATAAGAACTTAGGACTTGGATACTTCTATGAGTGTTTGAAGGAAAGGCAATTTTATGACGGTGTAGCTCTTAAACCCTGCTTTGAAGAATAATTTTTGAATTCTTCCTCACTTCTCTCCTTTCCACCCATGGTATATATCATCATAGTCATATCAAATAATAATCCCAATCTTTTAAGTTTCCTTGATTAGTATCAACGAGTGCATCAACAATTAGAACCTTCCCATCTTTTGGCGTTGCTTCATAACTCTTCTTCAAAAGTTTCACACACTGCTCATCATCCCAATCATGCAAAATCCACTGCAATATTCATGATAATATGATTATTATCAAACATTTGTTTTATGTGACAAAGAAAAAGAAGTATTAACAAAAGACATAAATGAGTTATTTTTATAAATGAAATTATACCTTCATGAAAACTACCTCTGCAAAAGGAATTTGGTCAAACATGTTGCCATCCACATGCTGAACTCCTACAATATATAAAAAACAATTATTCGTATAGGTTAAGGAATCAAACAACATATTAAATATAAGATGGAAGAGTTGCTAACCAGGTATGGCAGGGGCAGATGCAATGACATGAGGCAGGTCAAAATTAATGGCATGAATGTGTGGATGTTCTTTGATGATTACAGAGAGTGCAGAGCCCACACCACCTGCAACATCCACCAAACTCTTCACACTCTTAAACCCATCATACATCTTCACCACAGAAGCCATGACACCTTTTGTATGACAGGCCATGCCCTCATTGAAAATCTTGTTTGCTTCAGGGTTCCTCCCAACATATTCCCAGGGACTGATGCCGTACACTTTGTTGAAGGGATAACACCCTTCCACCACAGCATCCTGAATATGATGATAAGCATCCAAATACACCTTCTCTGCTGCCAACAGCAGAAATGGCACACAAGACTCTTTAGTTTCTTCCTTCACTAACAATTTTGAAACACTGTTCAACCCATATTTGAATTGCTTGTTATTGTCATCTATTTCTTCAGTGAAGACCCCATAAGAAGCTAGAAATCTCATGATCCTAAACAGGTAGTCCTTGTGGGGAGCTTTATTACTTGTGGAGGCAGGAATATATGAAGCAATGTCCTCCACTGTGAGAGGATTTTCCTTGCCATGAGCGGCAATAATTTGAGGAATATTGAGCAAAACAGCAGCTTTGAGGGCCATGGGTTTGGCAGCAGAAAGTATCATTTCATAGAGGTGGACATGGGCTTCCATTTCTGGGTTCTCAGAAGAAGCATCAACAGGGAAGGAAATAGAAGCCATTGTTGAGATATGAATGTTTGGGTCACAAGTTTTGCTCATTTTATAGACAATAATAAAAATCTCTGCCTGATAAATATAACACTTCAAGTCAATCTTCATGTGCTAATTTACACGACATTTTATTGTTCTTCATAGTACACTGTACAGTAAAATGCAGCCCGAAAATTCAGCGAAGCTAAAATATCTCATTTCAGAATTCGTTGGCTTGTTAATAATATATATTATATTGCTTATCATACCAACTTTATCCTTTTTTAAAACAAAACAATTGATTTAAATTGAAATAGACCAAACATCATTTAAATTTTAACGAAATCGACAAAATCGTAAATGTAGCTTCGAAGAAAACTTTGAGAAAAACTTCAGAGGATGTTGTTCCTCGTCAACACGATTCTACAAAGCTTATTAAATGTTGAGGCGTGAAATTTAAAAATTAAATTATAACTTTCTAGTTTGAGTTTGTATTTTAAAGATTTATTATTTTGTTAAAAAAGCATAATTTTATTTACTGTTTTATTAACCTATATTAGATATACATAATCTTTTATGTTTTTCTCCTTCTTATAACTCTAAAATTGTTATACTTTATTAATATCTTTATATTTAATAATTCATCTTATATTATTTTTTCCAGTACTTAACCATGTATGGTTAGATAAGGTGTATAAACAATACACAAACCCACAACGTTGTCTATGCTACACAAATCATACTTATGCCTCACAACACTATATTTGTCATATAAAACTAAAAGATGTTATACACGTCTATCAACACTCTACAACCTTGCCCCATGATACATAATAGTTGTTCCTTTCACATAGAAGACGTGCATAACATGGAATACCAAACCAAAACATCAACACTTTTAGAATGTTGCATAACATTGCCAAAGCCACAATTCTTTGTATTTTTACGAGATCAACGCCATATGCTACTATGATTGATTGCGATGCGACACAATCTCCTATCAACACAACGATAGTGTTAGCTAGAGTACATGTAAGCCTTAACCTTTTTTTTCATAGCCGAAACAAACCGTATGACAAGGTAAAGCTTGATCAAATGATGGATATTGCATGAAAGGATACATAGAAATCGAATTAGAAGATCAATAGTGATTTGAGGCTTTTTGAGGGATATTTGTAAGGAATATTTACTTGTAAAGGCCATCTTTGTTCTCTCACCTTATACATAGAAGATTTTATAAATATAAGGAACTTCGAGCATGCATGTCATGATATGATCGGGGAAAGAAATCTATTGTAAGGTTTCCAAATTGAGCCAAGTGAGGTTCTATAGAAGCTTGTAGAGTTTGCAAGCTTGGGATATGTCTTAAGGTTCAAATTATTATAAAATTATTGTAGAGTCTTTTGAAATCCATCAAGTAAGCTCTTCTCCAATGTCAAAGGTATTTTAATTTGTTTTGCAAAAGTTACATCAATTTTAGGGTTTTTATACATTTCTTTCTATTGACCAAATTGTGGAAATTTTCAAGCTCTTTACAATTCCAAAAAGAGGATAAAAATCAGTTTGAGTTATTTGTTTAGGATTTTTATATTTAGACGAATTCATATCGAAATTCTAAACCCTAAATTTTTACCTTGATCCCTAAATCCTACCATTTTAGGGCATCAGTAGGGGCCTTCCACAAGAGGAAAAAAGAATCCCATCATTCAGGTAAAACCCCTAACAAGTATGAGATAATAGTTGAGGAGTTAGAGTTAGAAGGGGTAACTACAAAGTCCTCGGGGCTAGGGTTTACTTTGAAAGACCATACGGTAAGCCAACTTGAGTTTGAGTTGCGAAACCTCGAGTTTTGAATGGATAGAAAAGAAGATGTAGAAAATATTGGGCAATGATTAGAGGATTTCATTGACCAATTCAGTTCAAATCTAACGAGTCATCATCTTATTCCTAATCAACCACAACTCAATCATACTCATATCAACCAAGGCGGATCTTGAGATCAAAGAAATAGAAAAACTAGTCGGGGTGGATCTTCGAGCATGCCAAATCTAAATACAAACCTACTGCAATCTCGTAACATGATTCCAAAAGTGGAAATGTGTAAGTTTGATGGAAAGGATCCACTTAATTGGATTACCCAAATGGAGAATTTCTTTTATCTACATCAGATTCCATCGAGAGAAAAGGTTACTATGGCATCCTTATATCTCGAACCTGACTAATTCGTTTGGTATCGATGGTTATCTACTCAAAGGAAAAAAGAGTGATCTCAATGTTACATGGAAATTCTTTACCGAAGATTTGCAATTTCACTACAGTTCTAGTGTGTTAGAGAATTATTTCATCCAATTAGCAAAGTTAAGACAAAAAGGGTTAGTCAAAGATTATATTCATCAATTACAAAACCTTTCCTTACGGGTGGAAAATATCGTTTGAAGAGAATCTGAATGACTTATTTCTTAGGGGTCTTAAGGAAAACTTTGAGAATGAGGTCCACATGTTTAATCCTCAAAGGTTTCAAATTCTCTTATCACAACATGTAGGGTAGAAGAAAAATTTCTTTCCAGCAGAGACAAACCTGTCACTAATATAAGAGATCGTAGCACCTTGCCATCATCATTCCCTCTTCCATTTAGACCGACACCCCAAAAATTGAAGAAAAGAGATCCAAAGGGTTATGTTAAAATTGTGACAACAAATATGGAAGAAGACATAAGTGTGCTGAAAAGAAGTTGTTCTATATTGAGGGGCCTAATGAAGAAGAAGAAAATGAAGAAGATGAAGAGGTAGAGACAAAGGAGGAATTAGGAGATCCCATTAACGATATCATGTCATGCAATTTCGAGGATTAGTACTCCCAGAATCACAAAGTGGTTGGATTCTTAAAAAGAAGAGGTTAACAATGTTGATTGATTTAAATACTCACAACTTCATCTATCATCGGTTGGCGGTGATTGAACTACTTTGTTTATCCAACTCCAAAATGTCAAGTAATGATATGTAGTATTTTATTTCACCAAACAGCCCAAGGTGTGTTGGCACATCACCCGAAAGACTTGAGCACTCACCCGAAGCACGTAAGGGTACCAGGTCCCTCTTTTATGGAAGCTTGTTCAAGGATTTAGCATGATCATACAAATATTCAAGATCCATATTATCCACTCAATAATAAATCATAACATGGACTAGATGTAGATCTTAACCATATGCAAGATTAACTCATACAAGAATCAAGATTAAGTTCACCATGTAAGAACCATTAACAAACATGTCAATAACCATTATATAAGCGACAAATATCCCTTATATTAATTGCTATAAAACACAGAAGTTGCATACATGCATAGTAATATCACTATAAGTCATGCACGCCCATAAACCAATAACATGAATATATTACCAAACTGAACCTCTAAACCGTGTAAATCAATACATGTTTGTAGGTAGTTGAGACTTTCCCTTCACTACTCATGCACTCTCCAAAAATAGGCTATATGCTAAGAATAGCCATGTGCCCTTACATGATAAATACAAAAGCATGCAAGTTCGCTAATAATAGAGTATTTAATAATATCAATTGTAGATATAATCCTACTAATAGCTCCAAAGCTATGTATGGTTAGATATATTTTATTATAATCTTTATATTTAAAAATTCATCTTATATTATTTTTCTATACTTAACCATGTGTGGTTAGATAAGGTGTATAAACAACACACAAACCCACAACGTTGTCTATGCTACACAAATCATACTTATGCCTCACAACACTATATTTGTCATATAAAACTAAAAGATGTTATACATGTCTATCAACACTCTGAACCTTGCCCCATGATACATAATAGTTGTTCCTTTCACATAGAAGATGTGCATAACATGGAATACCAAACCAAAACGTCAACACTTTTAGAATGTTGCATAACATTGCCAAAGCCACAATTCTTTGTATTTTTACGGATCACTTTGCCATATGCCACTATGATTGGATCTGCGAATGACACAATCTCCTATCAACACCGATAGTGTTAGCTAGAGGTACATGTAAGCCTTAACCTTTTTTCATAGTCGAAACAAACCGTATTATGACAAGGTAAAGCTTGATCAAATGATGGATATTGCATGACAGGATACATAGAAATTGAATTAGAAGATCAATAGTGATTTGAGGCTTTTTGAGGGATATTTGTAAGGAATATTTACTTGTAAAGGCCATCTTTGTTCTCTCATCTTATACATAGAAGATTTTATAAATATAAGGAACTTCGAGCATGTATGCCATGATATGATCGGGGAAAGAAATCTATTGTAAGGTTTCCAAATTGAGCCAAGTGAGGTTCTATAGAAGCTTGTAGAGTTTGCAAGCTTGGGATACGTCTTAAGGTTCAAATTATTATAAAATTATTGTAGAGTCTTTTGAAATCCATCAAGTAAGCTCTTCTCCAAAGTTCAAGGTATTTTAATTTGTTTTGCAAAAGTTACATCAATTTTAGGGTTTTTATACATTTGCTCTATCGATTTCAAATTATGGAAATTTTCCAAGATCTTTACATTTCCAAAAAGAGGATAAAAAATCAGTTTGAGTTATTTGTTTAGGATTTTTAATATTTAGTCAAATTCATATCAAAATTCTAAACCCTAAATTTTTACCTTGATCCCTAAATCCTACCATTTTAGGGCATCGTATGGGGCCTTCCACAAGAGGAAAAAAGAATCCCATCATTCGGGTAAAACCACTAACAAGTATGAGATAATAGTTGAGGAGTTAGAGTTAGAAGGGGTATCTACATAGTACTCGTGGGCTAGGGTTTACTTTGAAAACCATACGGTAAGCCAACTTGAGTTTGAGTTGCAAACCTCGAGTTTTGAATGGATAGGAAAAGAAGATGTAGAAAATATTGGACAACAATTGGAGGATTTCATTCACCAATTCAGTTCAAATCTAACGAGTCATCATCTTATTCCTAATCAACAACAACTCAATCATACTCATATCAACCAAGGCGGATCTTGAGATCAAAGAAATAGAAAAACTAGTCGGGGTGGATCTTCGAGCATGCCAAATCTAAATACAAACACTCTGCAATCTTGTAACATGATTCCAAAAGTGGAAATGTGTAAGTTTGATGGAAAGGATCCACTTAATTGGATTACCCAAATGGAGAATTTATTTTATCTACATCAGATTCCATCGGGAGAAAAGGTTACCATGGCATCCTTATATCTCGAACTGACTAATTCATTTGGTATCGATGGTTATCTGCTCAAAGGAAAAAGAGTGATCTTAATGTTACATGGAAATTCTTTACCGAAGATTTTCAATTTCACTACTGATTCTAGTGTGTTAGAGAATTATTTCATCCAATTAGCAAAGTTAAGACAAAAGGGTTAGTCAAAGATTACATTCATCAATTGCAAAACCTTTCCTTACGGGTGGAAAATATCGTTGAAGAGAATCTAATGACTTATTTCTTAGGGGTCTTAAGGAAAACTTTGATAATGAGGTGCATATGTTTAATCCTCTCGAAGGTTTCAAATTCTATTATCAGGACATGTAGGGTAGAAGAAAATTTCTTTCCAAGTGAGACATACTATCACTAATATTAGATATCGTAGCACCTTGCCATCATCATTCCCTCGTCCATTTAGACCGACACCCCAAAAAAATTGAAGAAAAGAGATCTAAAGGGTTATGTTAAAATTGTGACAACAAATATGGAAGAAGACATAAGTGTGTCTGAAAAGAAGTTGTTCTATATTGAGGGGCCTAATGAAGAAGAAGAAAATAAAGAAGATGAAGAGGTAGAGACAAAGGAGGAATTAGGAGCTCCCAACTAATGATATCATGTCATGCAATTTCGGTATTAGTACTCCCAAATGTCAAAGTGGTTGGATTCTTAAAAAAGAAGAGGTTAACAATGTTGATTGATTTGGGAAGTATTCACAACTTCATTTATCATTAGTTAGCGGTATGATTGAACTACTTTGTTTATCCAACTCTAAAATGTCAAGTAATGATATGTAGTATTTTATTTCACCAAACAGCCCAAGGCGTGTTGGCACATCACCTAGAAAAACTTGAGCACTCACCCAAAGCATGCAAGGGTACTAGGTCCCTCTTTTATGGAAGCTTGTTCAAGGAGTTAGCATGATCATACAAATATTCCAGATCCATAATATCCATTCAAGAATAAATCATAACATGAACTAGATCTAGATCTTAACCATATGCAAGATTAAGAATTTAAGTTCACCATGCAAGAACCAGTAACATATATGTCAATAACCAATATCTAGCCACAAAGATCCATTATATTAATTTTTGTAAAACACAGAAGTTGCATACATACATAGTAATATCACCATAAGTCATGCACGCTCATAAACCAACAACATAAATATTTTACCAAAGCTCGAACCTCTAAACCGTGCAAATCAATACATATTTATATGTAGTGGGGACTTTCCTTCACTACTCATGCACTCTCCAAAAATAGGCTACATGCTAAGAATAGCCATGCACCCTTACATGATAAATACAAAAGCATGCAAACTCGCTAATAATAGATTATTTAATAATATGAATGTAGATATAATCCTACTAATAGCTCCAAAAATATGTATGTCGCTTGATCTTCAACTTGTCCAAAATAGCCTTGTTTCACTTCAAGTCTTCATACAAAAACATGCCCCACACTCAACATCTATATTTAGCCTCATACTAAAAATGAATAAGTCCTAACTTCATTCTTTCTTGGGCACACCCTATTACACTATATTTTTGCACTCACCTACGTGTTCCTATGTACGTGTGCCCAATCCTCATGCGCCTTTAGTACTTAGGCTGCAATTTATCAACCCAACATGATCGTTGATGGGGAACTTTTAGTTGTTTAGGAAGATGCCATAAAATTAATCTCACCATGGGAAATTACTTGCTAACTAGCCTTATGTATGCCATTACCATGGGAGGAGAAGACATTTTGTTAGGCGTTACGTGGCTTACCACCTCAGGGTAAGTGCACCAAGTTGGGGGGCCAAAAGGGGATCTTAAGTGGACACATTTTTCATAAAAATAAAAAAACTTCAAATTGTATAAGTTTTTTTAAATAGTTACACTCAAAATTGGAAGATGTTGTATAAACATGAATCGTATCATTTTGAGTCTAGTTTCTAAACTACTAAATTTTATTGAAAATGGATAAGTTTAAGTGGGTCGATAACTAAAATACCAACATGTGCTCCTATTTTTGTTAAAAAACATAACAGAGTGACTTTCGTGCCCCCCCACCATTTTTTAGCATTTAGTAGAAAGATAGATAGGAGTATCTAGTTTGTGCTAGAATTTTTTTAGATTTTTTTAGCAAGTATTTTTTTTTTTAATGATTTTCTATCACAAATTTTTATGTTTTGAAAAATAATGAGCTCGATTGTGCCCCCTAACTACCTCAAAAAATATCGATTTTTTTTTTTTTTAAAATATGTATATAATTAGGCCTATTTTGGGCTAGTATAATTTTTTTCAATTCGGATGAGCCAAAGAAAAAAATATACACGATGAAAGATAGACATTTAAACTTCAAAAATAGCTATAAAAGGCATGGTTAGAAAATAAATAATATGGAAACCTTATATTGGTTAGAAAGTTTGAAAAATTATATTTTTAGAAAGAAGAAACTTTGCTCTATGTCGTGGTATACTTTTTTAAATGAATAGATTGTTTTATGTTGATTTATCATGGATGAAGTGATCAGTATGAAAAAGTGACAAGTGAGCTTGGGAATCTACAAGTAACTCTTCCTCGCACCCGACCTCCCAAGGTCGTGCCGAGACAGCCGGTGGGGATGGAATATGTGTGGGATGTAGACAAACTAGTTAGGCAATCTAATGTCTTTGACACGCACTAGTGGAAATTACGAATCTAAGGCAAAGAAGGCCCTCCTAACTTGAACTAGTGTGATAGATCGATCAGCAAGGATGACTGCTCGAAGGCTCCAATCAATATCGAGCTCTGGCGTGATTCGGTCTATAGGTTGTGGAATACGTGGAAAATGTCCTGGGATAGTTTCGTGTATATCTCCAGATAAGGTCATAGGGTGGATGGTAAATATAATTGAATCTATGGGCGATTCTCTGGCCTAGTCCAAAATTCCCTAGCTTCATTAGCTGCTACGTCTAATAAGGATAACTGTTCGATGATGATAGGTGGAAGTGGAGTAGATCTGAATACTAGTGTATGTAGGCCAGTGTCTATGTCTGATTCACCTATGGATTCGTTGGGCTGTGGGATTTATGGGTCACAACCGTAGATTCGTATTTGTTGTGGACCTGCTATGGTCATATATGGAATTAGTCCCTAATCCCTAGTATCCAGTAATCGTATGCTTTCTCAGCTTCTATATTCAGAATCAATAATTGTGTGATCTTCTTAGAATATCTTACAGGCGTTCGTGCAACCTGAATTCTTAAGCTGGTATCTATATCTGTGAGAGTGTCTCCTGCATCTGGCTGTGGAACCAAAGGATCACAACCAAATGTCCACTCTCTTTCAAACCCTTCTACAGTCATGCAGATATGAATCTAGGGTAATCTGTAGTTTGGTTGATTCGACCAAAACGTATGCGCTTTGTCATCTTCTATGTTTAACCCGCTTAACTGGGAACCAATTTGTTGTAAGTTTATCGTTGTTCGGAAGACTTGGATCCTAAGATTTTGATCTATATCGATTATTTCGTGATGAGATTGGGTTGGGGCAGTACGATTGGCTCGAATACATATTCTCTGGGCTCCTAGGTCCTGTGATTGTCATACAAAAGCAATAACAAAAATTAACTACAACAAAGTGAAATTTAACTACGTTAAGTATATCTATAGCATATATGATTTTCTCTATTTTTGTATTTTCTCGATGAACTATTCAAACAAATTTAAAAGAGTAACTATTTAATATATCTAGAATTTATAGCTAAAATAACAATTTAAAACAAACAAAATGATTGAGTATAGTTATTTGTCTGCAATGCGCTTGTAAATCTATTCAAAGCAATGAAATAACTGATCTAATCTATTTGAAAGACTCTCGATCCTACCTCAGAAGTGAGGAAAGAATCATAGCCTCTCAGAAGCTATCAATCCCCACAGCTTCCCTGGAAATATCGAAAGTAAAATTGACTGAAATAAAGTGATTGGCTACTCTATTTGATATGCTTCTAATTAGAACTTTGAAAGCTAGAACCTGGATTTTGCAGAATAGTGGCGAATCCGATGGTGTGTGTGGCTATGTCCCCTCAGTGTGATCTCCTCATTCCTTTGTGTTCACGTGGATCCAGAAAAGTGTGTAATGCTAGCATCAACAGAAGTAGATATTGGGACAAAGGCAACTTAGGATGCAGACTTAATATAATGTGAGTAGGAGAGGGATAGCGCAAGAGTACAGAGCTTGGCTTATGCAATTCCTAGCGGGATTTATTGCGAGTCATGCAACATAAAATGTCCAGAACCTAAAACTATCCTGTTTGAAAAACAAAACCTGCAACTTTAATGGATTCCTATTGAAAACAAACTATTTTACTCCAATGGATTGGATAAAATATCAACAGCACTTGCACAAGATGGATATGTGGCTTCCTAACAACAAAACAACACTAACTAGGCATGCAATGAAAGAAACTAAGAATTCTAAATAAAATGAAAGACTAATCTATTGCAATGAGAAATTTAGAGGAAAATTTGAGGGGCCATTTTCTTGAGCACAAGCCATCTATTTATAGCATTTGGATTTACCCAAGGTAAAAACCAAATAGAACTCTTAAACTATAAACAATGGCAAAACACTATTCCAGGGAACCATAATCATTAATGCAAGCTTATGGTGGTGAAAAAAATTTGGTGAATCGTTGATTTTTACGTGAGTCGTGTTAAAAGAGCATTCTGGAAAATGCATAAAGGACCGCCGCCCTAAGCAGGGCGGCGGTTACAGGACCGCCACCCTGTTTAGGGCGGCGGTCACGAGACCGCCGCCCAGTAGGGCGGTGGTTTCATAACTGAAGAGAAAAAGGCCAAGAAAAGAGGGAAAAGAGAAAAACAAAGCATGCGGGGCTAAGCGGGATGTTAACGCACACTTGGGGAGCTTTTCTAGATCCCGAACACCTTGCGAGGAGACCTATATCATCATTGGGGTACGTGTTACATTGTTCCGGCAGTGCAGTACCCTACAATTTTGGGTACGTACATATTTCCCCCTCGGAGAAGCGTTTTAGCCATGAAGAGGCGTAAAACAGTGGGTCCGAGTATGGCGGTCCCGAAATGGGAAGTTGAAAGTTATACCTAATACATCCGTGTGTCGGAATGACGCCATCCAAAATTCCTGCTTCCTGCAAAACGAAAAGAGAACTCAAGTGTAGATAGACAAGATAGATTGGAAAATAAACGCTAAAATAATGGGAAATGAGGACGTACCATTTGTGCGGGGGTAAGAACTTACCTCCGTCGGTGCTCCAAACTTGTGAAAAAAATCATTTTTAAAACAAGTCAGGTTGCTATATATATGAAAGTGGGCCCATTTTCCTATTCATTTGCACGAGTTGATTTGATTGATTCTGAGCTCTGGAACCCACGGTGATGGTTTCTTGCGAGTAGAGCCAAAACGTTCGTGACAGGATAGTGATCATGCCTCCGCGAGCGGAACATCGACCTACGAGATCACAGGTTAGTTTTCTTCAATTTATCCTTTTCACCCCCTTAATTTTAAAATGCTAAAATCTTTGTCATGGGGGGTAATTTTTGAAAATGTTAGGTTCAAAAGGTCCATCTAGGGGGGGCGCCTACTGGGTAGGCTTTGTTTTTAGCTAAAATGGTCCTTTTTCACATTTTTGGCCTTTTTAAGTTATAAAACCCGTGTGGGTTTTCCTGACATGATCACGCCGCCTTGCCCACGGCGGCGGTTACTTGCTCTATTTTGTGTGTTTTTGGGTGTATGCAGGCGAGAGAGGAGTACATTCGGTGGAGCCGAGAGAGAGAGTGTTACTGGATCCCAGTAGTACTAGATGCACTTTCACAAGATGAGGAGGACACTCTTCAGAGGGCCGGGATACTACGTATCTCACGCATTCCACATGTCGCACCATCTAGTCACATTCTTTGTGACTTATTCTCCTATTGGGATGCTGATAGGAACACCTTCCGATTACCAGGGTCCGCGGTGAGTGGACCATCACTTTGGAGGATGTTTATCGTATGGTGGTCCCGATCATCGGAGACGCCTTATCCTTGAAGCAAGCAGTTTGCGGGCCCGAGATAGCACAAAGGGCCACTTATATGGCAGATGCGATTATCTCCACGGGTTCAAGAAGGGGGTCGAGTTCGATCCATTCTGGTCTCCCATCCCCTTGCTTCACCAGCCATTATGGGGATCCTTTCCTCGAGACGATTGGGGACAAGGGAGGAGACACATCAAGTTATTATCGGTCCCCCATCATTGCACAGATAGAGGGACATGGCCGGATATATGCATGGGGAGCAGATATACTTGGGACTACCTACCATGATTTATATAGGGTAGTCCATTTACAGGGCAATCCTTGAGCCACCCGACCCTAGTCATGAGTTGGGTCTATGAGCACTTCATCCCCTATGGCAGAGGTGTAGAGGTGACAGATCCCGGAGCTATGAGGGCAGCTAGATGGATAGATATGTCGGTGCTTAGAGCACCTCATCAGCCGGTTGCTTCTCTGACCACTGCTGACATGGAGGCCACACCGTATCAGACCATGGCAGGCATATGGGGTGAGGAGGCTCTTACTTTGATCTCCTGCTCCACCACAGGGCAACTTATTGACAGAGTGGGGCGAGTGGAGATACACCCCTTTGCCGAGTTCCTCAACAATTTGGCCTACCTTACATGGGCATGCTTCCCCCGGTAGCGCTAGTATATAGGTCAGTTCGAGAGGCCAGAGGGGGTCCTAGAGGCCGAGGTTGGATAGTTGTTACTCCTGGCGTTCCTATTGCGGCCAGGAGGGTAGTACGTGCTCGAGGGAGAGCCGGTGCGCCTCAGGCACCCTTTCTTCGGATTGCCGCGGGTCCTGCCCATAGCAGCTATGACCCCATCGACATAGACTCTGAGTCCAAGGAGTTTACAGGGGGAGAGAAAGAGGAGGAGACTGAGGAGGACAACGATCCTGAGTGGCATGACACTCAGGATATCATGCAGGCAGAGAGGGCCGAGAAGAGCACAAAGAGAGTTACTCTGGTTTCAGAGAAGCCACTCTCCCAGGGCCATGGTGGGGAGGATGAGTCCGTTGTAGGACGTCACGTTGCTCCAGCCATGGGAGGATCACCTCAGTTAGTGGAGGCATCTGTGGCAGGTGCTGACCCTAGATATCCATCCTGGAGGCCTGGTGATCTGAGTAAGTTACCATCCTTCCTTTTAGTGTTTGTTTTTAATTAGGATTGCCTTAGTTACTATTTCTCCTCTTGTTTTATTTCTAATTTGTTTTCTCCTTTGTTTGCAGAGACCGCCGATGAGTGGCGAGACTTGATTCGTAGGGTATGCACAGATACCTTGATGATCCCCATGGAGAGGACCCATGCAGAGTTGTTTGTGGATGCTGGGGAGCCCTCAACACTGTAGACACACCGACCTCTTTACCCTGGGCCTCGGCATGTGGCGAGGATGGTATTGACTCTCCGCACGAAGCTAGTAGGGTACAGGACAGCCAAGCGCCTGATGAGGAGTCATTCTTGTGGCGAGACTGCGGCTGCCCCTTGGGATCCTGAGCCCTCCATACACTCGGGCGCCGGCGTAGCTGAGTCCTAGGTGCGTGCGTGCACCTTCTGAGGGTCTCATAAGGGTTGAGAAGCCACTTGGCTCTCCTAGATTTTGTATGATATATTCTTTTGTATATCCTGGGCTCTTTGAGCATTTTGACCATGCTTAGCGCATGATGGCATTGTACAGGAATTTTGATATATATATATATATATATATTGGATCAGACTTTTGGCATTCATGGCTTTGTTTCCTTTCCAGCTTCCTCATGTAGATTATGATGTTTATGCTTGTTGTAGACACCAAATTCGTGTCTCACGACCCCTTGTGACCCGCATCCCATTTCGCAACCTAACCTCATTACCTAAACTTTATACAATTATTTATTAATTACCTTGTAATTGATAAATCCACATCACTGCTACCCGCCACCTCACTTTGCCACCTCATCATGACCTAGCCCTAACCCTAAACTAACCTAATTAAGACCCATGACTTGGTCAGACTCACATCCATAACTAAAGCCGACCTTCTAGCCACTTGACCAAGCCCGCAATCCGATCTCTCGAGAGAAAGCGGGAAGGTGGGCTATTTTACTAAAAATAGCCTACTTTTTCCTAACCGATGCGGTTCTACTCGACCGCCGTTGGTTACTGCGCAACCGCCATCGGTTCCACAGAAATGGGCTCCCAAACCAAAACAAGGGATCGGGATTTGATTTTGGAGATCGGTCGAAGGATTTCGGATCAACACGAGCATTGCGAGCGAGGAATGAGTCCGGATCTTCATTTGACAGAGCGAGAGGCGAGTGGAAATACCGTAAGTGTTTGACAACCAAGGAGATCAACTTGCATCTTCGTCAAAATCATAAGTAACATCTTGCATGTCCTTCGATATAACATTTCTTATGCTTCTTGGATCTCGGTACTCTAAATCCATTTCTGAATCCATTATCCAACGTACCATTGCCTCTAACTGTCATTCTTTTGCTTCTAACCATCCCCTTTCCTAATACTATCCAAAAACCAGCCATTACAAACACCACAACCAGCCCAGAAGATCCTATCACCCACCGGTATCGGTTATCAGTAACCGGCATCGGTTATAGGTAACCGCCATCGGTTCCTTTGATCAAAACCAGGAAAAACAGCCTTTCCCCTACCCAGTTCAACGAAACAATTTAATTGATATTTTACTGTCTTTTGTGTTAATTCACGTTAGCAGGGAAACTGACCACCTTCGAAAGGAAGTTTTATATTTCCTGGGCCCAAGGCAGTTTCCTCATTTATTGTTTAATCAAATCTTGTGGTCTTGTGTTCTTATTTGCAGGTAGTCCTTCCCAGACAAAAAGGAGTTCTCCGCAGTCAACCTGATCTTTCTCTACGGTACGCGCACATCATCTCGACATTCTACAGGTATTCCTCCTAACCCTAACCTTATCTGTTTCTATAAGGAACGAAGCATTTCCGAGTGAAACATTTTGGCACGCCCGGTGGGACCCATTTTGGGTTTTTCTTTATTTCTTGCTTGCTTTCATTATAGGGAGCATACTTGCTGTTTTCTTCTTCTAAAAATATTCACGAGGTATTTTATTATTTTGGTAAAGGAACTTGCTTTGTTTTTGCATCTTGCATTAGTGAAAGTCATCTCTTTTGCTTCATCAAATATAATTTTCGATTTGGACACATGCATTGCATTCATGCCGATTGTTTTTCAATTCTAGTGAACATAGATTAAGTAACATGTGTCGTACACGTGGGGTGATATCCACGGTATTGACAGGGAAATTAATCTTACATTCACTTTACAACACATACCGAATCACTTCACAATTAACACAACAGCTCAAACATCCCCCTTTTCTCGCGGTATTCCTCCGCTCGATTGAGGAGTAACCTTATAAGCCAAAACAACTTGACATTTCCCTAAGTCTCTTGTTTAGGATTACGACATCCTTCTACGTCTAAAGGCATCAGCCCACGATAACTAAAATTAACCCTAGGGTTAATCTCTGGATTTGTGTGTGCATCTTGCTTGTTTATAGTTCTTTTCTTTCTCATACCACATGTCTTCGTGATCAATAAGTTGATAAATATACTCAACGTTGCTAAAAATCAAATTAGCAGCCCTTTGTATCTTCTTATCCTGGATTTTTGACACGGCATCGGTTAAGGGACCGACGCGTCGTTTTCCTGTGGACCGACACCGGTTAGTAAACCGATATCGATTCTTGTCTTCATCACCGACAAACCAGAACTTGCCAAATTCATCATTACGAGGTTGTTTTTGTTCTTGATAGATTGAAACTTTCCTATGTGTTCTTGTCATGGTTGTCATCACTCGGAAGCAAGCCGCCGCCATGGTTTCACATGCCTGCTCTGTGTCTTTTCTGAATCACCCCTTCACATTTTATAGGGAACCCTACGGACACCGGTGAGATCCCCCAAATTCTGTAGGAGACAAGGACTTTGCCAAGTTTACGGATGCTAATTCCAGCACTCTTTATGCATACTATTTGTCTCATACCCCGACCGTACACACGATGGTCGGCTCCTTGTAGGTATGCACATCGGTATAGCTTTGCTCATTTGGCTCCCACTCCGCCTTGATAATACCGCCTTGCTTCCTGCATCTCTAGCCCCGTCTCCCAATCCGACAGCTGCAGAGGTTCATACGACCCCGATTAGCTTTCCTTTTGTTAATCTTGGACCCCACGTTTCGTTACCACCAACTGCCCCTACCTCATCTCTTTTGCAGACTGCTCCATTCATGACTTGCTCTCTGCCACCTATCCACACGAGCTTTCCTTCTCAAGCTCCGCCTACCTTTTCATTCCCATACACGTATCCAGTAACCTCAACACCTTATATGGGACATCCCTATTCTGGTGCACCATCATCTCATCCAACCACTGATTTCATCAAACAAATGATGGACAAAATGCAAAATTTGGAGGCTTCGGTTTCGGGAAGTCGTAGCGCCTTGACATACGAACAAGTTTGTCGGGAGCCCATTCACCCTTCTGTCCCCCTTCATTCATATCCTCCTCAATGGGAGTTGCCGAAATTTACTCGTTTTAATAGTAAAGAGGATCCTCAACAACACTTGCGATCATTTAGACATGCTTGTTATTTGATTGCCCATAATGACGCCTTGTTACTCCGCACCTTCCCTATGTCCTTATCAGGACCCGCCCTGGAGTGGTACAGTGCTTTAACCCAGCACTCGATCTTCTCTTTTAACCAACTAGCCCAATCTTTCTTGGATCATTTCTCCATTAACATTGCTAAGAAAGTATCTATCACCGACCTTTATGCCATCCGACAATTCGAAGACGAATCTATCGCAGATTTCGTGGGACGATGGCGCGGCCTTATCAACCAACTTACATATGCCTTGCCTCAAACCGAACTTATCGAACTATTTACGCGGGCTTGTGCTAAGCACATCTCCCCTACCCTCCAAATTCAGACTTTCCGTACATTCGACGAGGCCTTTACTATGGCTCGAAAATTAGAAATTCGAGCCTTAGAGGAAGAGAAATTGCGGTTGCGCAACAAGAACTCCACCTTCCGAACTCCTGATTCTACCAATAAACCAAATACCACCACTCCTCACGCGTCCACTTCTTCTAAATCAAAAGGAGCTGTCCACGCGGTAATGGTCAAATCTCAAACACCGTCCAATGCTCATGAAAACCACTTATAAGTACAAAGTCGAGCCCAGGCCACCAATTACACTCCCTTAGGAGAAACTTATGGCGTCATCCTGGAGAAATTGCTCAAAGTCAAGGCTATCACCTTGCCCCCTGTTAAACCTCACTCTGGGTTTGACTCCACCCGCGCAATACCTTCCTAGTACAAAGAAAATGACTTTTGTAACTTTCACCGCGTAAAAGGACATAGTCATGAAAACTGCAAGATGTTGAAAAACATAGTGCAGGAAATGGTTGACGCAGGGGATATAACACTCGATAATCCTAACGCCCCTGCTAACCGAAATCTGAAAATTTTCAACAAGCCATTCCCGAATCACTCGTCCAGCAGTGACGTGAACCAAGATATCTTAGCCGAGGAGAGTGTTCATGAGATCCATGCACTCTTCGATTCCCAGCCAAAAGCCTCTATTGAAAAAATTTTAAATCAAGCCTCTCCACCAACACAGGAGTTTGAACCTCCTTCACCACCATCAAGCCAAAGTGAAATTATTCCTTTACCCATAGAAGAGTTAACTGCCCGGACTTCTCTTCTCATCAACGAGTCTTCTTACACCACATCCCTACAAGGCTGTGAGCGGATGCTATCTAATTTATCTATTTCCCAAACGTCCCTTCTACCACTCTTGCTACACAAGAGGAAGGCTCCCCACTCCTTTTGACATCCTTAGACGAGAAATATCTTACACTAACATCACCACATTCTTTAAACATGATAGATCCCCTCGAACACGTCCTCCTACCTATTAGTCCCTCATCGCCTAAATCTTTTCAACGACCGGTTGACCTCTTAACATCTATTGATACAGTGCCTCATCTACCTCCCTGTGTCACACCCGCAGTGGACTGGAATTACAACCCACCTTTCTTCCGTACCAAAATTACAAATCACACCTGGAGACTGTCATTCCACAGAAGATAGACAGGCCCTATGGGAACGTTTGAGTACCCCTTTTTCTACTCAAATGCAAATGACTGATCCTGATGTCTCCACCATATACCCGAAGTGCTTACAGAAGCTTAAAATGCCCCTGTTCTCGCCTTCGCCCCCCTCACCTCTACCAAATGCCCCGTCCACTTCTATCAACTTAACCAGATCTTCCCCTACGCTTGGGACCTCACTAATGCCCGATCTAACACACCCACCTAAGCGACTCGATCTATCCAAAATAAATCCGTTCCCGCCACCTAGGAGAGCGAACGCAATCCGGCCTCTATCACAATTAAAACCCTCATCGTCACACCCACCTTCCATATTGGGACCTCATCCCTCCACATTACACCAATATATCATACCTCCTTTATTTTCTCGCAAAACGACCTATGCTTTCTACACCTATACAGAGATCAAAGGGTATCACAACATCGTTACCCGCGTATCCGGTCCACCTATCAACCCTAAACCAATTACATCATCAAAGGATTTATTTTACATCACTCCTTTCTCCGTGGTTGTTTCCCACTACCACGCCATCTCGTACCTCATCATCTAACCAACCAAACGTAACTTCTGTGTCCAAGAAACCACGTTTAGTGAAAAACATGTGTCAGCACCCCTCGGCTAAACCACCACCCATACGAACTAAACACGCCCAAACATTACCACAACCCACACAATCAATACCCTCATCCTCTTCCGATTTTGACCCACTCAAAGGATCTTACGCCAAAATCCTTGCTATGTTGGTGGAGAATGCGACCATCTCCCTACCTCCACTTAGACCTTATGACCCGTCTAAGCCCCGACCTATGGATTATGATGAGTCTAAAATCTGCGCCTATCACCGCACACCTGGACATGATGTGGAGGGATGCAAAGCTCTAAAAACCATCCTTCGCCAGTCACCTCTCCCGGATAGAAAGATTAAGAAAGACAACTTACGAAGGGAGAGACCTTTAGTTTCCATTCCCTCTCCTATACCATCTGTCCCCGCCTCACCAAGATCGATCATTATTACAACCCCACCTCTTGAAGACCATGAATTATCCCAACCATCTTCTTCATCTCAGGTCTACGAGATTAATATGATTAGTGTCGCTACTCGAGGGCAGAAAAACAATGGGAAAGCAAAAGAAAACACACCTGCGGCATCTCTTTCTCCGTCAAACATCCCGATTGCACCACCACCTAAAGTGGTCATTCGCGGACCCGCCTATCCCGTCTCTAATGGCATTGCCCACCGAAATATGATTAAACAGCTTCACCAATCGCCCGTAAAAATGACATTGTATGACCTCATTCAGACTTCTGAATCTCATAGACAAGCTCTCGTTGAGATCCTTCAAGGGATAGAGGTTTTACCTAATGAAACCCTACCTGTCGCCTCCATTCTAACACCCAATCACGTTGCCTCTCTCACCAAACAATCCATCTCCCCACCACTTGCTCCCTCAAACAACAAGCCGCTTCACGATCGGTTTCTCTAAAGATGAAATTGTCGACTTTGGTGCGAAGACCACGACCACTGCCCTTTTCATTTCCGCTTACATCCGAGACATTCGAGTACGTTGGGTTATGATTGGCGGGCGCTAGCCTAAACATCATCTCTTCAAAAGCCTTCCAACAAATGAACATCCCTTCTAGTTGCATGTGTGCCAACCCCATCATGTTGCGGTCATTCAATGACGCCATTATTACTTCTACCTTAGGCACCGTGATCCTCAACATTCGCGTAGGCCCACGTACTTTACCCGAACTCTTCTATGTCTTGGAGGGAGAGTTCCATATAATATATTGCTTTGGGTCGTCCTTGGATCCGAGCCATGGGATGCGTTCCTCAACATTACATAGATGCATAAAATTTGAGTACGAGGGAAGTCTTACACCGTCTGGTGACCCTCCCCCCTTTAAAACCTGCAATATGTTATACCGCCCTAACGATGTGCTTATACCAATTAAGACACCCATACATTCAACCCAACCATCCTATTCAAATGTACCTCAACCATCCACCTCAACTGCACCTATGCCTTCAACTGATGAAACCACCGTCGCACAAACCACTTCTCTTCCCGCAGCTAACATCCCAACCTCCGACCCCTTAGTAGATGTTTTCATCACCTCACGCTGGGGAGTACCACCTATATAACGTTAGTTCTTTCCCTACCAGCGAGTACGGACAATTACATGCACATCCCACCTACGACCGTCGCGTGGGGGAGGTAATCTCTTACGGACCACCCCATTGTCGCACTAACCTAACGTATGGGGGTGTTGACGCATCCTCCATTACCCCCAACCTCCTCTTGGTGTGGTTCCCTTCCAATCCGATTTTCAATACCGACAAATCGTCGCCACCCTCACCTTCTTGACTCATTTGTGCGTGGAAAGGCTTTGGTTTTGGCCTTTACGAACAAGGCCGACATACACTCATTCCCGTGACTACCCGTAAACATAATGATCGCAGTGGTCTCGGTTTTCAAACACCTACACGGGAGACACCTCCTGTCACCGTGTATCTGGAAGAAGAAGACGTCGCCCTACCAAACCATCATCACCCACTTTGCCATCATCACCCACGAATCTATAGACCACTGAATCCATCCCCCTAACTTTTTTCATAAATGCTATCTTCATAGGTCCTCTCACTTATCAACGTGATAATGAGGACCCATCTTCTCTTCCCCTTCTGTATCCAGACATGATCGAAGAGGATTCACCTTTGATTAATGTTGTTGAATGCCAGGATGACGACTCCATCCTCACTTACCTTGGCGCGGATGATTCTTATATTCAACGAGCCTTACCATCTGAAACCCAAACTATGCTGAACGAATCTACCATAGAAATCAATATCCACACGGAGGAGGATCCTCACATTGTGAAGATTGGACAATCCCTTAACACATCAGAACAAGCCGCCTTTACTACCTTTCTCCGTGCTCGTAACCAAGCTTTCGCATGGTCTTACGCTGACATGCCAGGAATTGATCCTACTATCGCCGTCCATAACATCACCCTAAACCCCGTTTCCAAACCAGTCAAGCAGAAATTGAGAAAGATGCATCCACGCATTGCTCTCTTGGTCAAAGAGGAGCTCCAACGACTCCTTTCTGTTTCCTTCATCTTGCCTATTGACTATCCTCAATGGATTTCTAACATCGTACCTGTCACTAAAGCGACAGGGGGACTTCGGATATGCACAGATTTCCGGGATCTTAACCTCGCTTGCCCCAGGATGAATTCCCCCTCCCAAGTATTGATCAACTTGTTGATCTCACTCTGCGGCCATGAAATTCTTTCTCTCATGGATGGCTTTTCGAGGATCAACCAAATTTTGGTTGCCCTGCCCGCCGATCAACACAAAACGCCGCCTTCATAACTCCTTGGGAACCTTTCATATCGTGTCATGCCATTTGGCCTTAAGAATCTTTGGTGCTACCTATCGGCGGGCTATGACCTAAATTTTTCATGACATTATGCACACTATCCTTGAAGACTATGTCGACGATCTTCTCGGCAAGTCTAAACATCGTAGTGAACATCTCGATGTTTTAACCATTATTTTTGATCACTGTTGCAATATTCGTCCGCCTTGACAACCGAAGAAATGTGTCTTTGGTGTTCTTTCGGGAAAACTTCTTGGCTTTATCGTCTCTTTGCGTGGCATTGAGGTCGATCCATCTAAAGTAAAGCTATTCTAGAAATGCCCCCACCCAAAACCTCAAACAATTGCGTAGTTTGCGGGGGTAAACTTCATCCATCCGGCGTTTCATCTCCCAACTCTCGGATCGATGTCACCCTTTTCATCACCTTCTAAAAAAGGACGTTGCCTTTCAATGGAGTGAGGAGTGTCACCAAGCCTTCGAAGCTCTCAAAACGTATCTCTTGCAGCCACCCGTGCTTATCCCACCCCAGGACGACCGCCCTTTCTACCTTTATCTTTCCGCCACTGACCATGCTATAGGAGCTATGCTCGCACATCGAGACTCGGCACGCCGAGAGCAGGCCGTTTATTATATAAGTCGTACCCTCGTGGATTACGAGACTAGGTATACACATGTAGAAAAATTGTGCCTGGCCCTATCATTCGTCGCCACCAAACTCCGACATTACCTCCTGAATCACAAAACTTTCGTCATCACCAACACAGACCCCATTCATTATATGTACGCCAAACCACACCTAAACCAACGCATCGCTCGATGGCTCATGCTCCTCGCCGACCTTGACCTTGAGTTTATACAACAGAAATCAATCAAAGGACAAACTCTTGCAGACCAACTTGCGGAGGCCCCTCTACCTGGGGAACAATTTACCAATTTTACCTTCCCCGACGAACTCATCGCCACTCTTTCGCTCGGAGAAGAGTCGTATCAAATGACCCTCTTCTTCGATGGATCTAAGTGCCAGCGCGGTGGAGGAGCCGGCGTTGTTCTCATTCCTCTCAACGCTGAACCTATGCCTCTTTCATTCCGACTTGATTTCCCTTGCACTAATAATACAGCGGAATACGAGGCCCTTGTTCTGGGTCTCCAAGTTGCGTTACACTTAGGTATCAAATCTATCAACATTTTTGGCGACTCTCAATTGGTAGTCAATCAAGTTATGGGCATCTACCAATGCAAAAACGAGGAACTTCAAAAATACAAACACTACGTGGATTCACTTCTAGCCTTATTTACCCACTATTCTATACAAACCATTCCCCGCTCCACTAACAAATTTGCAGATACTATGGCTTGCTTAGCCTCGCAAATTCCCGCCGCGCCAACTGACTCTGAATTATTCGTCGTGGTCCAACAACTTTTTGCCCCATCCTATTCAACCCCGGTAGTTTGTATGATAAATACTGTGTCCACTAATTCACAGGATACCTGGTACCACCAATTCCATGACTACCTTACATCTCTCGTCCTCCCACTGACCTTACTAGTAACGGAAAACGTGCTTTTCTTAAAAGTGTTTCGCGTTATGTTGTCATGGGGGGACTCCTCTTATAACGTGGCTTTGATGGTATCCTCCTTCGCTGTCTAACTGGCGCGGAGGCCACTCATACCATCCAACAGGTCCATGACGGTATTTGTGGTGGACATTTTAGCGGCCTTGCCGTGGCCAAACGAATCCTTCGCCTTGGTTATTATTGGCCTACTCTCAATAACATGCTACAAATATGTTAAGCGTTGTGTTATGTGTCGTCACAACATGCCAACCTTCAACATACTCCTAGCCACCCGCTCCGGATCGCTCGAGATCTTTGGCCCTTCTCACAATGGGGTTTAGACCTTATTGGTGAGATTCACCCAACCTCTTCACAACGTCACCGTTGGATACTCACAAATGACCGAATATTACACAAAATGGGTGGAGGCTATTCCACTCATTTCAATCAAAAAGAAAAAATTGTCGAGTTCATTAACCACCACATTATCTCGTCGTTTTGGTGTTCCTCACACCCGATAACAGATAATGGAAAATCTTTCAAAAACAAGTTGTTGCAAGACCTTTGTGACAACTTTGGTATCAAACTTAGTTTCTCATCACCTTACTATCCACAGGCCAATGGTCAGGCTGAATCTTCTAATAAAACTCTAACCAAAATCCTCATGAAAGTTGTCAATGAATCTGGAAGAAATTGGCACGATCACATTCCCTTTGCCCTTTGGGCTTATCGTACTAGCATTCGTACCTCTACTAATGCCACACCTTTTTCTTTGGTATATGGTACCGAGGCTGTTTTGCCTCTCGAAATACAAATACCCTCCCTTAGAATATCTCTTCAGGATATTCTCACCAACGATGATTTCCGCCAAGAGCGGTTAGCCCAATTGGAGCTTCTTGACGAACGACGTCTTACAGCTCTCGATCACCTTCAAATCTATCAAAAACGCATCAAGCGTGCTTATGATAAGCGACTTCATGAGCGTACCTTTAAGGTTGGTGATCTTGTCCTCAAAGAGAATCAACATGTCACCAAACTAGAAAAGAGCAAACGTGGAAAATTTGCTCCCAATTGGATTGGGCCTTATATAATCACTCACACCTATGGATCGGGCACTTATCGTTTAGCTTTGCTTAATGGTAAACTGAGCTCAACCCCCTGAATGCCTTGCATCTTCGACCATTCTACTGTTGAATCTAGTGTTATATCACTTCTTATCTACCTACTGCTCGTCCCTTGAGCCCATTTACCGCTACATACGCTTTGTTTTCTATATCTCCGAATAAAATCAAAATCACTTCGCACCTCCCCTTGATGATGCCTTCCCCTCTTTAGTCTAGTCCATGACTTCAAAGTATTAAAATAAGCCGTATTCTTAAGGGATTTTCTTGAGTCAAACTTCCTACTAAACTAGATGCTTCACGCCAAAAGAACATCTAGTCATCTAAAATTAAATATAGACTATTCCCTCGAAGGACACTATATGCCAAACTATTGCCGCTACTATATATAGCATTTGCTCCCTGAAGGACGCTATGCACAAAATCATCTCTCTACTATAAATAGATCAAGCTCCCAGAAGGACAAACTATACATACACAAGTCTTTATCGAAGCTTCTCGCATTGATCGGCTTCGTGAAGACCTCAAGAATAAAACAATCAATATCCTTGTAGACTTCCCACGCATCGATCGAGTCTACATTCAATAAAATAAAAGCCTCATTCAAAAGAACTTTTTGGGTCATGGACTTGTCTATTTAGGGTAGGTTCTCTTTCGTTGTAACAAGTTCTTTGTACCTCAGCTATATCATCCACATCACCTCACCATTTGTTTCCACTCAAGGGACGTAACGTACACCTGATATATTGTGATCATACAACTCTTTTCAACTATGGACTTCTCGTCTATGCACGGCACTTAGGGCTTCAGGCTCGTTCTACGTTGTGTGGTTTGTTTAGCTCTTTTCACCTACGGAACACTCTTTCCGCTTTGCCTCGCATCTAGGATTGTGTGTTGATCTTAATCAGGACACTATTCCCTCCTACTTGGGTATGCTAACCTTTGCTTTACCTATATCTACACCAACAACATTATCCTACCAAAGACACCAACAACATTACCCTACCAACATCAAATTTTTACCAAACGACCAATTGCCTAAACCATACCAAATTGCCTAAATTCACCCCTCCCTGATCCTAAGGGAGAACTACATCGGTCTGAGGCCCGTCCTTGCTTTGTGCAATGGGCTATGTAGGCAGCACTTAGGAGACATGGGGTCTCCCAAGGTTAGCTCGACCATCCCCTACCATAACCTATCATGTGTGGTAAATATAAATATTTTTGTGTATTTCTATTTAATTACATTTCTCTTTGATCCTTTTTCAAAACACCGAAAGTCAAAACGACAACATTCTTATTATTATAACGCAAATCAACATACATATCTCGTTTTAGTTAGATGTTAAACAAATACATCTTCTATATCATCGACGCGCAGGTCGGTACTCTTATTTATTCTTATACCTTGCTAACATTTATTTAGACCCTCACGCCTCATCCCAAACTAGGTGATGATCGTGATCGTCGACCCCTCTCGCCAGGCCTCTCTGTCCTCAAAGGTACCACGGCTATTGGTACCACCCACTGATCTGCCAATCTCTCCTGTAACATCTGAATACGCCCTCTCGCATGGAGAACTCCAGCCTCTAGTCTCGCTGCTCGTGACTCCGCAACCACTAACAATCTTCTTGTCTCATTCACCTGCGTTTGGAGCTGCTGAACCAAACGCTGCAGCCGATCCCTCTCTGCTGTAATCACAGCTATGTCAGGGCGATCGCGTACACCTCGCAACTCTGCTACCCACCATAACCTATAGGCCTCTGTCATTCCTGCATCCATTACACTGCGATCGGCAGCTATCTCCTCGGGCCCTTCTGGAGGTGTTGGCCGGGGTGGTGAGAATGCTGCCTCGGCATCGATCCTCATATATGGTCTATAAGCCTGTGGTATGTCCTGCACAAATCCCAAATTGTCGCCGCACGCGATCTATAGGAATCCTCTCATATTCACTCCACCTCGTGCCCCCGCGATCCACCTCAATCGCTCTACACCTCTCAACTCCTCAGCTATGTTCTCGGTTACCATATAGTTCCCGTAGGGCCTCCAACAGATATCCGCAACCGTCAACCTCTCCCATACCTGCCTGTAATACTCAATGTCACCCGGCACGGCCTGAGATCTTGCCTCTTGTTCTGTCTGGACCCATCGTCGGAATCCCAACCTCTGTACTCCGGTCTCTCCTGCCTGGATGGATCGGCCTATTGGTCGCACACAAACAATGTGCTCATAGGCCCAACAGTGTAATAAGTATGAGCAATCCAACGTTGTCCTGTGATTTCGCCTACAAGCCCATAAACCCCTGTATAGCTCCGCCAAATATGCAGGTGCCCATGCAAAAGTCACGTTCCTTTCTATCATCTCCCAAATAACACCCATCAATGCCTTTGGAAATCTTCCCCCTTCTGCCCTCGGTAACGCATAATACCCTACCGCTATCATTAAAATCACTGCTAACCTTGTCTCCTCAGGGTGTGCTGCATACATTACCCCATATGTGAATGACAAACCTCGCTGTGTTAAGTCCCGTGCATATGGACCAAACACTTCTGTTATCGCTGCCCGCCCCGCGCTAGGTAGTGCCTGATATACTGGTTCTCCTGTAATAGGGAGTCTCAATATACGAAACACATCTTCCAATGTTACTGTCATTTCACCTGTTGGCAGATAGAAGGTATTTGTCTCGGGATTCCATCTCTCAATCAACGCCTGTAGCATACCATGGTTACGTGCGATTCGTGAATAATATCGGATCCCACTTAACCCCAAACGGTTTATCAACATCCATTCCGCTGGTGTTACATCCGCTCGGATTCGCGACAACAGCGCTGGCACACTATCATTCATCCTCAACCCTGCCTCTGCCTGCATACACCAAAACAACAAACAAACATTCAATCCATTAGGGTTTTTTTCAAACATTCTGGAAATTCCTCCAGTAACCGGTATCGGTTATACATAACCGGTATCGGTTCAGTAACCGATACCGGTTCTCCCTAACCGCTACCGGTCACTGTCAATTACATACATCTTGCCTGAAACAACCACCTACGACAATAAATTGATCGTTTATTTCTTTCTATATACACAGACATACCCAAAACCCCGAATTACCTACCCCATAACACGCACCTCATCTATACCCCTGGCTATCATGTTGTCTTTCTCATATCTACTTACCTATTCTCCTCTAGCTCATTCACAAAACATGCAGAAATCAAATCACAACCACACCGTTTACCTCTTGGGTTGCGGTAGCTTGAGGTGGCCCTGTCTTCCCTTTTGTCCTCTGCTTTGGATGTTGATCCTTGTCTCCGCCATTTTTACCACCTTTTTCAAACTCCGCCTTCTGTCTTCCGAATCTCGGATCACAATTACCTTCCTGTCTCTTTTCTCTTTATCACTCAAATTTCTCATGCAATTACCTCGTCTCTCCGGTCGTCCAAAAGCGTCGCGTTCGCGTATTTAACTTCTTGCATGCTCTAAAATTAAAACTTAAGTTGCCACCCTAGCTTTTCTATTTTTAGAAAAGCTTATACCTAAGTAACCGGTATCGGTTACTTAACCGATATCGGTCTGACAGATACCGATATCGGTTCCTTAACCGATATCGGTTATACACCTACCTTTTCTCAACAGCGTTCTTTTCTTCATTTCTCACCTAAATTTTTGTCGCGCCCGCCTCTTTTCCTGCATAACCACACCATTTAACACATTTGTTCATCCACTACACATCATATCATTACAATTTCATTAAACATCATTTATTTTATACAAATACACAACCATCAACTACGAATATCAAGAACATATCAATCTATACATCATTTCGATCCAACTCATCAGTTACATATATCACAATGTCACAAAACCACCAATTCATCACATAACCTGACATTCATATATACGTACAAAAAAACAAAAACATCAGCATCATCCATCTATCAACATGTCAATTAAACTCATCACACATTCTATATATTACCAGCCATTAACCAAATATTTAAACACATTTTGAACACTTTGCATGTGGATCAAAACACCGTCTCTCTATATATATACCGGTTTTCAAAATACAATGTGCCCTACATCGGGGCCTCGTGATCTCATAATATACCAAAGCCGCACACATGCCGCAATACCTACTAAAAATCTCGACTCGGCTCAAGGCCGGTCTCTCATATCAAAAATATACTCACTTCGCAGCCGGGTATCAAATGTACAACTTTGTGACGGCTCGCAGGGCCGGTATATAATAAATAAATGAATCAATGCAATGAATAAGTGTCGGCACGCGAGCCTCTATCAATACAACTGGTCCCGTTCAGACCCGGTGCCCATGTCCCTATACAAAACCATGTCGGGATCTATCGACTCTCCCCACCGCCTCGACACCTCTCCCCACTTTGGTCCCCGTGGTGCCTCTCGCCTCCCGCCCGTCACGGACACGCCAGGGCTGTGGCTGCCCTCCCCGAGATCTCTGGGCCGTGCGAGGTCTCGCCTATGTGCTTCACATACGCACGATACTCGACTCCGGTACTATCAAGAATATCCCGATAATAACGGGCCTCTGCTCTAACCTCCATATAACGATCTCGTGCCACTTTGAAGGAAGGCTGGTCCTCACACCTAACACCAATACCCCACGAGCTCGTACTGCACTGCGTGGCCGTGGTGGTATTCGGGGCTGTTGTATTTGTGCTTCTTTGATACGGCCGCTTTGTACTGCACTTCGTGCCTCGTATCTTTCTTTGCTGTGGTGGTCTTTTTGTGCCTCGTGCACTCGCACACACAGAGCTCAAGCAACCGCCTGTGGACACATATTCGTGCTCGGCTGCAGCCTAACTTACCTGTAATAGCCGCACTCGCCCCGGAGCTGATCTCTCTGCCAGTAATCTGCGGCCAAGTCTCTGCCGGCATGTAATGGTCATACTTCTCGCCACTCTCTCGACCAGCCCACCAAACCCTCGTATGCTCCCGTGCACCCAACATCATCTACACCCTCACTGCTGGTCTCTCCGCTACCTGGTCTGGATCCAAAGGCTGTGGCGCTGGCAGTGGGGCCTCTACATCATCCCTCCGGTACTGAGGGAAGGGAGGTGGCTCGTCCTGTCGTAACCCCATCTGCTGCGTACCCTCTCTAGGGTATCGCTCAGACTCTCCCGCCTCCGTCCTGCTATCCGTAATGTATACTTTGGATCGGGCGCTGTGCACGCTGGCTCCTCTGCAGCCGATGGCCCCGTATGCGGTCTCCATACAATGTCTACTGCTGTAAGGCCCTCTAGCAAGTGTCTATAATAGGCCACATCCCGACCTGCAACAACTGCTCGTGGCTGGCCCACGACCCCCAACCACCTCTGAAAGCCATATCGGTATACGACCTGTGGCCCTGGCTGCTGGGGTAGCCCTACTGGCCTGATGCATACGATGTGCTCGTATGCCCAACAGTGCAACAAAAATGTAGAACAAATACCAAATCGCCTCCTCCGGCGATAGCCCCATAACTCCCTGTATAATTGCACCAGATACACTGGTGCCCATGCAAAACAGGTGTGCTCCTCCACCATCTCCAGCAGCACCCCCATCAATGCCCGTGGGAAGCGGCCTCCCTCTGAATCCGGGAGGGCGAAGCAGGTGATCCCTATCATCATCAACACGGCAAGCCGTGTCTCATGTCTGTGTGCGCGGTACATATCACCATATCCAATGCTCACGCTATGATACGTAAGAAGCGCGGCTGCATCCCCAAAAACCTATAGTATGCTATCCATGGCAGTCTCTGAATCTACCTAAAAACCGCTCTCCTCGATCGGAAGCCGCGGATGCGATACACATCCTCTAATGTGACGGTCATCTCCCGGTCGGAGATGGAACACATTGGTCGCCGATCCCATCTCTCAATGAGGGCGACCATCGATCGTGATCTCTCTCTGTCGCTCTGTACCTCTGGACCCCGCCGAGTCCCACCTCGCGCATGATGGCCCAATGCACCGCAGAGTATGTGTGGCCTCATCCGACTCAATAGTGGAGGCATCCTATCATGCATCGTCAACTGGCGACGTGCTGCGCAAAATCAACCCACATTCTTAGACCTACTCTTTATTATCACATCTACTTTACCATCTAAACCCCTTTGTAACACCCAAAACCTAACCCCACACCTAACCCTTTTCCACCCCTAAACCTAACCCCACACCTCATCCTTCTCCACCCTTAAACCAACCCCCCACACCAACCCCCCACTCCCAACCCAACCCAACACCCCAAAAACATTCAATCACTCCCACCCACAACCCAACAACAATCCACCCAACCCCCAACCACACCCCAACAAGCCACCCAACCCACCTTCAAACCTAAACCCTAAACCCTAAACCCCATCCCAAACCCAAACACCCAACCCCACTCCAACCACACCCCAACAAGCCACCCAACCCACCTTCCAACCTAAACCATAAACCCCACACCTCATCCTTCTCCACCCTTAAACCAACCCCCACACCAACCCCCACTCCCAACCCAACCCAACACCCCAAAAACATTCAATCACTCCCACCCACAACCCAAAAACAATCCACCCAACCCAACAACAATCCACCCAACCCCAACCACACCCCAAACCCAAACACCCAACCCACCTTCAAACCTAAACCCTAAACCCTAAACCCCATCCCAAACCCAAACACCCAACCCCACTCCAACCACACCCCAACAAGCCACCCAACCCACCTTCCAACCTAAACCATAAACCCTACATCCCATCCCAACTCCACCCTCAACCCATCCCTTCCCCACCGATACTGGCCGATACGCGACCGATGCCGGCCCCCCTGTTTCAACCTCACCCTATGCTTTGCGACCGACACGGCCGCCAGTGACCGACATCGGTCCTGTCTCCTGCCCGAGCCGAACCCGCGCGGCCCCCAAAGACCATTTTTCACCTATTTTTACCCCTCTACCCACCCAAACACTCCCAAATTTTACACACCTAGCCGCCTTACCCTATCTTACCTATCTACCCTCTCTCTTTTTCAAATTACGTCTATTTACTCCTCATTTCCTAAAACAACTAAATTCCTACCCAAACCCCCAATCTCACTTAACACAACCAAATGCATAAAATAAAGAGTTTAGAACCTACACGGCGATGACACGTCGTCGTGGTGGGATGGGTGGTGGCGGTCCACCTGTCGACCCCTCCAACTCCTCCCCGCCGTGCTGTGGCTCCAATCCTGATCTGCTGGGTCCCCGGCCAATCACTGCTTTGCCTCCTCCTCAATCGGGCCCACTATCAACTCTCTCCGCCAATCAAATAGCTCCACCTCACTCAATAACCCTCCAAATCAACTCTCCACGTCAGACAAGTCAATTTGGATTGTAAATAACCAAAGTGACAATGACAGGCCGTATTTTTCTTTTTATAGGTTTTTCGACCTTAACCGATGTCGGTTTCTTTTTTGCCCTAAGAAACCGGTATCGGTCCCTTAACCGATATCGGTCATGCAGAATCGACATCGGTTTGATACCCAACTTTCACCCCATTCTTTGCCGTTCTTTACTCCTTGCCTCTTTTTCACCAATATCGCCTCTGTCCACCTTTGCTGCACAACATTTGTTCACTTGTCCAGCCTGACCTAAGGCCTCAACCTACCTATTTGGCCCGACCTAAGGCCTCAACCTACCGATTGGCCTCGACCCAAGGCCTCAACCTACCCATTGGCCCACCCAAGGCCTCGCCTACCTATTTGGCCCGACCTAAGGCCTCAACCTACCAATTGGCCCGACCCAAGGCCTCAACCTACCAATTGGCCCGACCTAAGGCCTCAACCTACCAATTGGCCCGACCCAAGGCCTCAACCTACCAATTGGCCCGACCCAAGGCCTCGCCCTACCTATTTGGCCCGACCCAAGGCCTCAACCTACCCATTGGCCCGACCCAAGGCCTCAACCTACCCATTGGCCCGACCTAAGGCCTCAACCTACCGATTGTTGGCCACCCAAGGCCTCAACCTACCCATTAGGCCGACCTAAGGCCTCGCCCTACCAATTGGCCCGACCCAAGGCCTCAACCTACCCACCTAACCTGACCCAGGGCCACCGCCCAACCACTTGGCCTGACCCAAGGCCGTATCACTTCCATACCATACCCACAATCAACGTTTTATTTTATACATCCATCATGTACCTTGTGTTCAATCGAGCTCACCTGTTCGTGTTTTAGCATGATTAGGGTCCTTGACTTGATCTGTCGACCAGCTTTGCCCAGACCTAGACCGTGACGTTTATCTCAACCAAACCAACCTTTTGGTACTGCCGAACATGCCTAAACGTTCCGGTACCTTACCTGTTATATACCCTGGAGCTACTTCCTATGCCTTGGATACCAGGATTATATCACCCTTGTTTGGATAAACTATCGACCTTTGCCTATACATTGCTGGTTTGCTAGTCAAATCATGTACCCTAGTCGTACTATTACATTTCAACATGCGTCTGCTTCCTTGGACCTACCCCACCACCTTACCATCCTCTCTACCACATATACCCTTTATCAACCCTATCCCTGATTTCCCGTTCACTCAATCTGTGATAGATTTGAGGGGGATTACCTATATCCTTAACATGAGAAACCACTTCATATTATTGTCCGCGCAGCTTTACAGAACAAGCTACACGACAATAAGGGGCTAATGTAGACACCAAATTCGTGTCTCACGACCCCTTGTGACCCGCATCCCATTTCGCAACCTAACCTCATTACCTAAACTTTACACAATTATTTATTAATTACCTTGTAATTGATAAATCCACATCACCTTACCCGCCACCTCACTTTGCCACCTCATCATGACCTAGCCCTAACCCTAAACTAACCTAATTAAGACCCATGACTTGGTCTAGACTCACATCCATAACTAATGCCTCCTTACTCGCACCAAAAGCCGACCTTCTAGCCACTTGACCAAGCCCGCAACTGATCTCTCGGGAGAAAAGCAGGGAAGGTGGGCTATTTTACTAAAAATAGCCTACTTTTTCCTAACCGATGCCGGTTCCTACTCGACCGCCGTCGGTTACGCATGCAACCGCCATCGGTTCCTGTAAATGGGCTCCCCAAACCAAAACAAGGGATCGGGATTTGATTTTGGAGATCAGTCGAAGGATTTCTGGATCAACACAGAGCATTGCGAGCGAGGAACAGAGTCCAGATCTTCATTTGACAGAGCAGAGACGAGTGGAAATACCAGAAGTGTTTACAACCAAGGAGATCAACTTGCATCTTCGTCAAAATCAGTAAGTAACATCTTGCATGTCCTTCGGTATAACATTTCTTATGCTTCTTGGATCTCAGTACTCCTAAATCCATTTCTGAATCCATTATCCAACGTACCATTGCCTCTAACTGTCATTCTTTTGCTTCTAACCATCCCATTTCCTAATACTATCCAAAAACCAGCCATTACAAACACCACAACCAGCCCAGAAGATCCTATCACCCACCGGTATCGGTTATCAGTAACCGGCATCGGTTATAGGTAACCGCCATCGGTTCCTTTGATCAAAACCAGGAAAAATAGCCTTTCCCTACCCAGGTTCAACGAAATAATTTAATTGATATTTCTTGTCTTTTGTGTTAATTCACGTTAGCGAGAAACCACCACCTTCGAAAGGAAGTTTTATATTTCAGGCCCAAGGCGCTTCCCTCATTTATTGTTTAATCAAATCTTGTGGTCTTGTGTTCTTATTTGCGAGTAGTCCTTCCCGGACAAAAAGGAGTTCTCCGCATGAACCCGATCTTTCTCTACGACGCGCACATCATCTCGACATTCTACAGTATTCCTCCTAACCCTAACCTTATCTCTGCTTCTATAAGGAGGCGAAGAATTTCCAGAGTGAAACACTTGTATGCTCTTTAAAATGTATGCAATGAAGAACAAATGATGCAAGTGTTTTACTTTCTTTTTGTATTTCATGATGCTTTGATATATGATAATGTAGATACAATGTGATTTTGAATCTTATTTTTGTAAGCAATTTTGGATACTTCATGTTTGCTTTGGCAAAGTGGTGAAGATAAGCTGATATGATGAGCAGATAAACCTGCCCCTACTCCTAACCCCACGTAACTAGTAAGATGCGAGGGCTCATCACCGAGAGTTAGAAAGGGCACAAGCTATGAAATGTGTTGAAATGATTTTGATGAAAGATAGACAAAGCTTTGGCGGAACCAAATTAGGATGCCACAAGCCTACTCCACTCGAGTGACTTAATAGTTTTTGGGATGTGACTTGCTTTGTGGTTTATCTAGACTTAGATCCGTAGATGGCCACATGGTAGACAAAATCTGGTTTTTATGATTTTTAATTCTCTTGGAATTTGGACATCCGATTCATTTGTTTTTTACTCGGGACTTCAAGATTTAAATTGTTTGTCTATGACCTTTTACATTTGTTTGTCAAGAGGACCCCCTATACTTTGCCCCATGCTATTAGTAAAAGTATGGGCTTATCACCATAGGCAAGATATAGGTGAATAAGGGCATTTCCATCCTTTCCCAACCCTACGTCACTAGTAAGAAATGTAAGATCATCATCGAAGGTTGGTGGGGCAAGGAAATGTGTAAATTTAAATTTTTTGTTTTGATTCTATATTTGACTTGTTTACTTGAGCAAAATGTCGGTGTGCTTTTATTTCCAAAGAGATATACGTACGGGATAGATGCGACACCATGAAGCTTCTAGAATGCATAGGTAAGACACCTATCCTAAGAAGAAACCAAAAGTGAGAACAAACCTGCAGATCTTGGTATGGTTACCATTAAGACCTTGTCATATCTAGCTTTATTTGATGAAATGATTCCGAAATAGTTTGATGATATCATGGAAATGGAGAAGTACGATTAGAGTGTTTATGCCAACAACATCATGAGTTTGTAATGAATTGCTTTGAGAACAAATTCCTTGATCACAATTTTTTTGTACGAAACAAGCGGACAAAATGATCCTAATCTATATGAAGATGCAATGTAGATATAATTATAAGTAGTGCTAGTTGCTTACGTGTGTAGAATCGTTTGAGGTGTAGGGAATTGACTGTTTCACCAAATTCCTCACCTTCTAGCGTACATAAGAGGTATGCACCATTTCCATAGTCCTTCATGACTCGGTATGGGCCCAACCATTTGGGCCGGAACTTCCTTCCTTCGCCGGTCTTTTTGTCGATCCGGCTATCTAGCCTTAGAACTAGATCACCTTCATATATGTCGCATTCATAGACCTTCTTGTTATACTGCTGGCACATCCGGTTAGTGTAGACTCTGTGCCTCTGTTCAACATCTAACCTAGCTTCATCTAGAATTTCTAGTTGGGAGAGACGTGCTTCTCTATAAGTGTCTTCATCTAGAATCCCTTGTAATGAAATGCGGAGACTGGGTATTTCAACCTCAAGCGGGAGAACTGCTTCTGCCCCAAATACTAGCGAGAAAGGAGTCACTCCTGTTGGTGTTCTTATTGAGGTTCGGTGGGCCCATAAGGCCGGATATAACTTCAAATGCCAATCTCATTTGTTTTCTTTCACCGTTTTAAGGAGAATGGCTTTTAATGTTTTTTTTGTCGCCTCAGCCTGTCCATTGGCTTGAGGGTAATACAAGGAGGCTGTATAATGGCTTATTTTAAATTTATTGCACAATTCGTGAACTTCGTCATTCTTAAAAGAAGTTCCATTATCTGAGATAATGATTTGCGGGACACCATACCTGCAAATGATTTGGTTCAAAATGAACTTGGAGATTACAGAACCCGGTACAGTAGTAAGAGGCATAGCCTCTACCCACTTGGTAAAATATTCGGTGGTCATGATTATAAAATTATGGCCATCAGCGTAGACGAGGGATAGAATTTCCCTATTAAATCTAGGCCCCATGTAGAAAAGGGCCATGGAGTAGCGATGGTTATAGAGCTTGTGCCGGCATGTGAATCTCGTGGGAGAATTCTTGGCATTTATGACACCTTTGTATAAACTCTCTTTGCGTTGTGTTCTAGAGTAGCCGAAATAGCCCATTCGATGTATTTTTTGAGCGGTGGCATGGCCACCGAAGTGGCCTCCACACATCCCACTGTGAGATTCGTGGAGAATCTTCTTGGATTCTTTTGTGTCGACACATTTTAGAAGCATTCAATCGAATGCTTTTTGATAGAGCACTTGCTCTATAATGACGTATTTTGCTACGATAATGCGTAACCGCCTTCTTCGTTGTGGCGTAGCATCTTTTGGATACGTATGGTCCATGATATAATTAATAATATTGGTATACCAAGGACACTCAGAGATAGAAGGTCGGGTTTCGATGTAGTATACACACTCATCTGGAAAGTCCAGATCTACTAGATCGCCTCCGTCTAATGGATTATCAGCTAACCAATCTGCGATGATTTGTCCTTTAACCGACTTCTGATTTATGAATGTTAATTCAAATTCACCCATTAAGGTTATAAAGCGCCCAACCTTTTTAGACAAGGACCCTTGTGTGAGGAAAGTTCGTAAATGATCTATTTTTACAATGACCTTTGTTTCTTGATTTAACATGTAATGTCTTAAGCGTTTTGTTGCAAAGACTATGGCGAGGCATTCTCGTTCTGCTTGTGTGTAGCGTGTTTCATAATCGAGCAATGTCCAGATGATGAAATAGATCGCACGTTCCCTATTGTCATCATCTTCTTGAGCCAACATACAGGCTAGCGAGACATTGGTGGCTCGCGAATATAAAATTAACGGGTGATCTGGCTTAGGCGGCATTAGCGTAGGTGGCGATAACAAGAAACGCTTAACTGCGTTGAAAGCTTCATTGCAGTGTTCGGTCCAATCAATGCTATAATCTTTCTTGAGTAGATTGTTGATTGGATGAATGGTGAAACTTAAGTCCGGGATGAATCTCCAGATTGCACCAAGTTTTCCAAGAAATGATCTGATTCTAGATTCATCCGAAGGTGGAACCATTTCGAGAACAACCTTAATTTTGGTTGGGTCAACATCGATCCCACGTGATGATATAATGTAACCTAGGAGCTTCCCTCCTGTCACACCAAAGACACATTTTTCTAGATTTAGCATGACTCCGTATTCTATTAGACGTGAAAGAATGACGCGAAGCACTTCCGGATGGTCACAACACTTCTTGGCCTTAGCCAACAAGTCATCTATGTAGGATTCCACAATTTTGTGAATAAGATCATGAAATATATACGTCATAGCCCATTGGTATGTAGCGCCAATGTTCTTGAGTCCAAATGGCATAACAACATAACAATAGGTTCCCCAAGGAGTTATAAACATTGTTTTAGCTTGATCTTGTTCAGATATTATGATTTGATTGTATCCTGAGAATCCATCCATGAGAGACAAAAGCTCAAATCCAACTATTGCGTCAACGATGACATCTATAGATGGTAACGGGAAGTCATCTTTAGGACATGCCTTGTTAATGTCTCGGAAGTCTATGCAGATGCGTATCTTTCCATTCTTTTTGAGAACCGGAACGATATTAGATACCCATTGAGAGTAATCGACTGGTTTGATGAATCCTACTTGGAGGAGCTTTATTACCTCCTCTTTTACCATGAGAGCTACCTTGGGTTTCATTGGTCTCGATTTTTGTTTAATTGGTTTTGCATCTAATTTAGTGACGAGGTTATGTACCACAATGTGTGGTGCAACCCCTATCATGTCCTTGTAATTAAATGAAAATGTCTTCTGATGTTCCTTAAGGATCCGAGTGTGTATTTCTACTTCTAATGGAGTTAACGAGGATCCTAACTTCAGTATCCTTGGTTCATCTTCTGTTCCGATGTTAATATCAATTGTTTCTTCGATTAAAGAAGCGTTACCTTCTTCAAACTTAGGTGGGGCTAGAGGTAAATCTAAATCATCTCCATTCTCGACTGCGTATATGCTAAGTTCCTTTTGTGGGGGAAGCTCTGTCATGGGATTCTTGAAGTAAGAAGATGAATGCGGGATCAAAGATAAATCTATAGCATGATGGGCAAGATGTAATGCTGCATAGGTGTTTAAGTAATCAAGAGTGGTTGTATCACTATCGATGTGGTCTAGGATAGCAGATTTGTTTTCATTTCCATTTAAAAGAGGATTTGACATTGTTTTTATCAATGGTTCATCATGAAGGGATACCATGAAACGGGTATCCTCTAACTTACTGTTTGGAGTAAAGCGTGACGCTGACGTTGCTATTGAATCAGCAAGGAGATTTTGTTCTCGTGGGATTGCTTCAATCGATATGAAGTCAAACTCCTTGCTTAAATTCAATACAGTTGTTTTTTAGAGCTGTAGGTGCTCGGCTTTGGTTTCATATACCTCAGCGACTTGGTTTGCTATTAATTGCGAGTCTCCTAACACCCTGATATTATTAGCACCGATCCTCTTAGCTTAGATGAGGCCTAGGAGGATGGATTCATACTGCTGCTGCTGTTGTTTGTGCATTCAAATTTTAGCTTGAAGGAAAATGGTAGGACTTTTCCCTCGAGAGAAGTAAGGATTACACCTACCCCAGCTCCGTAACGACATCTAGCTCCATCAAAATGGAGAGTCCAATACTTAGCTGGGAATATGGGTGCTGGGATATTTGTTGTGTTAACATCTTCTACTTCTACCATGTAGAGATCTACCGCTGGGAGAGAACCGACACCTAGGGTGCACCCCATGCCTAAGTAAATCAAATGGTAGGAACATTGGTAGATCCTGTTCTAGTAATTCAACAATTTTTGTAGTAGTTCCTAATGATACTGTTTTACAGTGTTAGCCTCATCTTTGGGGGCTAGGGTTGTCTTGACTAGACTCATAGTCTCAAGATCTGTTGTAGGTACCAATTTTTCCTCTGGTTTCGCATCGGTAGGTTTATTAAGTTGGTTTGTTGGGAGTTCAAACTTCGAGTGCACACCTGGTCTTTTCTTTAAGTTAGCTAGGTGTACATCGAATGGTTTTGGATCACCTTTGGCTACAAATATCTTTCCTAAGTGTAAAAACCTTACTTCTTGAAATAGCGTAGAAGGGATTGCCTTCATGCGGTGTATCCATGGTTGGCCGAGGATCATATTATAGTTAGTTTCCCGATCTATAATATAAAACTCAGTCAGGATGGTTTTGGGTCCTAAGGTGACCGGTAATATTATAGTTCCAATCGAGGTGGCTTTAAGGCTATCATAGCCTCTTAGTGTATTTCGAGTCGTGGAACAATTGGTTTCTCCATACCCTAGCTTTTGAAGGAAAGAAAAAGGGACTATGTTAACTACTGCCCCATCATCAACCATCGCGCGTTTCACATAATTGTTATAAACCCACACTTGCAAGTGTAAGGCCGGATCACCTCGGCGTGCAATCTCAGCATCTATTGGCATTTTGTTTATTTCGAATATGAATTCGACATCCCTATCCGGCTGCCCCGGAGGATGGATATCAAAGTCTATATGGTTTACCTATGTTTCAGGAGGTGGAGTGATGCTAATTAGATGACCTAAACCCAATGCTTCTAAAAGAGTAGCCCTGTGAGCAGAGAGTTCTTCAATAAATCCAAAAAGGAGATGTGCGAGAAGGTTTTTGTTGGATCATTAATTAAGTCATAAGCACCCACGGGTTTTATTAATACTTGTTGGATATTGTCTGCTTTACGGCGGTGGCTTGGACTTGGCTGAGAGGAATACTCTCATGTCCTTGTTACAGCTTCTACGGGTAATTCGGCATCTAACTCCACTAATCTGACTATCTTAGGTCATGGTTGACTTCCTAGTTGTGGCGCAACTAATGGATTTAGCGAAGTTGAAGCTTCATGATCATTGTTTCCTGCAATTACACCCTTGTTTGTCCCACTTGGATTTAACTTGTTATTGTTGTGATTTGGGAGCGGATCATTGAAGATCTTGAGGGGTGCATTTTGAGGGGAAATTGCCCCTGTAAAAGTATTCGGTGCTGGTGATGTAGGATCTGCCAAGAACATATCTATGAAAAGTTGTCTTTGTTCATCTGGAAAGCGTTGCATGAATTTATTGTAGTCATAGGCATGTTCTAGTGTCATGGCCCCGAATTTTTTGGAAACTACAATACGAATTAGGATTGTAATTCCTAGTTTGTTGGTTCGGTGTATATTGTGGCCCAAAACTTTGATCAAACCATTGTCTATTAAAGTTTTGTTGTTTTTGGTTTGAATTCTGGTTTTGATACCTATTTTAATTTTGATTTGGATCCCGTGTAGGGCTTCACCGTCGTCATTGTTGTTATTGCTGTGGATGATTAAAATCCACTGCATTGATTGTCGGGTAAAGTTGTTGTTTCGTTGATTGTTTATTTGTGGTGGAGTATTCACAACATTTGTCTTTCTAGCCTGATCAGTTACTCCATCCGTTGTCACTCCGTGATTTTTGTTAAGAATTTTAGGTCCTTGATTGACATTCATGATAGTAGGATAAGTTGTAGTGTTTTGGTTGGAGGTGATTAACCTCCCGTTTGCTCCATATGTCTTGCGACCACTATCAATTGCCGCTTGATCTATTCGGAGAGCGCTCTCAAGTACTTCATCGTAAGTCCTTAGTGGAAACTTCTGGACTTCTTCCTTCACTTCTCTGCTAAGAGAATGAAGGAATAAATCACATAGTTCCATTTGATCCATATTTGGAGCACTTTCCGAAGAATAAAGAACTGTACGCCACCTCTGGATGAAATGGGTGATAGATTCATTGTGTTCTTGCTTAATGTGTAAGAATTCCCTGATTCCTGTCCTTAATAGTTTGTTCATGTCAAATGCCTTGATGAACTCTGAAACGAGTTGTTTGAATGAATGGATGGAAGCCTCAGGTATTCTATAATACCAATCGAGAGCGATACCTTCCAAGGTCTTGGGAAATATTTTAGCAACAACCCCATCCCATGGGAGTAGTTCTCGAGATGGCTATTACATAAGACTTGATATGTGTGTTTGGATCTCCCTCTCCTTTGTATTTGGGAAGATTGGGAAGAGGTCTTGGAAGCATGACCCTTCATATGGTGAAATATAAGGGCTCTTTCAAGTATTCTGAATATGTCCCTATCGCATAGGTTTCGACCATTGATGGTGCCTGCTGAGGGAGCGGCGGTGGAATGGGTTGTTGATATGACGTTGCATATGCATTGGTAGGAGCATAAGGGAACCCCTGTGTTTGAGTAAAAATACCGGGAGAGGAGAACATATCCCCTTGTGGTGATTTGGAGTACATGTTTAAGTATGAAGGGGTATTGTCCAAGAATGGATTATTTTGTACCAGATCAGGAGGTATTGGAATGGTGTTAGAAATGGTGGTTCTAATCGGTGTTTGTTGTGAATACTGAGGAGTCATGCCTAACGTGCCTACTCCCGTGAGGATTGGATGGTGTGGAGGATTGGAACTTCCTGCCTGCATGAATTGAGAATTTTGACTTGCTTGGGCAAGTTCTAACCCCCTAACCTTTTCTACTAATGTTGAAATGACTTCATTTGGTGAAGTCACGATATTTTTCCTTGGTGGCATTTGTTGTATATCCTGATGTTGTATAGGCATGTGATATCCTGCTATGAATTGATCGCTGCCCTGCCAAGTTTCTCCGAGGGCATTTTCTATATGCAGTGGCATAGAGGTATTTTCTCGAAAAAAGACCTCGGGTTGTGTTTGTAAACCTCCTATAGGTGGGTACATACTTCGAGAACGTTGTTCATTCCTGGCATAACGTATCAATGTTCATCATCTAAACCTAGGTATGAGTCTGATTGTCTACTAATTTGTGGTCTAAGTAGTACCTGAGGAGACGAACTTGATTCTCTTGTGAGCGTCATATTGTTCGAGCCTGAAGGCTCTGTTTTCCGTGTTTGAGCGAACTGATCCAACTCCTCTGTTCGGAGGGATGAGGTATATCTGATCCTCGAGTTTGTGTTGACAACTGGTTAGTTGAGTAGTTGTCACCCCATACTGAGAGCGAGGGTGATGATTGTCCATTCAGTTGAGCGTAGTATGCCTCAAGACCTAAGAGAGGCCTACCATATGCATCAAATCCCGACATATTCGGGGGGTATATGAATACCCACAGAATAATGGGAAGGAGCGAAGGTGATGGTGAAAGCTAATGAGGTAGTAAAGATGAAAGAGTTGTTTTTAATTTGAAAGAACCAGTAGAAATCTGACTCCAGACCAGAAAGTAGAAAGCTTCACGTCGGGTTCACCAATTTTGTTGGTGAAGCTGATGTGAAGGCTGATGAGGTGGAAAAGATGAAAAGTATACTAATTTGGAAGAACACGTAATAATATGACTCCGAACTAGAAAGTAGGAAGTTCACGTCGGGTTCACCAATTTTGTACGACGGAAAAGTGACAAGCGAGCTTGGGAATCTACAAGTAACTCTTCCTCGCACCTGACCTCCAGAGGTCGTGCTGAGACAACCGGTGGGGATGGAATATGTGTGGGATGTAGAAAAACTAGTTAGGCAATCTAATGTCTTCGACACGCACTAGTGGAAATTGTGAATCTAAGGCAAAGAAGGCCCTCCTAACTTGAACTAGTGTGATAGATTGATCAACAAGGATGAATGCTCGAAGGATCCAATCAATATTGAGCTCTAGCGTGATTCGGTCTATAGGTTGTGGAATACGTGGAAAATGTCCTGGGATAGTTTCGTGTATATCTCCAGATAAGGTCATAGGGTGGATGGTAAATATAATTGACTCTATGGGTGATTCTCTGGCCTAGTCCAAAATTCCCTAGCTTTGTTAGCTGCTACGTCTAATAAGGATAACTGTTCGATGATGATAGGTGGAAGTGGAGTAGACCGGAATACTAGTGTACGTAGGCCAGCGCCTATGTCTGATTCACTTATGGATTCGTTGGGCTGTGGGATTTGTGGGTCACAACCATAGATTCGTATTTGTTATGGACCTGCTATGGTCATATATGGAATCAGTCCCTAATCCCTAGTATCCAGTAATCGTATGCTTTCTCAACTTCTATATTCAGAATCAATAACTATGTGATCTTCTCAAAATATCTTACAGGCGTTCGTGCAACCTGAATTCTTAAGCTGGTATCTATATCTGTGAGTGTGTCTCCTGCGTCTGGCTGTGGGAACCAAAGGATCACAACCAAATGTCTGCTCTCTTTCAAACCCTTCTACAATCATGTAGATATGAATCTAGGGTAATCTGTAGTTTGGTTGATTCGACCAAAACATATGTGCTTTGTCGTCTTCTATGTTTAACCCGCTTAACTGGGAACCAATTTGTTGTAAGTTTACCATTGTTCGGAAGACTTGGATCCTGAGATTTTGATCTATATCAGTTATTGCTATGATGAGATTGGGTTGGGGCACGATTGGCTCGAATACGTATTCTCTGGGCTCTCTAGGTCCCATGATTGTCATACAAAAGCAACAATGAAAATTAACTACAGCAAAGTGAAATTTAACTACGTTAAGTATATCTATAGCATATATGATTTCTCTATTTTTGTATTTTCTAATGAACTATTCGAACGAATTTAAAAGAGTAACTATTTAATATATCTAGAATTGACAGCTAAAATAACAATTTAAAACAAACAAAATAACCGAGTATAGTTATTTGTCTGTGCAGTTGTAAATCTATTCTAAGCAATGAAATAACTGATCTAATCTATTTGAAAGACTCTCGATCCTACCTCAAAAGTGAGGAAAGAATCATAGCCTCTCAGAAGCTATCAATCCCCACAGCTTCCCTGGCAATATCAAAAGTAAAATTGATTGAAATAAAGTGATTGGATACTCTATTTGATATGCTTCTAATTAGAACTTTGAAAGCTATAACCTGGATTCTATAGAACAGTGGTGAATCCGATGGTGTGTGTGGCTATGTCCCCTTAGTGTGATCTCCTCGTTCCTTTGTGTTCACGTGGATCCAGAAAAGCATGTAATGCTAGCATCAACAGAAGTAGATATTGGGACAAAGGCAGCTTAGGATGCAGACTGAATATAATGTGAGTAGGAGAGGGATAGCGCAAGAGTATAGAGCTTGGCTTATGTAATTCCTAGTGGGATTTATTGCGAGTCATGCAACATAAAACATCTAGAACCTGAAACTATCCTATTTGAAGAACAAAACCTGCAACTTTAATGGCTTCCTATTGAAAACAAACTATTTTACTCCAATGGATTGGATAAAATATCAACAGCACTTGCACAAGATGGGTATGTGGCTTCCTAACAGCAAAAAACACTAACTAGGCATGCAATGAAAGAAACTAAGAATTCTAAATAAAATGAAAGACTAATCTATTACAATGAGAAATTCAAAGGCAAATTTGAGGGGCCATTTGCTTGAGCACAAGCCATCTATTTATAGCATTTGGATTTACCCAAGGTAAAAACCAAATAGAACTCTTAAACTATAAACAATGGCAAAACACTATTCCAGGGAACCAAAATCATTAATGCAAGCTTATGGCGGTGAAAAAAATGGTGAATCGTTGATTTTTACGTGAGTTGTGTTAAAAGAGCATTCGGAAAATGCGTAAAGGACCACCACCCCGAGCGGGGCAGCGGTTATAGGACCGCCACCTAGGCAGGGCGCGCCAGAATCAAAGAGCAAAAGGCCAAGAAAAGAGGGAAAAATAGAAAAACAAAGCACGCAGGGGCTAAGCGAGGATGTTAACGCACACTTGGGGAGATTTTCTGGATCCTGAACACCTTGCGAGGAGACTTGATCATCATTGGGGTATGTGTTACATTGTTCTGATAGTGCAGTACCCTACAATTTTGGGTATGTAAAGTGACATTTTTACATTTTCTTGCAAAAACATGTTGTTTATTGTGTTTGTGCAGTCCATGCCTTAGGTTTGGGGATCTAAACCGATCCCAAGCCTTGAGGCATGGCTCGGAAAAGTGAAAATGTAAAATGCGTACGTTTTTGTATAGTATGAACATTGTAGATGCCTCGGACATGCTTCTATTAAAAAAATTAAATGATTAAGATAAGATTTTCATTTATTATTATTTATAGTTTAAATTTATTTTTGTAAATATAAGATATTAGGGTCACTTTGCACCTTATGGAATTAGTCTCACAGCTCCATGAGTCATAGTTTAGGAGATAGTTTTTTATAGTATAATTTGGTCAGTACATAGGTAATTTAAAGGATTTTAGCATTCATCCTAAATTTTTTAGCGTTTAACTTCTACAATTGAAACCCTAAACCCTAGGCTATAAAACTAAACCCTAAACTATAAACCTTAAGCCCTAAGCCCTAAACCCTAAACCTTGAACCATGATCCCTAGACCCTAAAACCTAAACCCTAATCCTTAAGCCCTAAACCCTAAACCTTAAACATTCACCCTTACCCGTGAGCCCTAAACCCTAAGCCTTAAGCCCTAAACCCTGAGCCATAAGCCCTAAACCCTAAACCATGAACCATGAGCCCTAAATGCTAAACCCTAAACCCTGAATTGTAAAAACTAAATCCTAAACCCTAAACCATGACCCCTAAACCCTAAACCTTAAACACTGAATCCTAAACCCTAAACCCTAAACCTTGAACCCTACACGTTTATCCATGAGCCGTAAAATCTAAACCCTAACCCCTAGACCATATACCCTAAGCCCTCATCCCTAAACCCCGAGCTCTAAACCATAAACCCTATACCTTAATCCCTAACATTAAATCCTAAACCCTGAACTCTAAACCATAAACCCCGAACCCTAAACTGTAAACCCTAAACCCTAATCCCTTAACACTAAATCCTTAACCCTAAAACCTAAACCTTAAACCTTTAACCCTAACCATAAACACTAAAACCTAAACCCTAAACCCTAAACCATAAACCTAAACCATAAATCCTAAGCCATAACCACGAACCTTGAACCCTAAACCCTAAACCTTAAACCCTAAACCATGAGCCCTAAACCCTAAACCCTAAACCCTAAACCCCGAACCATATTTCATCAATATTTCCTAGTTTTGTGCCTAGAACCAGCATTGAGTCTACTTATAGAACTACCTTGTTTATGAGAGGTGGGACACATAACTAAATGGATATGACATATACCTTGTGCCTTACAATGTATATTACACATCTCTTAAACTTGTTTCTCCCCACATATACTTGCACTCTTGAATGTAAATGTATTCACACTCGAAAAAAATTTCACATTTCTCATATTTCCATGTATGGTATTGTGCAAGTCAGGATGACCCATTGGAAGATGGAAAAATAACCATCACAACACAAAAATTAATTTGAAAGGAAACATAGAGAATATACCAATGCGGAGGTGTAGGATCATAATTTAATTTTTGCGGTATTCTCTCCTCTGAGAAAGATAAAGTTCTTGTTCTATTGGAATGGATATTAAATTTGATAGAACTTCCCAAGTATTCAAAATAAGCATAAAACAGGGGAATGGTTAAGAACAAAAAGCGGTTATCAATCGCCTAGTAAATATTTCTTGTTTTGTTCTAAATGGGAGTCACCTGGCCTATGAATTAGTGACCTTCCATTCATTGATAATTCCTTATATGATAAACCCATGGATGTTTTCAAAAGCTCCTTCAAAAAGATAGGGGTAGTCATCAATCCTAGTGAAGGGTGTGATGTGATTTCCAAGCAACTTGAAATTCATATAGATTTAGAGGTCATAACACGAATTTACAAATATCTCTATCATTATAAATGAAGCCAAGTAATGGTGTCTCCCTGTACATCCAAGGATCAAGGACTATGGGGTTCTATGGAAGGATTGAACATTCAAGAATATGACATTTCCATCCTTCAAAATATCAACAGATGAAATACATCAAATTGTGATGACTCTCTTTGAATGTTCTACCTACGAAGTCGATGAACCCTTTTCAATTGAATACTCTCTATTAATTACTAATAAGAATGGGTAAGACACAGAACATTACAATTAGTGAAATATTTCCCATGCGATGGGAAAAAGAAGATAACTATAGTGGGTAATATTTCCTTACCCAGAGCCTGAGCCCTAAGCCCTAAAACCTAAACCCTAAACCCTAAAACTTGAGCCCTAAACCCTTAACCCTAAAACCCAAACCCCGAATAGCCATGAGCCAAACCTAAACCTAAACCCTAAACCTTAAATTCTAAACACTAAACCCTAAACCCTGAACCCTGAGCTCGAAACCCTAAACCCTAAATCCTAAACCTTAAAAACTAAACCCTAAACCTTGATCCCTAAACCACCGAACCCTAAACCACAACACCTAAACCCCTTACCACCCGAGCCTTAAATCCTAAAGCCTAAACCCCGAGCCCTAAACCCTAAACCTTGAACTATGAGCTCGAACCTTAAAACCTAAGCCCTAAACCCCAAACCCTGAGCCAAAAAACCTAAACCCTAAACCTTCAACCTTGAGCCCTGAGCCCTAAACCCTAAACCCTAAACCCTAAAACCAAAACCCTAAATACTAAGCCCTAAAACCTAAACCTTAAACCATAAACCCTAAACACAGAATCCTTAAACCCTAAACCCTAAACCTTAAACCCTAAACCTTAAATTCTAAACACTAAACCATAAAACCTAAACCATGAACCCTGAGCCCGAAACCCTAAACCCTAAATCCTAAACCCTAAACACTAAACCCTAAACCTTGAGCCCTAAACCCTAAACCCTAACCCCTAAACCCTCAACCCTAAGCCCTAAACCCTAAACCCTAAACCCTAAGCCCTAAACCATAAACCCTAAACCATGAACCATGAGCTCTGAACCCTAAACCATAAACCCCGAATCATGAGCCAAAAACATAAACCCTAAACCCTAAACACTAAATCCTAAACCCTAAACCCTTGGCCCTAAACCCTAAACCCTAAACCCTTAACCTTGAGCCCTAAACCCTATTCCCTGAACCCTGAGCCCTAAACCCTAAACCTTAAACACTAAACCTTGAATTCTAATCACTAAACCTTAAACCTTAATCATCATTTTAGTAAGGATATCATTTTAGTAAGAAGTAGAAAAGCATCATAGAGTTGATTCGTGGTCACTAAAATGAATTATGGACCAAATTTCAAAATTAGTACCAATTCAAGTAGTGGTAGGGCTAAAATCCAATCCAGAAGGTCAAAAACCTACAAAACAACTATATGTTTTCACAAAACAAAGACCGACTACAATATATATGGCTTGAAAGTTTTAGGTCATTGCTGAAATTCTGAAAATGAGTAAGTACTGACCATATTAGATTTTGAAAAACTATCTTCTAGATTATCACTGTCAGAACTATGGGACCACTTCCATCAGGTGTATAGTGACCCTAATTTCTTATATTTAGTAAAATAAATTTAAAGTATAAGAAATAATAAAAGTATAAAGTAATAATAAAAGAAATCTTATACTTTAAATTTATAAAGTAATAATAAAGGAAATTTAAATTTAAAGTTATAGCAAGAGCGCGTTATAACACATACACATTTTAGGTTCGTGAATTCTTGAGCCTAGGAAAACATAACACAATCATGTTATTGCAAAACGTGATCGCGTTTAGTTCATTTTCAGGTTTTTGTCCACTTTTTGGCCCCCAACTTCGTGCACTTACCCTTGGGAACCATTAAAATGAATTCCCAAGAGTGGTTCATGCATTTTTATTCGAAGGGAGGAATTTAAACTAAAAGTATTAAGATCAAAGTCTCTAAAGTTGGTGAGATCTCACCAGATGTAAAGATTTCTTAGAAAAGGTACGAGAGGGGTTTAGGGCACAACTATTTTCATTAGAAGAACATCAGTGAAATACATTTATAACCTTAGATATGTAAGTAGTTATAAATGAGAACTTAGTTGTGTTTGGAGATATGCCAAAGGATTTACCTCTTAAAGGAGACCACAACTATGCCATCCAACTAGTAACAGGAGTTAAACACTCCAACATCGGACATTATAGGTACCCCTATATGTAAAAGAGTGAGATTGAGAAGATAGTACATGAAATATTAGAAGCATGAATTATTCTTCATAGTCGAGTGCTTACTCTTCTCTTGCCGTTATGGTATGAAAAAAAGATGACAATCGACACATGTGTCCAGATTATAGGGAACTCAATAAGTAAAAAGTGAAATATAAGTTTCATATTCATGTAATTGATGATTTGCTAGATGAGTTGCATGGTGTTGTTTACTTTACAAAACTTGATCTTCATTCAGGATATCATCAAATTAGAATGGGGGATGAAGATATTCATAAAACATCCTTCAGGAAATATGAATGCCAATATGAGTTCTTGGTAAATCCATTTGGACTAACAAATGCACCCTCTACATTTCAAATCTTGATGAATTCTACCTTTAAGCCATTTTTGCGGAAGTTTGTTTTAGTGTTCTTTGATGATATATTAATCTATAGAAAAACATGGGAGGAAAACCTGCATCATGTCAATAAGGTGTTGGAAACTCTTGAACAACATCAAATTTATGCAAAGCCTTCTAAGTGTTCATTTGTAGTCAAGGAGGTTAAATATTTGGGTCATATTATCTCTTACAAATCTGTTAAAGTGGATCATAACAAGATAAAATCTATGCTTGAATGGAAGGTTTCCAAAACCATAAAAAATATCAATGATTTTTGGGGCTTACAAATTATTATTGTATATTTGTAAGGAATTATGGCAAAGATAGCATCACCACTCACAAATTTATTGAAGAAGGACTATTTCCATTAGAATGTGGAAGCTACTATGACATTTGAGAAGTTGAATGAGGCCATGCGCATCACCCTAGATTTTTCCAAAAATTCATTGTTGAATGTGATGCTTCATGGTATGGTATGGGGTCGATACTCATGTAAAAGGTCAACCCATTGCATCTAAGATCCGCTAGTTCAAAGGTAAGAATACATCAATACCAATTTATGAGAAGTAAATGCTATCCATACTTCATGCAATGAAACAATGGAAACCATATCTAATGGATAGACATTTCAAAGTAAAGACAGATCAAGATAGTTTGAAATACTTCTTAGAGAAGTGTTTATCATATAAAGAAAAACATAAATGGGTCCAAAAATTTTTGGGTATGATTTTGAGATAATATGCAAGAATGGGAAGGAGAATGTAGTTTCCAACGCTCTATCTCGAAAGGAGAGTCAATTTTTGTGTGCCATATATGTATTACGAAGGATTGGATAGAAGATGTAAGGTCCGAATGGAAAAATGACCTACGTATAGAAAATATCATTCATAATATTCAATAGGATCCAAACATGTCATACAAATTTGTATGGAAAGGAGATGCTTTATGGTACAAAGATATATTATACCTATGTAAGAATTCAACCCTTAAAAATAGGGTTCTATTTGAGCTCCATACTTCTCTAGTAGGGGGCATTTTGGATTCTTGAAGACTTATCATCGAATCAAGCATGATTTCTTCTAGGAAGGGATAAAATGGGATTTCCAAATTTTTTTTGGCAGAATTCAAGGTTTATCAGCAAAATAAGGGTGAAACAATTAAGTCCCCAGGTATTTTACAACCTCTATCTATAACTAACCGTGAGGTGGGAAGAGTTTTCCATGGAATTCATCACAGATTTCCAAAATCGAAGGGAAAAAATGTTATCATGGTGGTGGGGGATAGAATCACCAAATATGCCCATTTTTTAGCCTTATCACATTCATTTTTGTGAGTACAAGAATAAAAACTTCATGGATACAATTCAAAAGCTACATGGGACACTTTACGTACCCAAATTTACATAGTGTTACATTGTCGATACAGTTCAAATCCCTAATAATGATAAATATAGATTCCAATGGTATCCAACTTTAATTTCTCACTTGTAACATGTTCTTGTAGCTTATTGTACCTTTCATTTCTTATGTATTTTCAAACTTTTCCCGATTTCCTCGGAGTTTTGCAACATTTTTCCTAACCTTTTGGCCTTAAGTTATGTAACTTTCGTGGTGGTTGCGCAATTGTAGAGGAGGTTACGTAACCAATGATCTTCCTAGAGGTGTGGTTACATAATTTCCGTGATGGTTGTGTAATTACCGATCCGCATGCACCGATGGTTCCATGTAATTTTATCCAAGACTTAAACAATGTGTTCTGTACACATGTTACCTTCTTCCAACTCACTTTTCTCACACGTTTCTTGGCTAAATCAATTTTTTCAGAGTTTTATAGATACATATGAAGTTATCCTCATGTACTTACTATTTTTAGTAGGTTAACTTTCCCTCCCATGAGTGATGTGGCACTTCTTAGCTGCCAAGTGGGATGGACCAATTCTCTACCATCTTTATATTAAAACCAAGATTTTTCCCGAAGCATTGGTTGGATTATTTTGATTTAGAATTACACTTTGTTATGCTACCAAAATCCTACCAAGAAGTACACAAGAAAACATAGTTCATTTTCCTTATTATTATCTTTCTTGCATTGCTACTGATCGCTTTCTACAAACCAGCTAGCTCCAAAATTTATTAATTTCTTCCTGACACTACCAACATAGCTCCCCTGGACACATTTAGATATCTCATTGGAAAAGAAACTGAGGGATCACAAAGCATAACCAACATTGGAATTGTCTCTACACTACATTTCTAAGTTGGAGGTGTTATTTACATTCCTAGAAGCTTTCTTTAGTTATTTAGATCTTGATTCAAAATTCTATTAGAATACCATTTGTTTTAGAGAAGTAGAATTTACATTATTTTAATTTCATGTAAGAAGCGTTGATTAAGGATTTCTTCTCGAGCTCATCCCTATGGATTTTTCCGGCAGGATTCGAAGGAAGTTCCTGTGCACAAAGTTTCTTAATTATTCACTATCAATTTATGAGTAGATTTTATTGCATTCATTATTTAGATTTCATTAGCATACGAGCAAAGCTTATATTGAAATCTACCTCCCTACCTATCCCTGTGGAATGATTAACTAAAATGTAAATATTATGGTGTAATCTAATATTATGCATATGAGTAAATAACAACTGAATAAATGAAAGAAATGACTCAAGCCACTAATTAAATAGAAATGTAAAACCCTAATGTACAAGAGAGGGTTAAGAAGTCCTTAGATTATTCAAGAATGTGTGAGACTGTGTTGCAGTGTGAACTAGGTGAACAGGAGGAGGAAATGATGACACAAAAGCTTGAGTAAGTACAAATATGAGATATCTAATTGAACTAGGGCACCTAGAAAGGGACAGGGGCACTTGTGGGCACCATATTATGAGATCTGGGCACTCTGGTATGTTGAAATGGCACTCAAAACCCTCTTGTGAGGTCTCACCGGATGTTTTCCCGTAGTTGCTTCTGTCACACTTACTTCACTAGACCGTGTCGGTCGTGTCGTTGTAAATCGAGATGAAGGAAATACCTACAAAACCTCGGACAAAGCATCAAAACCATAATAAAGAAATATTAAGATGAAGGGGTCGATCATCCTCAATGGCCACACTAGCATACTTATTAAATGAGCATTGTACTACATCTTAGAACCAATGTAGTTCTAGGTGTGTGTGTGTGTGTGTGTGTGTGTGTGTGTGTGTGTGTGTGTGTGTGTGTGTGTGTGTGTGTGTGTGTGTGCGCGCGCGAGAACCGTGCCCTAATTTTCTTTTGTGTTAGTCACACTTTTTGAAGTAGCAAGAAAATAACTAGATGTATAATGTAGTAAATGTGTGCATGGAAACAATAGACTCCCATCCTATGAAGTGTGATGTAGATGAACCAACCTTGTGTGCCTTGTGATGGAGCTAGATGGATGTAAATGTAGCTTTAGGTTCCTTTGATGGATGCAACTCTAGATGGTGATAGTAGATGCTTAGTGCTTGGTCCCTCATTATGGTATCATAAATTTATATTTATATGGTTCTTTTGATCTAATTTCATAATTAACCCCAAAAAGGCCAACCACTAACAATATGGAAAGCTCAAATGACTAGAAAGTGCCTAAAAGATGAGGGTAAAGTGTAACAAGGATCAAGGTGCCCCGAATGGGACTAGGTCACCCGAGGCACCATAGTCTGGGATAGGCACCCCTATTAGGGATAAAATGATGAAAAATGGAAAAATGATTGGGCGAGTACATGCGGGAGGTTAGAAGTAATGACAAAAGTAAAGTAAAATGGCCAAAGGTTATGGGTTATATAGTACTTTCTTCACCGAAAAATAATATGAATAGTAGTATGAGACTGGGACTAAATAATATCCAAAGTGCATGATTTTGTGTATACATTTCCCCCACTTTATGTTGGTGAGTGGAACACTTGGTAACATAATGTAGATAGAGATACATACCCGATGTCCATGTAGAGTGATGTCAAAAGTGTGCCGATGGACTAGACAAAGCATGGAGTGAAAAAAAGATGAAGCATGGAGACTAAAGATGTAAAAGAGAAAAAAGTGATGAGAGTGAACCTAGGGTAGAAGCATGTGTGTATATGCTGATGTATGTGAGGTACCTACATGTTAGTATAAGGTAGAAATGATCTAATAATGTTGTTGTTGTTGAATTATTGTTGAGCCCCTAAAAAGACTAAGTACCTGAGGTGCGAAGGGTTTTGTCGGGTAACAAAGCGAGATGCAAAGGCTCGCATAAAATTATCTTCAAGAAGAGTGCAGAGGTTCAAGCCCAGACATAAAAGGCTCTAGACTTAGAGTTAGTTATAGTTTAGTTATCATTAGGAGAAAGCTTGCATGCTTTAGGGTACTTGAGTATGGTGGAGCATGATGACATTTGGCATGCGACCTACTCTTGAGTGATGAATAGGTGGTGGAGGGAAATTCCCACCCTTCTCTTGATATGTATTGATTTTCATGGAAAAAAGAGAGAGAGAGAGATGCGAGAGAATGTTGTTGGAACTTCTTGAGTAGAGTCATTGTAGGGTTAGAATGTTGTTATGTTGATGTATCTGGTCTGATTATGATTCTTATGATGTATTTGGCTACTGTAATAATGGTGGATTAATACAATGGTGGTTTTTCTAATATCAATGCTTATGGATCCCAATATTTGTGTTTGTTTATTGTGTTCATGGTTTAGATCTGATTCCTACATGTTGTTTTTGATGTTCATAGTCATAATATGGTTCATCTATGCTTGGGTCTAGTTTCTTTATCCTTGTTATAGGATGTATGCATTTACGATTGTGCACTACTCTACCATTCATGGTAACATTCTTGACAAATCTCACATAAAAGAGGGGCTTGGCACCTTCGCACTTTGGGTGAGCACCTAGTTTAGGTTTAGGTTGGGTGATATGTCATTGTGCCTGGGAATTAAGGGTTAAGAAAAGTGACTACATCTTGGTTCCATTTCGGGACCTCTTTTGAAGTTGTTGCAAGGATGGTGTGTGATGGCAGAATGCTTGACCTTGGCCAAGCATGGAGACTTGGCTTAAGAACATGGAGGATGAGTTTACATAGAGATTCAACACTTGGATCTAAGTTTGATGCATGTACATGGGTAGAGGAGCATCTTGTATCATGAGCTCTATGAGATGTTATTTTGCTATTTTTTTCTAGTAGAAATGTATATGAATGGTTGTCAACGTATGCATGCATCGAGGAAGAGTTGGTATTATCAACCTCATGTTTGGACCCAAGAAGATTATCAATGGCTACATGATGTTGATCTGATCTTGGACTCGTGTTGTTGATCATTGGTGGAGTGGTGTGTTGACTACTACACATTTGGAGTACGTGGTTTCTACTTATTCTTTCCCAGAGGTTGTTGAGTTTGAGTTCTTGTGAGAACCGAGAGGATATTTCTTGTGTGCTTTACCATTAGCCATTAAGATCTTGATCATCACTCTGAGTTTAGAAGCATTTCCTATGGCTAGCTAAACTCCCACTAGGTGCACGGGGTGTAGAAGTAGGTGTGGTAAGAGATGGTGGATCCTACGAAAAAAAGAGAGAGAGAGGAAAGGTGGCTCAAGTATAATGAAGCGGGAGAGGGAATTGGAAAAAACGTGAGATTGTAGGAGTGATGGATGTATGGAGGTAGACATTACAAGAAGGATTTGAGGTTCACATGGAGGACGTGGAACCTAAGTAGTCTTGTGCTACCCCATCTTGGAAAAAAGTGAAAGAAGAACCCCTCGGCTTCTTGATGAGATCTCATTAGATGAAGAAAGGAGATGGACCATAGGCATGCATTTGAACCCACATGGTGACCTAACCCTTGCGCTTAGTTTTCCAATTCTGAGACAAGTATTGCTAGTCTAGTTGGTGTTGGTGTTGGTAAGTGAGAAACATCAGTAGATATCATTTTTCATTGAATTCATCTATGGCCACAAACATTTCCTATGTTTGGTGGTATCTATCAAGCATGTCATTTGGACAAGGTGTGGGTGCACATAAATGTGGGTATCACATCTAGAAGTAGTTCAACTTCACAGACTATTGGAGCTCAGTTTAGCACAATGGTGGGAATGCAGAGTAGTAGCACTACTACTTTAGGCCATGTACCTACTATAGGAGGAGGATCTGGTGGATCTGGAGGATCAGGAGTTAGTGGATCTAGTGGATCTAGTGGTGGAGGAAACACAGAGGGAATCAGGGTTTTGGATCTAGTGGGCAAGGACCACAACCCCATCAACAAGTATTTTATGAGATGTCTCTTCATTTACCTATTATAAAGGTGTTGAGGATGCTACAGAGTACATGTACACAAGTGTGAATTTCTATGGCACGCTAAGGGGATCACTACCCCGAGAGGAAGGCAAGCTATTTTTAACTACATTGCAGGGGGCACATGCACATAGCTAGTACCAAAAGTATGACCCACATCAGATGGTGGTGGATTATAATGTTATGTGATGCCTTCTTGGTGGAATTTCATATTCCTAATTTGAGAAAATAACATCAACGTGCTCAAGGAGATTCAATAGGTATGGAAGAGAGTGTGTGGGAGTATGATGTGCACTTTAAGACTCTCTTGTCAATTTATCTTATGATATCCATCCCTCTCAACATGCTCAATGGTTTTTGGAGGCTTGATAACACCTTTCAAATGAGTGCTTTCACATAAGACTTTCATGGATCCACATGAGGCCTTGGAGGCTACTCTACACGTTGAGGCCATTGGAAGCATTGATACTAGGTAAGTCCCTTTTTGGAGGCACATTTCTTCCATGGCAAAGAAAATTGAAAAATTGTCTACAGTGAATTCAACACATGAGACTCACAATGGACTTTGGTGTATAGATTGTGAAGTAGAAGGACACACCAAGGATAGTTTCCCTCAAAATTTGGTGCATGCCATGTCATTAGATTGTGAAATCTATCATGGGGATCATGATCCAAGTAGATTCCCATTTTTACAACACGCACTCCATAAGAATGTGTCTTTCTATTGTAATATTTGTACATCTACTACTCATGATATGAAGGATTTTGGTTGATAGACCAGATTCATGATGTAATTGATATTGGTGTGCCCAGACCAACATTTGCAAATAGTTCTAAAAATGAGGGGCATCAATATGAAGGGTGCAAAGATGGCGGAGGAAGGGGAAGAAGAATTTTTGAGGATTCGAGGTCATAGTGTGTCATGGGAGGAGGAAGGAGTGACTTCCCCATGGAACTTGTTTCAATTATGGATCTATGGATCACTACAAGCGTGAATGCCCATTTTTTAATGCTCATGGTGCGAAAAGAAACATAAGTATGAGAGTTCCCTTGATTTGTATGATCACATGAGCCAAAATCATAAGAAGAAGGACAAGGGCATGGGAATGGTTAGTGTGAAGCATGTGAGCCCTGTTCATGCCTAAGGTAGCACCTAATCCTAAGTTGGAACTTGTATTAGTAACTACACATGCATTGAAGCTGTGTGTGCTAGAGAAATACCAAAGCAGAGGCCTCTCATTACAAGAGAAGAAGTATTGCATGGAAAGTACCCTGATCCACTTATCAGAAGGAGGTTTACCAAGAGACTATGGAGGTTATTAGAGTTTGCAAGGAGAGATTCAATGCTTGAAAGAGAGTTCATGAAGTTAGAGTAGGAAAAGAATGTTGAGATCCCTCATAAGGATGTTGATGATGTCAAAGAGGTATGTAAGATGTTGCACCAGGAAAATATCATTCCCTATTAGGAGAGTGGTTGAGAGGAAAGATACCATGTTGGAAGTGGGCATGAGAGGTAGATCTTACATGCTAATTTTCCCCCTCATAGTCTTGATTATGAAAAGGAAATCACATTGAATGTGGTAGTTGATGGATGGCTCTAAGAAACATACTAATTGACATAGTGTAGAGGTTAATGTTCTTACTTTGGATGCATGGAATCAGATGGGGAGACCACCATTGCAGCCATCTTCAAATGTGTTGTACATGGTGAATAGAACTAAAGCTACACCCATCGGAGTTTTGAAGAATGCTTCCATAACCATTCAAGGGGCCAAGTTCACTGGGATTTTGAAGTCTTAGCACTTTTTGAGGAAGATAGTTTTCCAACATTACTTGGATGCCCTTGGTGTTATGTGAATAATGTTGATTTGTGCTTTAACAAAGGATACATCAGTTTTGAGAACAAGGAGGAGCATGTAATTATTCCACTAACAGATGGGAGGTATACACCTTATGTAGAGCCTTTGGGTGAAGAGGACATGGATAAAATTTATGTGCACACCATCAGAGACCCAAAGGTTATTGAACCATCGAGAGAAGGAGTCATTCAGTGGGATGATGCTCAGTCCATGAGTGATATGACTAGCATTGCATGTGATAATTGGGCACATGGGACTTATGAGTTGGTTGGGAGAGAATTGAAGGGCACTGTGACTCGAGTTTTCAAGGCACTTTGGTTAGGCATCTGGGAGGAAGAAAATTACCAAGTTACACTTTGGAGAAGGTAACCTTGATGTATTTTTGCATGCTATGGAAGTTCCAGTGGACCTGTGAAGTAGAACAAGGAATATGCTTATTTATACCTTACATGGAATAACAATGCATTGTGGTGGATGACTCATCGGGATAATCTTATAGAGTGGCATGAAGTAAGAATCACGTTCTCTATTAGATTTCTCCAGAACAATGCACCTTCAAAGATATGTGACTATCATGGGAAGGAATCCACCTCATACCACATTTAGAATGTGAGAGAGCCTAGACAGGAAGGCCCAGAAGCCTTACCCCCTTCACTCTAGGTGCATAAGTTCTATTCCACCTTGCAAGGTTGTGCACATGTGGTATGTCTATTCAGAGTTACATCGTCAGACAAGAAATTGGCAGAGTTGATGGTAGGTGTTATTCATACTTTTGAGTATCTATCTTCTAAACCACCAATGAATGAAGCTTTGTAGGTAGTCAAGCACCTTACTCTGGGAGATAGTGCCAAAGATGAGGACCTCATCCTAGATTTTCTAGGGGAACCTGATTTGGAGGTGCACTTTGAAGAAGAAGAAATGGATGAAGTACAATTTGAGCACACCTACCTAGAAAAAGAGAAAGGAAAAATGGTGTACTTGATAGATGATGAGGAAATAGAGAACCTAGATGTTGATCATATAGAGGGTACATGTGAAGTCTTGGATAGTGTAGATGAGAAGGCACACACTTACCATAAGCCTTTGAAGACAAAGAAGGTCAACATTGGCACAAAAGCAGAACCAAAAGAAGCAATCATTGGTGATTACTGGATAAACCAAGAGGTTTCAAAGATAATTGAGCTATTTGTGACTTCCAAGATTTGTTCCCATGTGGATACCATGAATTGAAAGGGTTCATCACTCATTGGGAGAGATGTGGATTAAGTTGAAGGAAGGTGTGCACCCGATTAGGAAAAGGCCTTATAGGATGAATCCTAATCTGTGTGAAGGTGAAAGAAGAGATTGATAAAATGTTGGAATCTTGGGATCATTGAAGCCATTAAAGAGTCTTGAATGGGTTAGCCCAATGGTGATTAGTATCAAGAAATATGGGAGGATAAGGATTATGTGGACTACAGAGATTTGAATGTTGCATGTGTTATAGATCCTTTTCCAATGCCTTTTACTAGGAAATCTTGAAGGTGTAGCAGGGAGGCACGAAATCTACTCTTTTACAGATGGATTCTCAGGGTATCACCAGGTAAGGATTGTAAAATAAGACCAAGAGAAGACTACTTTCACCACTTGAATGGGGAATTTTTTCTTACATGGTTATGCCCTTTGGACTTAAGAATGTGCCTATTTGTATTTTCACGCATTGTGGTGCAAGCATTTCAAGACTTTATTCATAAGTTTCTACAAGTCTACCTAGATGATTGGACAGTGTATGGATTAGTGAAAGATCATTGTGACAACTTGAGATTGATGTTTGAGAGGTGTAGATAGTTAAGTATCTCTCTAAACATTAAGAAATGTGTCTTTTTACTCCTTTTGGCACATTGTCTAGGTCATATTATTTGTAAGGAAGGTTTATTGGTGGATCCTTGCCAAAGTTGTTATTTTTTTGGTTTGGAGGAGCCTACCAATCAAAGTGCAATGCATGTATTTTTTTGGGGCATATGGGTTACTACAAAAATTCATCAAAGGCTATGCCAGATTTTCATGCCCTTGGAAGAACTGTTGAGGCATAAGGGAAAATTTCACTTGGGATGAGGCACAACAGTGGCTTTTGATATGTTGAAGGAGAAGCTTACTACTGCGCCCATTTTACACTTTCCCTCTTGGGACAAATCCCTTTCATGTGCATGTGGATGCATCAGGGATGGAAATTGGAGCAGTTAAGCACACATCCTAGAGAAGGGATTGTTGATCACCCTTTGTGTTTTACAAGTAGAAAGTTAACTCCAAGCTGAGCAAAATTACACAACAATGGAGCATGAAAGCATTGTCTATGATTTATGTGCTACATAAGTTTAGGTAAGTACTTGTTGGCTACTCCATTTATCTTTTACATAGATCACATGGCACTTAAGTATTTGTAAACAAGCCTATTTTGTAGGGGTGCACATATATGTCATTGGATCTTGTTATTTTAGGAGTTTGACTTTTCAGTCATAGTAAAGCCAAGAAAGAGAAATTCAAGACTTGACCATCTTTCAAGAATTAATTCAGGTGAGGATGCGTAGAGCATTGAAGACACAATGTCGATGCATAATTTGTTCAGATTACAATGTATGCCCTCTAATTTGGAGGATATTGTTATCTTTTTATGAACAAGTGTGGCACCTGATGGAATGAAGAGTATAGAAAAAAAAAACTTTCCATTCATGTCACACCTTACATGTTGATTAGTGGAGATCTATACAAACTTGGTGGGATGATATTTTGTGCATTGTGTGTACTACTCAAACATGAGCATGTGGGTATTATGGAGGAATCTCATGGAGGGATTTTTGGTGGACACTATGCAGGGCAAGCCACCACGCAAAAAGATTCTGATGGCTGGCTTGTGGTGGGAAACATTGTACAAGGATTACAAAGAATATGCCAAGGGATGTGATCATTTCCAGTGCCTTGGGAAGCCTGGCATAGAGATGAAATTTCATTGAGGCCTATAAAGTGTGAAACCTTTTGAAAAATGGGAAATTGACTTCATGGGCCCTATTTCCCCACCGTGTAGGACTAGGTCACACTACATCATTACTTGTACATATTATCTTACAAGGTGGGGAAAAAACACCTACAAAGGATTGCACTACAACTACTATATGCAAGGTTCCTTTGGGAGAATATCATAAGTAGGTATGGATGTCCATTGAGTTTAACAAGTGATAGGGGTACTCATTTCTTGAATGAGACTGTTAGAATATTATTGGCAGAGTTTATGGTAGCACATCATAAGACTACACCCTATCACCCACAAGCTAATGGAACTGGATTGAAAAGCTTTCAACAAGATTTTGAGCCACACATTGACAAAAATATCATGATGTTGGAAGGAAATATTGGGATGATAAAATTTTTTGTTGTACTTTGGTCATATAGAACAACCTACAAGAGGTTGAACAAAGAAACACCCTTTCAGTTGGTGTTTGGTACAGAGAGGTTGTTTTACTTGGTTGAGTTCATGTTACCATCCCTACATATACGCATGCAGGAGGATTGGATGATGAGAAAGCACTTGAAGAGTGCATAGAAAAACTGATGCAGTTGGATGAGAGGTGCATATAGCTCATTGGAGCCAAGAAGATAGAGAAAAAAGACAAAAGGCTTGACATGATCGACACATTAAGAACAAGAAGCTTGAAGTTGGACAGATGGTTCTTTTGTATGACTCCAAGTTTTTGTGCCATCTTGGAAAGTTCCAAGTGCATTGGTTGGGACCGTATGTTGTGACCTATATACTTGAATCAGGTGCACTTTTTCAGTTAGAAGCTTTGGATGGCACACATGGTTTCTAGTTACTTTAATGGGAGTAGGTTGAAGCCCTACTATAAATAAGTCTTCTTGGTGTTTGTAATAAGGTAGTGTTTCCATTTAGCTTAGGTTTTCCTTTAATGCATTTTCCTTTATATGTGTTTCCTTTCATCATCATTATGCTTTTTTTTTTAGTCTTGTGTTGTGTTGTGCATTGGCACACGCCAATATAGCTATTAATTATGTTTAAGTGATTCCATGCATAGAGGACCACACATACATTTAGTGTGGGGTGGATTGAAGTATAATGTGGAAAATGGTTGGCACATTTCTAAGGGAGGTTGGATTGATTGAAAAATCCTTCTAGGATATTGGTGCAAGGTAGAAAAAAATGGTTTGTATTGTATGAGAGGTGTTTTGAGGAAGGTTGAGATGATTGAAGACCACGTAAGAGAGAAAAAAATCATCACACAGTGTAAACGTGAGGTAGGTGGTGGCATGGGAAATTACTTAGTGGATAACACAGAGGTTAATTACTTCACATAGTGAGGCATGTGGGAGGAGGTCTATGGCAGTGAAGTAGTGTTAGCACACCAAAAGGTTACAAATATAATGCATGAGAGGTGGGGTCATGAAAGTTTACTTAAGTGGAAAAAGTAATTTTTGTTAAAAAGTAACTTTAAGACACGTGGGTCAAAGGACGTTGAGGTCATGGAAAAGTATAAATAGGGGGTGAGGGTAGTCATTTTAACTACCTTGCCTTCAAAAAAAAATTTGTGCTCTCCAAGTGATTGAAGTGTGATGAGGGTGTGATAAAGAAGTGAAGTACTTTTACAAACCAATGGAATTTTTAAACTGTGATGAGACCTTGTGGAGTGGCAAGTGGAGTAAATAGTGAGGCAGTAGGGGGTTGCGTAAGAGTGAAGCTATCAAATTCGGAGAGAGCTCGGGTAGACAAGGAGAAGTTGAACACCTAGGGCATGGAGTGAAGGAATGAAAAATGGCACCAAGAAAGCCATGAACCAAGAGACCAGTGGTGGAGAAGGAGGAACCCATAGAGATATACTCAAAATGTAGTACCCCCTGGGTGTGATCAAAGTAGAGAAGTGGAGTTCAAAGATATATAGGTGAAAAATTAGTGAGTTCAACCATAGAATAGAAGAACACAAAAATTTGATGCATGGGTGGATCTGTTAAAGATGTCCTAGGGTTAGATGAGCTCAAAACCCTAGGGTTGATGACTTGGTGCAACAAGAGTTACATAAAACTAGTTTTGTAGCTATGGGAGCTTCCCTTCTTTGCTAAACCCACCCCTCTCTTCGGTGGTTAATGTCATGGGTGCACAGGAATTTTTCTACTTTGTGGGGAGAAGAATGAGAATTACATGCTAGTTGATAAGGAGAGTGATAGGCCTATGAAAAACACTTGGTGAGGATATGGCACTCGACCTATGTGCCAACGTGAAAAATTGAAGAATTGAAAAGCAGTTGAAGTATGATAAGGGGGAAGGGCTCAGGTCATTGCAGATCTAGATGATCCAACATTAAGGGTCACTGCCTAACTTATCAGCTACAAATTGGGTGCATCAAAATGGTGGATGGAGATAAATAAAGATACATACATGTACATTGTGTATAGAGTAGTATCAAAATGAGCACACTATAACTTCACACAATTCATTACAAGAGTATCATTGAGGAAGCGTGGTAAAAAAAAAGATGGAGAAAATATCACGTGGGGTCCATCCTACTATTAATCATATTTTGGGAAATTGGCATCCCCGATGGACCAGATGGGAACATGTGGGTTTACCCACCAGAGCACTCATCTCCTACAGTGTAATTTTTATAGTTCACTTGTGATGGCTCCATCATGAATGCCTACAAGACCCAATGAAAAATGGTATGAGAGACTCGTGAGGCCTTTGAGAATGAGTGGTGTATTCTTCTGAGTTTTAGTAGTTTTAGGGGACCAAGTGAAGTTTGCAGTTATGCAACACTTCAACTTGGAAAATTTAAAATGGCCAATGGAGAAATGGGGCCATGGTGCAAAATTTTGTTTGCATTCACTACGTGAAATATATGAAGTGTGCCATCAATCAGCTGAAAGATGCACAAAAGTTGACCATTGATGCCAAAAAAGTGGACTCTAATGTTCACACCCTTCATGCATGACCTACAAGTATGATGTGTGAGGTGCCATATATGTCAAAGTCTTGGAGAAGACTTCCTTATATCTACATCCACAAATCAATGTCACTATCAAGGGCTTCATCCACCGAGTGTTCATGCAGCTGCACCCTAAGATGCAAGGGGAGTTGAAGTGGAGGTTATAGAATCCACCTTTCCAGAGGCCAAGAGAGGCATTCCCACCTATGAGAGTGGTCCAGAAGAAGAAGAGAGGAAGAAGAAGAAGAAGGAAGTGAGGGGAAATTGGACACTTCCAAGAAAAGGAAGTATTATTCACATGGAGCAGCAAAGGGGGGCATAGGTATGTCATCATAGGGGGGTAGTTGCTTCATAACTAGAGCGCATAGAAGTTAAACAACCCAAAGAAGAAGAGAGAGAAAAAAAAATCCTAAGGTACATGATGTCTCCAGTTCTGTGATGGAGACAAGCTCGGAAGATGATCACACCATGTTTTAGAGAGGAACTCGAGGCAGAGCTCGAGGAGAAGAGAAGAGAAGGGCCAGGAGAAGGCCAAGGAAGTAGTTGATGCATGCGCAAGGGTAAAGATGCCTACATGGAGGAACCTATGAAGATTCCTGAGAGAAAATTCACCTATCCAACCCACCAACCAGAAAGAGAAGAATAAAGGAGACTCCTTTGTTATTAAGGAGGATAAAGGGTTTGTTGTAGGATCAAGCACCCCGAGGAAGCAACACAAAAGTGCAAGGTGGAGAGGAAGAGGTGGATGCCTAGGTCCCCTCATATGGACTTCATGGATAATCCCATGAAGGTGTTGTGTGCATGATTCCAGAGCACCGTTTCCTAGAGAGAAGTTACATGCTTGGGATCTCTTAGACCATAGATGGGGGCATAACGAGGACCAAGAAAATGATAAGTTGGAATCTGCATTGTCATGTAGAGGAGCCCAAGTTTGAGGTCAATGATCATGTGATCGAGACCATCTATTTGAAGAAAGGAAAGGGGTGAATTATAAAGTGGTGGATCCAAGCCACCTTACAGATGAGAAGATGTGCAATGCACTGCTGCTAAAAATATGTCCTCGGAAGTCATAAGGTGGAGCTTGGATGCATAGGGGTGACTATTTGGACCTTGGTCACAGATCAAAAGGGGAAGGAAAAGGAAATAGAAATATTGCACCATGGTTTGAAGGGAAAACAACACGTGGAAAAGAAGTGTATGATCGAGTTGGCACCTTGGTTAAGAAAGTCTTGGAACAATGCCCGACATTGGTGAGCCAAGCCAAGATGGACTATAATGATGAGATGGAATATTTGGAAGACTTGGTGGGGATGTTGTTGGTCAACATCAAGGATGGCATGCGGGACCCACAACAGAGGAGCTCATAAGGGAGAAGGAAAACAACAAGATTGTTTTTGAAGCCCAGATTACTTGAGTTGGAGGACTTTCTCACCCAACTCAAGGAGGAAAACATATTAGAAATAGGGGCTTCAACAGTTGTCGAAAATGTGAGCCCATTATTGATGTGTGAGTCATAGATGAAGAGGCCATCCTAAAGGCCTTACAGGAGAAGGTCTCGACAAATAAGATCAAGTGTGCCTAGTTGATAATCAATCACAACAGAAAGGATAAGATAAATACCAAGTGTGAGAATATGAATTTTGATTGGTGAGCTCTGAGATTCTATCACAGAATGTATGGATGAGTTTGAGGGAGCTTGCATGGAGCTAGTGGTGGTCATAGAAGAGCTCAAGGGAAAGTTGAAGAAATTACACTAGAACAGGTACCCAACATAGTGGAGGAAGCAATGCCGAAAAAAATCAATGGCCAAACTGGAGGCATGGAAATAAGTTAAAGGGGAGATAGATGTGGAGTTCCTTGAACTCCTCTAGTTAACAATTTAGACTGTTGCAAAATACAACATTTTTTCCTTAGCCATTTTTGGATCAATGGAATTTCATACAAAAAGTGAAGAAGAATTGCCGAGGGTGGAAATCAAACTAGTGTGGGGTAATGTTGAGCCCCTAAAAAGACTAAGTACCTGAGGCACGAAGGGTTTTGTCACACAACAAAGAAGGTGAAAGGATAACACAAAAGTAGCTGAAGAGTATGGAGGTTCATGCCCAGTGACAAAACAAGCTCGATACTTAGCCATTTTGGGCCACAAGTTAGAGTTGTAATGAAGAACACGTGGAGATGTGACCAAATTTGATTATGGATAAGGATAAAGCATGGAGACTTACAGCCCAAGAAAATCCTACTTTAGGATATGATCATTATGCTAGGATTAAGAGATGTAAAGTAGAGTTAGAAACCTATACTAATAGCCTAAGGCATGTTTAACCTCTTCTAAAGCCATAAAGTGCTTTTTGGATTATTCATTTGTCCCACATGCACCCAAAGTCTTCCATTTCTTGGAATTGGAAAACTATAAATACCCCACTACCCCTAGACCATTTCTAAGAACACTTCCTCCTTTCTAGCATAAACTATAATATTTTTTTAGGATTAAGAGATTCTTTTCATTTTTTTATTGAGCTATTTTCTTTTCTATTGCACTACACACTCAAGATTTGAGTAAATGGGAAGAACCATGTGGATTTGTAGCCATTAATGGTGAGCTCTCATTCTCATAATCATAAACTGATTACTTATGATCTTTATTAGGTTTATTTATAAAGATTTTTAGAATAGAGGATAGCTAGGCATGTTAATTTTTCTTGTTTACTTCAAGATTAATGCATGCAAAGCAATGAATACTTGTTCATTTCTTATCATGATGGTCCATTGATTTGTTTCTTTAAAGATTTGGGGTTTTTAAGTGTTCTTACCCCATTTCATAGCTTTTTTGCAAACTTTTCCTTGTTCACATTTGGTGCGCCTTAAAGTGGGACTTACTCCATAGTCCTTTAAAAGTTATTTTTGAGATTTTCATTGCCACATTTAACCATTTTCATGCTTTTAGGGTTAAATAGTTTATTTTCCAATAGATTTATAACTTTAAGTAGGCTAAATCTCCCTTTTGCATGAATGTTTAATGGGTTAAAGCTAGAAATAGGTTTTAATGGTGAAAAGCTAACCTATTTGCTTTTTTGAAATTTTCATTTCCGTTTTCTTTTTTGGTTTACAGGGGTATGCGTAGGCATTGTAAACCAAAGTGTATCCATCGACATGGGTGCGTATTCGTCATTCTAGCCGCATACCCATCTACTTGCATTTTGACTCATCCATTTTACAAAGGGACGTGTGCTCGTCCTTATCCAAGCATACTTGTCACCGGCACACGTATCTTCCTCTCGGGATGCATATGCATTATTAAAATACTATGTTGACCTCAAATTTTATCGTGTAGATGTACCTGCTATTTGAGATGCGTATCCACTAAAACCCATGTGTACTTATCATTCCACCCGCGTAGCCACAAAGCTACACTATCTATTTTTATAGCCACATGTATTTGCCACTTATGGCATATATCCATCACAAAGGATGTGTACCCTTCATTTTGGGTGCATAGCATGATTATAAAAATCAAAATTTTATCGAAGGTTGCAGAGTCAAATTTCTGATTTTTTCTAACAATTTGTGAGGTTTCTAACAATGGTTTGAAAGCTTTTGATATTATTTTTATCCTAAATTAGTTAAGTGTTTGAATTTTTGGTTTTAAGGGTCTTTAAAGCATGTATGCTCTTCCCTTGCACCTTCTAGGTGATGTTGGGAACAAAAATGTTTCAAAACCCTCTCTTTGCTTTTGAAACACTTCAATTTAAGATTTTAAAGGATTAACTTTCAAAGTGGGCTAAAAGGGTTTCTTTTTCACGAATTCCTTAAAGTATTTTCCATTTTTTTCCACTTTTGAGTAGGATAGCTTATTGTGTATGATCTTTCCTTGCGTCTTAGGATGATCTAGGAAATAAAAAAGCAACAACTTATCCTCTTTAAAAGTTGTTATTGGAAAACTAATAAATCTTGGTGCGTAGAACCAAAATCATGTATCAAAGAATTAGACACTAAGACAATAATAACATGTTTGATGAAGGTTTCCAAATGATGTGTGATGAAAACCACACTAAGTCTAAAAAGATAAAAAACAAACCACATTTAACACATTGTATATGCAAGTTTGGAAAAGCTTACGTCCCTATCTTCTCAACTAGAGCATAACCCCTTTGGAATAATGCCTTAAGCTATAATAATGGGGTGGTTCTAGGATACCTAAAGTAGTCCACCACCGAGTAACCTTGTGGACAAAAATGAAGTGCTCCACACACCCACTTGACTAGTTTTTACATTGTTAGTTAGAGTCAAATTTATCCGTATAATGACCCCAAAGTGGGAACACACAAGAACACATTCATTTAACATCGTGTTCAAAGGGGGTAAAGTAAAGCCAAGATACTCCTTAGAAACCTTGGAAAATATATCTCGTGATAGATAAACTTGTGACACCTAGTTGATAAAACTACTTAGGAAAGCCATATCTTCTTTGAGCCCACTTTGTTAGTCCAAACCATCTTGTCTTGTCAAGCTCTCATGAAGTGACAACTTACTTGAACTCAAAACCTTTTTTTTTTTTTTTTTGAACAAGGAAAGAGCCCACTTAAGTTGAAGCTAAGTTTCAGTCATCACGAAATTTATGACATCTTACTTATATAATTTTCTTTCTCGCCTTAGGATGAGGAAAAAATATGCCCATGTTATGCTTAGTTCATTTCCACCCCATTTGATCTATACCTTTGCATTCTTGTTGCCCATTTGGGACAAGGGAAGGCATCTCTCACAAGTGTTATCATAGATTCTATTCACCACTTATTTTTATTTTTACGGGCATCCATGTTTACGGATGAGTTATTAAATGTCTAAAGTGTGTGGGTACGTTCTTACATCTTTGATAGCCACTTGATCTTGATTTCAAAGATCATCTTCATAGCTAGGCTTGGTTTCATCATTATTTCCCTTTGAGTTGTTATTTTTCTGACATTATAGCCATATAATTATGACACTTACACTTTGTTTTCATTTATGAGAACTTAGTATATGTTTCTATATTGTATCGTTACACTGCTCACACGATTAATAACTTCTTGCTATACTTGCATTTAGTTTTGATCCCAACAATGTTTAAGTATTTTGAGAGTGTTTGTATCGTAATAACATCATCTCAATACTAACACCTCACTTATTTCTGAGCTTGGTTAAATGTGTCGAGGTAGTGTTTTTACGCTATTCACATTTGCAGCTTCTATTGTCAAAAAATTGTATTTTGTTCGCATCTAAATTGGTCATAGTATATCTTGTGGAGAGATCCATTCAATACAAATTTAGTAATTAGGTCTTATTTATTATTTAAATTTGACCTAGGTGGTGATAGTGTATTGTCACTATCTATTTTGTACCTATGTTTGGAGCTATAACTTAGGGTATAGTGTTCTATAATCAATTTGAGAGATTTGACTAATTTTCTAGTGGGTTTGCATAATTATTCCTAGTATACATTGCATATTCTTGTACTTAGTATACGTTGAGACAGTGAGACTTTGAACAACTCATACCACATACACCTAGGTTCATTACAACTTGGATACACTTAACTTAAACCTAGAGCCACATAGACTAGTGATGCCAAAAATCACGAAGATGGTGTCTAAACGAGATGGAAAAGACTTAGAGGTAAATCCTTTTCAAAATTCCCATTCGGTGGTAATAACTTAGCACCTCTATTTTCACAAGTAAAAGACACTAAACCATTAGTTGACCATAGTGGAGAGGATTCTGATTCATCTAAAGACCAACACAAACTAGATCTAGTTCGATTTGATGATCTCCTATATTATAATAAAGACCAAGTACTAGCAAGATTCCTTGAATTAGGAGCTAAACTACCATAGGAACATGAAAAAAAAATTAAAACCATCAACCACGAAATGGAAGATCCACCATGACCTTCCCTCATTGACATGGACAATCCTTTCAACGTAGGTTATGCTACAACTTCAGGTGCATGTAATAAAAATGTTAAGAGTGAATCATTGAAACCAACAGATGGTTCAAGGAGACCTTACTTTAAGGCTTCACATAAAGTCAACATTGAACATGGTCATAAAGACTCACCTCCTAGATTTGATGAAGGAGATGATCCCTAATCAAAGTGGAGATTATCCAACGAAAACTATTAAAATTTAGTCAAAAACTAGCGACCTGATTCCTCAATTAGGAATACTCATAAAGATAGTCTCAAGGATAAATCATGTGAATTTGACATTGAAACATATGAGGAAGCAACATTCAAAGTTGCTAATGTGAATAGACCACTATCCCCCACAAGAAAAAAAATCATTCAACAAGAGTTGTAGTCCATGAAAAACATGCTTACCACTTTATAAGAGAGTAATGTTGGACATAATAGAAAATATCTATATGAGGAGTTGTGTCCTTATCGTTTTGATAAAGACATGTTATGAAAACCATTCCCAAAAAAACTTTGACATACCTAAATTTGACAAATACAAAATCAAAGGTGATCCTCATAGTCACGTCATAGAATTCTACATGGCTTGTTAGGAATTCACTTACAATGATAAATTTTTGATACGTCTATTTCCTCATGTTTTAGAGCATAGGCGTTGGAATGGTTTTTCAATATACCTAAAGGAACAATCAAGAAGTGGCCCGCACTAGCTGAAACATTTATATGACATTTCTCTTGCAATATGGAGAATGACATTACCATGAGCAACATCTGCAACACTAAATAAAAACCCAATGAGACCTTCACGGATTTTTACAATGATGGTGTGGGTTTGCAAGTCATTTTGTCGTGCCTTCTAGAAAAACAAATGGTAAGTATATTCGTTCTCAAATTGAACTCGAAATAACCTTCCATTTATAGATGCACTACGGAACTAAATATTGGTGCTCGAAATTGCACCCTCGATGTGATCATGATGGATCTGGAATTCTGAGTCAACAATGGGAAGTGTCTCTAGGTTATGGAACCCCGCACACGAGACGGACCTCGGAGAAGGAAAATTCCTCTACCTACCTCTAATCTCTACAACTACTCCTAATGTAGAAATCAAATCCTATACTAAAAATGCTAAGGGACCATGGATAGAAGGATGTGCAAAAAGGGGAAATCCTAAGCTAAGGAAGGAGATAATGCCGAAGATGAGGGTCGATTATTCTCCTAAGGTGTCGAGGGAAACATAGGGTGCGGGAGAAGAGGGCATGACGCACGCCGCCACGGATCAACAAGTGAGCTTAGCCTTCTTCCGGTGCACACAACACATGAACATGGGGATTGCAAGCATGAGAGTAGACATAACATACCAAGAGAACATAGAGAGGTGAGATGCAATGAAAATGAGAAAGGGAAGAAAAATTTTCCACAAGACACGATTTTATTACTTTAATGGATGCAAACTCATTCACATTCATGGTAGAAGGCGAGAATACATTGTAGAGACCATGCCAAGGTCTGAGACCCATGGGAAGTTGGCCACCATTTTGGCATGGTGTCATTATAATAGAGAGGGATCATTTTTACAAAGTAGAAATTTTCTATTTATAGAAGAAGAAGGAGAGAAGAGAAGGAGAAAGAGAGGGAAACTCATATTCAAACCCTCAACACCTAAAAACTAGTGATAAATGCCTCGTAAAATCCACCCGCAAGGCCATTAGATGCTCTTCCCCATGTCTGTTTGGTGTGTAGAAGAAGGAAGAAGGAAAGATCTAATGAAATCTAGTGGTTGAGGTTGATTGGATGTGTGCATTGATGAGCTGAGAGACGTTTCCCTATTTTCCACCTTCAAATTCCACCTACATTTGAATTTGAATAGTCCAACGTGTAGTTGATGTCAATAGCTCTCTCGACAAGTCCAGGTATGCCGCCGATCGTAGATCTGTAGTAGAAGATACACTGTCAAAAAAGATGTTAGAGTTGTTTGTGCATGTAAGACATGTGGCACATGTGGATTCACTGAAGGAATCAACCGATTTGTTCATTTGTTTTGTCTTTTCTGCCATGTGTCATGCATTGGTTGGTTGTCCAGATTCGGTGGCCTATTGGCATGCTTTGATAGGTTGCATGTAGAAAACTCAAGTCCGAAAGATGACATGGCATAGAAGAAGGCGCAAGGAGGTGCAATGAGTGGAAGAAAAAGGCTGGCACATGAAATGGAAAAGAGGGAGGGCATGCGTAGATGTGCGCGCATAGGAAGAATAGGAAATTGCTTGTAGAGGGATAGTTATGGAGAAGGGGCACAAATTATTAGTTGAGGAAGGGTGCGTGGGGTAGAAATAAAAAAGGTGCACGAGGGAGTTGAGTGCATGAAAGCATGCAAGAGGAATGTCAGGTCCTTAGCCATTTTGGAAGGAAAGTCTACAATGTGCGCGCGTCAAGAGTGCTCGACATGATACGAATGAAAGTGAGCACATAGGAGGAAGGTGCATAGGGGAAATGGAATGAGATAGAAGAATGTAGAGGGAGAAGTAGGAAGGTGTGCAAGGGTGCGTAGAGGAACTGTAACTTTTCCAAGGTGTCAAAAGGACAATCTTGAGTGTGCGCAACCTGAAATGTGAAACATTAGAGTCAGAATGAAAGTATAAGTTATCCAGGATCACTAGGAGAGTTATTTGGATAAAAATTTTGGTGACTTTTAGGGGCCATTTGTTTGCTAAATGAAGAGACTAGTAACCTTAGAAGTCCATCGGGGATGGAGTCAAGCCCTAAATTTGAAGTTTTGATCTGTAACTTGAAGAATACCCTAGAGTCACTTGAAGCTTTGTCTGAACTCTGAACTGAACTATTGCTCTCATATGAAGATATTCTAAATTAGATTGATGAGAGTGAGAGATATGTGTTGACCATTGGAACTACCTCCTGCCAAAATCAAAATATTGTCCAGAAGTAAAAAAAAAAGGGTGTGCGGGTGCAATATGAAAGGAAAGGTGCCAGAGGGAGCGCACCAAAATAGAAGCACAACACTATGTACAAAACTAAAAATCATACATGTTCCAAATGGAACATGTAGAGTGTGCGTGAGAACTTGTGTTGCTGAAAGAAAACCTAAACTAACCTATTCTAACCAGAGGCAAGGGGCACTCAAGTAAGACCTACAACAGGTAGGGAGAAGTAACTTCCCTTCCTCATAAATTATGACCATGTAATTGATTTTCCGTTGAAAATGGTGGAAAAAGAGTGAAAAATCACCTTGCAGATGGTGTTTCACCCTCCTCAAAGTATCAAAAAATAGAACATACACCTCCTGGAATTGTTCTCGCATTTTGATTTGGGAGGCACTACTAATGACCTTTGGCTCATTGAAGCTCTACCCCATACTCTGAAGTGAGCATGACTAGTGGCAACTATGTTTTTGGCTCTAAACTAGCCAGATATTTGATTGGGCATAGTATGATCCTTGTGATTTTCCCATTACTTTGAAGCTCAATCCCACAGATGGGATTTTCTTGTAGACCTTCCTCCCGAAGGAAATCACTTGTAGGATGTGTCATGTAAAATTGGGGTGCACATGGTTATTCCTCTATAAGCAACTCAATATCCTTTAAAACTACACCCTTAGGAACAAACTAGTTTTCTTCTAAAACAGTGCCAATATGATCTCCTCTTCCCATTCGAATCGAATCGCATGATTCATTACATTCTTCAACTCTTCTACAATTGTCAAACATGATGATGTTTTCGGGAAAGGTGCGATAGTAGGGGCTATTCACTTTTGGTACACTTAGACAGAGGGGAATTTGAAGAAGGTGGAAGGATGGGCATGAAAGGCGTGGAAGGAGCACACGTAAGAGGAATGCAAGCACGCGTAGGAGGGTGATGGAATAAAAATGAAGGTGAGGGGGAGGGAATTATCAATGGGGGAAACACACAAGAAGTCGGGAGTATGCACATCATCCCGAGATGGTGTAAGTTGGCGTGGAGGAGTGGGAGGGTCAGAAGATAGTAGTGCAGGGTTACCCCATTGAAAGGGTTTCCGCGCACTAGATTTTTGAGCCTCCATTATTTTTTCCCACTTTGTAATCTGGGGAAGCATCTCAGTGATGAAGTGTAGCTTCCATTAGAGCTAAACCAGCCTGGTATAGGGTCGACCCATGGACAAGGGACCTTGTAGCCAAGTTTGGCTATGTTTATGGAGCACTTGAATCTAAATTGCATCATGTCTATCTCCATCTTTTGAACCTTCCTGCCAAAATCAGCTTCAACCAAGGAGTTACCACCATCATCTGCATAAACATGTTCTTCATAAAAATTATGGTTAGAAAAAGTGGTTTGTATGCATTTTCATGATAATGGGGCTTATAAAATTGATTTGGAGGTAGATTTTGGAACTTGTGATGATGGAGAAGAATAGTTTTGCTCCTACAAATGAGAATTCTAGGAAGGGAAAGAAGTCATGATTGAAAAACTTCAAAAGAGGAAGGTAGAATGATGGAAGAAGGAAAATTAATGAAAGAAAGGGGAAAGAATGGTCTGTGAATGAGATAATGGGTGCATTGAATAAGTGGATTCACCAGATGTGTTAAAAAATGCCTCTAAAGGTTGGATCTCAACAAAACACATCAAACTTACTTAGATGAAGATGTAAAGCTCTTAATTCTAGTCTCACCAGGCATGCTAGAAACTGTTGGTGCTCAAAATTACACCCCATATGTGATCGTGATGGATTTGGAATTCGAGTCAACAATGGGAACCATCTCCAGGTTGTGGAACCCTATGCATGGAGACGGACCTACAGAGAAGGCTGGTTCCTCTACCTACCTCTAATCGCTACTACTACTCCTAATGTAGAATGCAAATCCTATACTAAACATGTCAAGGGACCAAGGATAGAAGGATGTCCAGAAAGGGGAAATCCTAAGCTAAGGAAGGTGATAGCACCGGAGAGAAGGTTCGATCACTCTCCACAAGTGGCAAGGGAAACAGAGGGCATGAGAGAAGAGGGTGGATGATGCATGCCACATATCAACATGCGAGCTCGCCTTCCAAAGGTGTGCGCAACACATGAACATGAGGACTATAAGAATGTGAGTATGCATAAAATACCATAGAATGTAGAGAGAGGCGAGATGCGATGAAAACTTGAAAGGGAAGACAAAATTTCCACAAGACATGATTTTATTTATTTAATGGAAACACACTCTTTTACATTCATGAAAGGAGGTGAGAATACATTGCAAGACCATGCCAAGGTTTCATACCCATGGGAAATTACCACAATTTTAGCATGGTGTCTTTATTCTGATAATAGAAAGGGATCCTTTTACAAATCGAAACTCTACTATTTATAGAAAAAGAAGGAGAGAAGAGAAGGAGAAAGAAAGGGAAAATCATATTCAAATTCTCAATAACCAACAACCAGTGATAAATGCTTGCAAATCCACCTACAAGGCTATCAGATGCACTTCCCCATGTCTGTTTGGCATGTAGAAGAAGGAAGAAGGCAAGATCTGATGAAATCTAGTGTTTGAGGTCGATTGGATGTGTGCATTGATGAGCTGAGAGACGTTTCCTATTTTCCTCCTTGAAATCCCACTTACATTTGAATTTGAATAGTCCAACGTGTAGCTAATGTCCGTAGATCTCTTAAAATTCTAGGCACACACCGATCGGAGCTCTATAACAAAATATACACTGTCTGAAGATGCCGAAATTTTTGTGCATGTAAGACACGTGGTACACTCAAATGGATTGAAGGAATTGGATGATTGTTCATTTATTTTTTATTTTACGCCATGTGTCATGCATTAGTTGGTAGTCCAAATTTGGCACCTTGTTCACGCACTTTGATAAGTTTCACTGCAACACACTCAAGTCCGAAAAATGACATGGCAGAGAAGAAGGCACAAGGAGGCATAAGGCGTGGAAGTAAAAGGCTGATGCATGAAAGGGAAACAAAGGGAGGGAACACGTGGATGCGTGTGTGTAGGAAGAATAGGAAAATTCTTGTAGAGGATAAGTATGGAGAAGGGGCGCGAGTGCTTAACGAGGAAGGGCACGCAGGGTAGAAAGAAATTAGGGCATGTGAGGGAGATGAGTGCATGTAAGTGCACAAGAGGAATGTCATGGCCTTAGCCATTTTGGAAGGAAAGTCTCCAAAGGTGCGTGCTAGGAGTGTGTGACAGGATAAGAATGAAAGCGGCACGCGAAGGAAGGCACAAAGGGAAATGGAAGGAGATAGAAGAATGAAAAGGGAGAATTATGAAGGTATACAAGGGTGTGCAAAGGAACTAGAACTGTGCAAGGTGTCAAAAGGATAATCTTGAGTGAACACAACCTAAAATGTGAAACATCAGAGTTAGAATTAAAGTATAAGTTATCCAGGTAACTAGGAGAGTTATTTAGATAACACTAACTTTTAAGAAGTTATAGAGAAAGGTAGTCATATTGAAAAGGCTCTCATTACAAAGGGGATAGAAAAACCCATTTCGAAGGAAAAAATGAGCCAAAACCCTTGGATAGACCAAAGTTCTTTAATAATAACAAGGATGTCATTGACGATGACATTAAAGAATTTAAGAGAGTCTAGTATGTACAAAGTGGTCTACTTTTAAAACTCTCACAAAAACCTCACCCAAAGGCACCTATGAAATGCACATTTACACCTCTAACTCGAATCATTGTCCACTATACTTAAATATTTAGATGCCATAATCATGGTTCAATAACCAACCATGATGGTACCATACCCAGACAATGCACCTAAGACAAGTTGGTTTAAGGAGCATGAATACTACGATTTTCATCATGTCAAAGGACACAAGATTGATAGATGCCTATGGTTACAAAATTTCATACAAGACCATATCGAATAAAGTAAGATTATAGTATATTCACCATTAGACTTAGGATAATGTCCTAATGAACAAATGGGTATATTCAAATAACCATTTCCCAAGCATGAAGATAAAAAGAATAGGAAGCTAGATCACAGGTAAGCCTCTCGATGATTATAAAACCACTACCTACATGTACCCAACAAATGATAAATCATTTGACTCCGTATAGGTTGTATCTTCTCATATAATGAGCATGTGAACACCATTCGGATATTAGGAGACAAGCGTGTGTTGTAGGCACGCAGAGTGCTCATTTGGTAATACTAGATCATCTTCTTGTACCCCGGAAGGCCATTACAAGTTGATATGACAATTGGAGAAAACCCCAACTAGAATTTCAATACTAGACCTCCTTAAGATTTCCATGGCTCATAAGAAACTACTATATAAAATGCTTCAAAGTTCAAGGGTCTCTACAGACGTAGATCCCGCACACCTTCAAGCGATGGTTACAAACCTTGATTCCAACAATCATATCTCCTTTGATTGAAATACAATCCCATGCAATAACCCTGAGAATAACTTACCCTTATACATAGAGGTTATTGTTACTCATCACAAAATCAAAAGAGTTCTTGTGGATGGTGGGTTTGGTCTAAATATTTTTAGATTGAAGTTGGTTAAGTAGCTAGGCCACTTAGAAATACATTTGGGTGTTAAAACTATTACCATCATGAACTATGATAATAAGGAGTAAGAATCAACATGAACTATAGTAGTTCTAATGGAAGTAGGACCAACATATCATGATACAAAATTCCATGTCCTTGACTTGGATTTTCCTTACAACATGCTCTTGGGACACCCATGGATTCATGCCATGCAAGCCATTCCCTCTACCTTTCATTAGTGCATCAAATTGTGCCATGGGGGACAAACAATCACCATCCCAGGTGATCCAAAACCATTCACGCATTGTAGAGAATTGCACAGCTTTTACTTGTGTAACATATGAGTGTCCTTCAAAGTGGATATTTTTGTCCCATTACAAAAAAAAGCTATGAGTGAATGCATAGACCTAAATACACCTACTCCCCGTAATAAGAACTTTTCGACATTGGTCAATCCCTTTGCATCATGGGAGGAAATATCTACAAAGTATGGCCCATGTGAAAAATTCACTCTTCAATGCACCTTGTTAATATCGGATCTCTCGGTGTCGCTAAAGACACATGGTAATCTCTATTTTCAATTCAAGAGCACCTAGGATAGATAATATGAGAGCACCCGGGATAGATAATATGAACCACTTGAGAGGTTTATTCCTAGTGGTCTCTTATCTAAAGAGAAGATGTTAGAAACACTCACTAGATGGATAGTTGACGACACTATGGCATCATGACATCAATTTTCACAATATGTCAAAGGACACCGCATGATGTATGTCATGGGCTATAATGGATTTGGATGTATCCTAAACACACAAGGAAGGTTATAATCCACTCCTATTCCTCAATTTAAATCAAATAAACATGGCCTTGGTATCAGGCCTCATGACGATTGACCTTTGGAGATAGAGACCACCTTATTTGAACGTGAGGATGGCTCGTCTCATTTAGATGGTGATGCATATTCCCAATGTAGCCTATACAAGGATCTTGCCTCCACTAACCTATTTCCAAATTCAGCTATCTTCACCTTATCTAGATCCGATCCCCAAGCCAATTGTCAAGTTACCCTAGTATATCTTGAACTCATAGATTAGGATCAACAACTTCATGTGCCAATTGATTTCTTTGAGAATGACGAGGCATTTACAGAATTTATGGGACTCAGGGATACTATTCCAAATGGGGATCACAAGAAAGGTTTCTCTATCAAACTAGGATAATTGTGCATACTTTGGAGAAGAAGCAGAGATGTGTGGATGCTTGAATAAAAAGATCGTACACAAGGGAAAAATTACTTCTGAAAAGCCTTATGGGAAAAAATAATAAGCTCCATAGTGAAAACATCTTTGAGGCATTGGTGGACAAACAAAACAAAGAAATCATGGAAAAATTAGTATAACCATTCAAAGATGAGCCACCTATAGAGGTTGATCTCACTCTTCCCCGATCCTAAATAGATGGAAGACCCGTCTAAAATGCTCGTCGAAGAAATACTTAGTGTTAATATTGGTTTAGAAGATCCTATAATGATAAAGTTGGTAGTTTCACTCTCGGAATAGGAACAAAACGTTTTCATGGCATTATTACGAGAATATGCGAGACATATTTGCATGGTCATATGCAAAATGCTCGGTTTGGACCCACAATTGGTTGTACATAACATTTTTGTGCACCCGAATGCCAAACATATCAATAAGAAGTTAAGAAAGATGCATCCAACGATTGCAGACCGATTGTTAAAGAAGAACTGAAAACATTACTAGCAAAAAATTATCAAACACATCGACTATTCGGATTGGATATCTAATATAGTCCTAGTTCAAAATAAGTTTTTGGTATTAAAATATCCACCGAATTCCATGACATTAAGAAAGCATGTCCCAAAGATGACTTCCCTTTTCCTAACATCGACATGATCATTGATTTGACTGCTGGTTATGAAATGTTATCCTTAATGGATGGATTTTCAGGTTATAACCAAATCAGGATTGCAGAGGAAGATCAACACAAGACTTCTTTCATCACCCCTTAGGGGACATTTTGCTATAAGGTCATGCCTTTCAGACTCAAGAACATTGGGGATACATATCAATGTGCAATGAAATTCATCTTACATGACATGAAGAATGACATGGAATATTATGTTGATGATATCTTAGAAAAATCTAAAACTAGAGGTGAGAAACCTGAAGTGTTGAGATGAATACTCCAACGCCTTTGAGATTATAAGGTTCTGCCTGATCCCGAAAGTACATATTTGGCATATTATCGGAAATCTCTTGGGTTTCATTATTTCACAGAGAGGGATAGAGGTAGATCCCGCTAATGTTGTAGCTTATCACAGGATGCATCCATTGACAAACCTAAAACAACTACAAAGTCTACAAGGAAAATCCAAGAAAGCCACAATTTTATTTCATAGCTTGCAGATAAGTGTCATCCTTTTACACATCTATTGAAGAAAGATGTTACCTTCAACTAGGGACCAGATTGTCAAAAGGAATTTGCATTACTTAAGTAATATTTAATCAACTCACCTATTCTCGATGTCGCCTAGCCCAGAAAACCCCTCCTGCTGTATATTTCAGCCACTCAATTTTCTATTGCTGAAATGCTAGCCCAATATGACCTTAGACACAAATAAAGGGTGGTTTATTACCTCAGCCACACCGTAATTTCTTATGAGCTGAATTATCCGCCGATTGCCTTCCTAACATTAGTCTTTACTTTCTATAAACCACGTCATTACCTCCTTAACAATAAAACCAAGTTAATATCCAAATTTAACCATCTCAAGTACCTCTTATCCAAACCCACCCTTACAAGATGAATGGTCACTGGATCATTCTCCTTAGTGAATTTGACATTGATTTCGTTAACCAAAAGTCTCGAAAGGACATGTATTGGAAAATCGGTTAGTCAAGCTCCCATGTTAGGAATGGAACCATTGTGTCTAGATCTACCAGATCCATCTATGATGTACATCAAAGAATATGTTGTGTGGTAAGTCCACTTTGACGAGCCATTCAAATTTCATGGATCAGAGCCGCAGTGGTACTCATCATTCCCATAGAGAAATTATTCCACGAGCATTCCATTTGGGATTCCCTTGTATAAATAAAATTACAGAGTATGAGGTACTCATTATTGGCCTTAATTTATCTATCACCTACAATAACCGATAGCTACGAGTCATTAGTGACTCCCAACTAATCATTAAACAAGTTAATGATGATTATAAGGTCAAAGATGAAAAACTTGTTCCATAAAAGAAACTGGTGGAGACATTGAAAGAATAATTTCTATAGATTATATTTGAGAAAAGGCCCGAGATCACACAACAGATCAACGAGATGAAATGGCTACAATCGGGTCTCTATCATGGATTCCACCTCGTGTGAATAAAATTCCATTCTTTGTGGAGAACTTATGAGTACCCGCATATGATATGCCAGAATCTTGTTTGGCATGTGAAGTTGTATTTCCATTCTCACCTTGGTATGATTCTATATTTAATCATCTACAAAATGACACATTTCCCCAAAAATCACCCACATCGAGAAAAATACCCTTATCCATCGCATAGCCCATTATACCCTCCTATGATTCACCCTTTATCATCGTGGCTACGGCAAAGAATCTACTACATTGTCCGGATGTTATCGAGTCACCCATGCTACTAAAGAAGTGCATGGTGGTATTTGTGGAGAAAATACTAGCGGCATGGTCCTAGCTAAGAAAATCTTGAGAGTAGGATATTACTAGCCTACCATGGAATTAGATTGTTGCAACTTCATCAAGAAGTGTGAACTATGTCAAAAATATGAAAACTTGATATATGTGCCAACACAAGATTTGCACCCATCACAACTTAATGGTCATTCTCAAAATGCAAACTTGATCTCATAGGGAAGCTCACTCCTACTTCCTCAAATGGCCATACCCACATTATAATTTCCATTGAGTACTTCACTAAATTGGTAGAGGTTGTACCCCTCATTTACGTAACCGGTGCACAAATATCTAAGTTCATAATGAATCATTTCATATGATGTTACGACATGCCCTCTGCCATTGTCACAGATAATGGTAAATCCTTCAAAAACAAGATGGTTAAAGCATTATGCCAATGATTCCAAATATAATTTAAGTGTTCCACCCCTATTACCCTTAAGGTAATGGAAAGCGGCGGATACCAATAAAACCCTTTTTCGAATCATGGAGAATATGGTTAGTAAAATTGGCCATAATTGGCACTTGAAAATCCATCCCACCCTATGGGCCTATCGAACCTCCATCTATACCCCTACTAGTGCTACTCCATATTCATTAGTCTATGGAACTGAAGCCATTATACCCTTGGAAATTAAGCTTCCCTCCCTAAGAATCTCTCTCTGGGACTATCTAGATAATGATGAGGATCGCAAGGTTGCTCGATTAATGAGTTAGAGATATTGGATGAAAAGTGTATAAGAGAGCTCAATCACCTAAATGTTTATCAGAATTGGGTATCATGGGGATATAATAAATGGATCATACCTTGTGAGTTTGACGTAGGTGATCTCATGTTGAAATAGAACCAAAAAAACATTGTTAAAGATAGAAAAGAAAGGAAATTTTGAAGCCAAGTGGTTAGGACCATATGTTGTGGTCACCAAGTATGGTTCAAGGAAATACAAGATGGCTCAGTAAGATGGTGAGGAATTAAAGGAACTCATGAACACAATGCATCTCAATAAATTTTATGCTTAAATAAGAAGTTCCTTGGAAAAGTAAGAAAAAAAAAAAATGAAGAAAATAGTAAAAAGAAAACAGGTCATCCAAATGTGAAAACCACACAATTGTGGTGCATTGGGAAAGTCCTTGAGTGAAAAATAGTTTAAGGCGCATAAGGAAGACTTGTTGTTGTTCACAAAGCTACTCTCACATCTAGACAAGAAACTCTTGATTCTATCTAGGATTGGTTTCCCTATTAGGTCTAGGAGTCCTAGTGAACCTATCTTGTTGGCCCGTGATGTGGCTAATCTATTTTTGTATCTATGTGAAGGAATCTCCTTTGTATATTCCCATCTAACGTTGGGGGCACATTCACATATAAAACTTATTGCACATAAATGCATGGAATTCTACCTTTGTATATTCCCATCTCACACTGGGGGCATCCACACTTCTTTGTCACTATACGTTACTTTCAAAATAGACATTAGAAAATCATGAAAACATTCACAAAATGTTACAAAACCAAAACATATAGAAAACTTCCTCCTAAGGGTGGTGCTACACAAGAAAAAAATTACATTGTCTTGAGGAAACCTTGAAAACAATGTGAACAATAGCCTTAAAAGGTTATCCTTTGAGATGACACCAAAAAAAATAGAAAATATATCAATGTTGTCCCACAAAAACATAGTAGTTTGATTACTTTTAGTTGTCAAATTTATAGTGTTGATTGCATTTTATTTTCATGTTGTATGCATTGAATTGAATTCATTTGCTTAGGTTGAGTGTTACTTAACTATTACATTTAGTTCATTTTATCTTGTGTACTTGTTTATAATGATATTTTTTTCCTTAGATTTGTTTCCATTTCATTGTGTTGTATGTTTAGATTGAGTTCAAATTGCTTACTTACGTTGAGTTTTACTTAACTATTACATTGAATTCATTTTACTTGTAAATATTTTTCTTATGTTCATGTTTTGTTAGGTTGTGCTTGTAAATTAATTGTACAAATTATTTTCATCATAACATATGTCACATCTATCATCTATCATATCATCACATATAACATCATCTATACATCATATATCAATAAAAATGCTAAGTTTTACATCAAACATGTATACTAAGCTAATCATCACATACCATATCATCAATGGGGCAAGAGGGATTGCACATGATCACAAATCTATCCCCCCCACACCAATATCATAAGTGTCATCCTGTGTATTGATATAGAAAAAATATCACGCGTAAAACATATGATATTATCTAAGGATATATCATAAAAAAACATGTGATACATTATCAACATCCATCATGATGTATACATAAAAAGTAAAAATCATACAACTCATACACGATGAAATATGTGTCTCTCACATGGCACTCATCTCATATCTTGTTGTCATTTTCACATGTTTTGAAACAATGACTCGTAGATCATCTAAATCTATAATCATTTACAAAATCTCAGCTGCTTACTTCATTGCCCAGTACTCTAGGGCACAACAAGTTGTCTGGTACTATTTTGTAGTGCACACTACTTTTTCATAGGACCCAAGTGTCCTCCGTTCTGCTCCTTGCATGTACAATTTTCTTAGGGCATCATCATTTTTAACCCTTTTCATTTATCACAAACATTTGGGACTACAACTCGATAACAAAATATTTTTGCAACTATCTTAAACATTGTTGGTTTGAGTGTGTGTGTTTGTACTTATTTCCTATTAGATCATCTTGTTTGCTTCTTGTATTGAATTACATTTTGTATGTTGCATGGATTTGGAAGTTTTAGCATTGGAAATTTCTTTTTGTCTTGGATTTTCATGTCATTCTATGATTCTGTCATATGCTTATATTTTTAATAAGGACCGATGATGAAGATTCTGCTACGCCCTTAACGTATTGCTTATATTAGGATATGAGTAGCCGAATTGTGGCTTACCATATCATTTTATTATATCATTTATACTTTCTCATACTTAGTAAGTCAGCCTTGGTGATGGCCATAACATATGAATAGTATATATAGGGGATTCTAGGTAGTAGTTCATGATCATTGGAGCATTTGAGTCTTATTTTATGGTTTGAAGGTTTCCCCCTCAAAGTGGCGAAGCTATTCTAATTTCATATTGAGATCATTATTCTAAAATATTGTGTTATTTTGTGTTCTATTTCTACTCATAATCTGAGTTATACAAGTAATTTCATTACAAGTGGTATCAGAGCTGAATCCGGGCCAAAATTAGGGTAAAAACCCTAATTTTTTGTTTCTACTCTATCTTATAAAACAAATCGATGTTGTGGGATATTGTTGTACTAAAGTTGTAAATCATTTCAAGTAAAAATTTCTGAAAATTTTAGACGTTTTGGATATCTTTTGCAAAAGTTATTGCAAATTTAGGTTTTTAAATAAAAACGCTCCCTAGATTGCAATTTGTGGAATTTTTCAGAGTTATTCACATTTTCAAAAATCTCTCAAAAAATAGTATTAGTATCTTCTCTGTGTTTTTTTCCTGTTCGGCCGAATTTGTATCAAAACCCTAAACCCTAAGGTTTGACATCATGACGGGGCCTTCCACAAGAGCAAAAAGAATCCGGTCACTCTAGGTAAAACCTCAGATAAAGATGGGGTAGTGATTGAAGATTTGGAGTTAGAAGGGGTAAATATAGATTCCTCAGCACTAGGGTTTACCTCAATTGATCATAAGGTGAGCCAACTTGAGTATGAGCTACGAAATGTACAATGATCGAGATGGCCTCTAAACGAGACATAGAACAAATCACTCAAGAGTTGGATGATATCATGCAACATGTAAAGGGTAAACAATATAGCCCAAATCAACACCATATCAACATAGGAGGATATTCAGTTCAAAATAATGAACACAATAACCATGTTGGATCACTTTTCCAAATTTCCCCAATTAGAATCCAACTTATTTGTAACCACAGAACATGATGTCGAAAGTGGATATGCACAAATTTGATGGGAAGGATCCACTGAATTGGATAAATCAAATGGAGATATTATTTGAGTTACATCAAACACCATTAGGAAAAAGGTGACATTGGCATCCCTGTATCTTGAACCAGACCAATTTGTTTGGTATCAATGGTTATGTGCTCAAAGGAAAAAGAATTGTCTCCGTGTCACTTGGAGAATTTTTACTGAGGAGTTGCAATTGCACTATAGTTCTAGTGTTTCAGAGAACTACTTTATTCAATTGGAAAAGTTACGACAAACATGATCAATCAAAGATTATGTGCATCAATTTCGAACCTATCCTTAAGGGTGGAGAATATTCCAGAAGGGAATTTGAATGACCTGTTTCTTAGGGGTCTTAAGGACCACATCGAGCATGAGGTACGTATGTTTAATCCACTCAAGATTTTTGATTCTATTATCATGGCACATCGTGTAGAGGAAAAATTTCTTTGTAGTAGGAGGCCACCTTTTATTAACACTAGAGACCGTAATATCTCTTCCCCTTCATTCGCTAGGCCAATTAGGGTGACTCCTCAATAAATGGAAGAAAACAAAGCAAAAGGATTATGTTTTAACTGTGACCCAAAATATGGACTGGGACACAAGTGTGCTTTGAGAAGAATTTGTTCTATATTGAAGGAGGTAATGAGGATATCGAGGAAGCTGAAATTATAGGAGAGGATGAGGACCCAAAGAGAAGATGAAGTAGAGGATCACCAACCTACATTTTCTTGCCATGTATTTTCAGGTATTAGTACTCCTCAAACACTCAAGGTTATTGGTTATCTTAAAAAAGAAGGTGAGTGTATTGATTGACTTGGGAGTACTCATAACTTCATAAATAGTAAGTTAGCTACCCACCTCAATTGTTTTATTTACCTAGCTCTAGAAATGTAAGTTATGATTACGATGGTGGGACAATCAAGTGCATAGGAAAGTGCCATAGTATCAAGTTTTCTATGGGATACTACATGTTAGACTCACCTATGTTTTTTATTTCTATGGGAGGGGCAAATATTGTTTTGGGTGTCCAATGGCTCACAACCTTAGGTGCTATAGAGATGAATTTCCTAGAATTGTTCATGAGATTTCATTCAAATGGAAGGACAATACAATTGAAAGGGATGGTAGCTAAGTATCCACAGATTATTAGCTCTCATCAAATGTAGAAGGTTCTTAGAAAAGGAGTAGATGGATTTATAGCAAAGTTATTTTCCATAGAAGTAAAAAATATAGAGTCTTCAATGTCACCTAATATTCAGAAGATTGTTGATGCTCACTCATCTATTTTTGATGCAATTCCAAAGGGACTACCACCAGTTAGGGATCATGATCATGCCATTCATTTGATTCTAGGGAGCCAAACACCTAACATCAGACCATACAGATACCCATATTCCCAGAAAAGTGAGATCAAGAAAATGGTACATGAAATGTTGAAAATAGGCATCATCGGACATATCCAGAGTGCATATTCATCACCAAAGTGGTCATGGTATGTAAGAAGGATGAAACATGGAGGATGTGTCTAGATTACCGAGAACTCAACAAGTACACCATAAAGATAAGTTTCATATTCCAGTAATTGATGATTTACTTGATGAATTACATGGTGCTATTTATTTCACAAAATTAGATCTTCGCTCGGGTACCATCAAATTAGAGTAAGAGAGGAAGATGTTCATAAAATAGATTTTAGGACTCATGAGGGCCATTATGAGTTTTTGTTAATTCCTTTTGGTCTTAAAAATGGTCCCTCAACCTTTCAAAGCTTAATGAACAGTCTTTAGGCCATTTTAAAGGAAATTTGTATTAGTTTTCTTTGATGACATATTGATTTACAAGAAGACATGGGAAGAACACTTGCAACATGTAAATAAAGTTTTGGAAGTTTTGGAGAAAAATACTCTCTGCAAAGCCATCCATATGTTCTTTTGGTGTACAAGAAGTAGAGTACTTGGGTCACATTATATCCCATGAAGGTGTCAAAGTTGATCCTTAGAAGATCAAATCTATGGTGGAATGGCCAAGGCCCAAAAATATCAAAAATATTCATGGGTTCCTTGGACTAACAAGGTACTACAGAAGATTTGTGAGGGATATGGTAGAATAGCAAGATCACTCACTGCATTGCTAAATAAGGATTCCTTCCATTGGGACAGACACAACCACTAAATCCTTTGAGCAGTGAAGGAAGACATGTGTAGCACCCTAGCTTTGGCTACTCCCAACTTCTCAAAACCTTCATTGTTGAATGCGATGCATCAGGATCGGGATTGGGAGAATTTATAATGCAGAAGGTATACCAATTGCATTTAAGAGTCACCAATTAAAAGGAAAATATCTTCTCAAACCTTTCTATGAGAAAGAAATTTTGGCTATTCTTCATGCGGTCAAAAATGGAGGTCCTATTTCATGGGTAGACACTTCAAGGTAAAAACTGATCATGATAGTTTGAAATAATTTTTGGAGCAAATTTTATCATCCGAGGAACAACAAAAGTGGGTAACAAAAATGTTGGGGTATGATTTTGAAATCATATTAAAAAAGGGTAAAGAAAATGTAGTAGTTGATGCGTTGTTGAGAAGGGATACATCTGCAGATGCGTTACTATGTGGAATGTCCATATTGAAGGCCGATTGGGTGGATGAAGCAAGATTGGAATGGGATAGGGACAAGGATACAAAATCTCTAATACAAAATATCAAGAAAGGATCTATAACATATAACAAATTTGAGTGGAAAGGTAATGCACTATGGTACAAGGAAAGGTTATACTTGAGTAAAGATTATGAGTTGAAGCATAAGATTTTTACAAAGCTACATGCCTCACTTGTTGGAGGATAATCTTTGTTTTTGAAGACATATCATAGAATACAAAGAGAATTATTTTGGGAAGGAATCAAGGGGGATATACAAAAGTTTGTATTAGAGTGTTTGGTGTGCCAACAAAACAAAGGGGAAATAATTAAGACACCAGGTCTGTTACAACCCTTACCAATTCCTAGCCAAAGATGCGAGGAGGTATCCATGGATTTCATCACCGAATTACATTGTTCAGAGGGTAAGAATGTTATTTTGGTGATTGTGGATAGGCTCACAAAATATGCCAATTTTTGTGCCCTATCACATCCATTTGCAGCCAATATAGTCACAACTATTTTTTTGTAGATAGTTCAAAGGCTACATGGAACCCCAAAGATAATTGTAAGTGATCGTGATCCTATTTTCACAAGTAATTTTTGGATGGAATTATTTTCATGTTTAGGTACTCAACTAGCTCATAGTTCATCTTATCATCCTCAAAATGATGGGAAAATGGAAGTGGTCAACAAATGCTTAGAGGGGTATCTATGTTGTTTTGTATCAGATAAGCAGAAAGGTGGATTAAATGGCTACCACTTGTAGAATGGTGGTATAACACATCTTTTCATAACTCTTCTCAAATGACCCCATTTTTAGCATTATATGGTTACCATCCAACTTCTATCATTTCTTCCTTGCGGGTGCAAACTAAGGTCAGAGATGTTGAGGAAAAAATTCAACATCAACAACATGTTTTGGCTAGTTTTAAGGATAATTTGGCATTGGCACAAAATAGGATGAAACAACAAGCAGATCAACACCGTAGTGAAAGAAATTTTGAAATTGGTGATTGGGTTTTTGTATGTCTCTAGCCTTATAAGTAGATGTACCTAAAGCAACAAAGAAAATGGAAAACAAAATGTCTTATAAATATTATGGCCCTTATTAGGTTCTACAAAAATTGGTAGTCCGGCTTATAAACTAGAGTTTCCTCAATCTTCACACATACACCCAAAGATTCCATGTTTCCTGTCTCTCAAGAAGGTTATTGGACAAAAATTTTAAGCCCATAAATATTTACTAGAATTTGATGAGGAAGGAAGAATCATTTTGGATCCAGAGAAGATTATGCAAACATGTACTAAACGACCGAGAACCAGAGAAATTAAGGAATATCTAATCAAGTGGAAGAATCTCGAGCATAAAAGATGCGACCTGGGAGGACGAAGGTTTTTTGCAACAACATCCAAGATTATTCAACGTTGAGGAAAATGTTGGTTTGAAGGGGAAGGGCATGCTACACACTTAACGTATTGCTTATATTAGGATATGAGTAGCTGAATTTTGGTTTACCATATCATTTTATTATATCATTTATACTTTCTCATGCTTAGTAGGTCAGCCTTGGTGACGGCCATAACATATGAATAGTGTGTATAGGGGATTTTAGGTAGTAGTTCATTACCATCGAGCATTTGAGTCTTATTTTATGGTTTGGAGGTTGCCCTCTCGAAGTGGCGAAGCTAATATAATTACATATTGAGATCATTATTCTGAAATATTGTGTTCTATCGCTGCTCATAATTTGAGTTATACAAGTAATTTCATTACGGATTCTTAGCAAAATTATGAAATGAATATTTTCTTACGCAATGCATCGCATCGCTGATTTTTTCTTCTACTAATTTTTCTTCTATATCCCCTTTTCTTCTCTTCAAACTATTCTGCTACTATTCTATGGGTATCTTATCCCATTAGTCTTCTATCTATGACCTTCATCTTTTTGATCTTTGATTGACCTCTTTCATTACCCTATCGACACTCGAGGTGGAATCCTTCACCCTACTAATTTTTATTCCATCCCCTCAAAAAAAATTTTTTTAGTCATTTGTGTTTGTGTCTTTCTTTGACGTGGCATAACTTAGCCATCCAAAAGAGGAAAAAATGTAGACACATGTAGTTTGATCAAATCAATATTATTCTTAATATTTCACTAACTATCCTCCTCACAAATTGATGACACCTTGTCAATTAGGCCTATCTAACTCTCCTTTTACGGCATCCTTTTGGTCGTATTCCTCTTATAACTAACTAATCAAGATAATAAAGCCTCTTATTAGTTAAACCCTCTTATAAAATCCTTCTAAACCACTTCTACTCACTTCCTAGGTTATCAATCCATTTCATTGGATTGAGTAGACCTCTCGCATCTCTCTCAGGCTCCTAATTTCCCACTAATAAGAATTAATTAGACTAAACATAGATTAACTAGCCTAAGGCATGTTTAACCTCTTCTAAAGCCATAAAGTGCTTTTGGGCTTATTCATTTGTACCACATGCACCCAACGTCTCCCATTTCTAGGAATTGGAAAACTATAAATACCCCACTAGCCATAGACCATTTCTAAGAACACTTCCTCCTTTCTAGCATAAACTATAGTATTTTGTTTAGGATTAAGAGCTTTTTTCATTTTTTATTGAGATATTTACTTTGTTATTGCACTACGAACTCAAGATTTGAGTAAATGAGAAGAACCATGTGTCTTTTTAGCCATTAATAGTGAGCTCCCATTCTCATAATCATAAACTAAGTGTTTCATATTTTTACTAGCTTCATTTATAAAGCTTTCAAGAATAGAGGGTAGCTAGGCATGTTAAGTTTTCTTGTTTAATTCAATATTAATGCATGTAAAGCAATGAATCCTTGTTTATTTATTATCATGATGGTCCATTGATTTGTTTCTTTAAATATTTGGGGTTTCTTAAGTGTTCTTACCCCATTCATAGCTTTTGCAAACTTTTTCTTGTTCACAGTATGGATTTTCATGGAAAAAGAGAGAAAGGGAGATGTAAGAGAACACTATTGGAAATTCTTGAGCAGATTCATCAGTAGGGTTAAAATTTTGTTCTATTGATGTATCCGGTCCGATTATGATTCTTATGATTTATTTGATACCGTAATAATGGTGGATTAATCCAATGGTGGTTGTTCGATTATCAATGCTTATGGATCCCAATATTTGTGTTTGTTGTAGTGTTCATGGTTTATATCTAATTCCTACATGTTGTTTATTATGCTCATAGTAATAATATATTTCATCTATGTTCGGTTTAGTTTCTTTATCCCTGTTATAGGATGTATGCGTTTACGATTGTGCACTACTCCACCATTCATGGTAACATTCTTGACAAATATCACATAAAAGAGGCCCCGGTGCCTTCACGCGCTTTGGGTGAGTGCCCAATTTAAGTCGGGTGATATGCTAGTGAACCCGGGAATCAAGGGTTAAGAAAAGTGACTACACATCTTGCTTCTCATACAGACGCATGCACTGCAAAGGAGAAGATGATCCAAAGAGTCAAATACTCATGTATATGTAAAAATCACATGTATATAGTAAAAATGGAGGTATGAAAAAGTAAAAGGAACATGTTCACCCGATCCATAATGAGAGAAAGGGTGTAGAAAAGGATATCATGTAACCATTGGTGAAGTACAATTTTTTTGGCCGATCTCACACCATTTTGGTTGAAGAAGTGTAGGAGAATGCTACATTATTCTCTAACATGTAACTATTTCCCGATAATATTATGAAGAGATCTCTATACTCTCTGGTTTTTGGGTGATTCCACATTGTTGGCCGAAGTATTGTAGGGAGGAAATTCTATTATATCCTCCAACATGTATCTTCTCCCCAAAATTATAAGGAAAACCTTTCCTATAAAATCTATAGTTTATGGATTTTTAGACTATTATGAACTCACACGTTGTATAACACACAATGTCAAGTATGGAAACTAAAATGAACAATACCCGTGTAGAGTGTTGTGTAGTATGTAAAACCCCAAATGATTACTCGTATTTAGGGGCACATGAAATGTCATAGATAGGAGGATTTGGCCCTAAAGAGGATCAACCACATAAAATGTGCCCTATAGGGGAAGGAAATGCACTTGGTAGAAACCAAGCTACATGAAAACAAATGGTTAGAGAACAAGTGTTAGTACAAATAAGCATGCATGTAGAAGACAAGTGTAACCTACTAAGTAATGTAAATTATAGAGAGCCAATAAACATGCAAGAATACAATCATATACCACCAAAGAGGGTTACAAATATGGGACATCACTCACAATGTCACAAGACACTCAAATTCCGCATACAAAAAAAAAAATGTGCACTGAAACAAAGAGAAATGCCCCAAAAATAGAAAGAAAACATGCAAGAACAAACAAAAATAGTCATGATCGTAAGTAATCTTGTAAAAAAAAATTTACACCAAGCACCCTTTAGCATGTTAGAAAGATAAACCATATGTCAAAAGTGTGTATAACTAATAGTGTAGTGTACTATGAAACAATAACACTAGTAAGAGACGAATGTGGATGCCCCCATCAACCATTGTGGGACTGGTATGAGGAAAGAATTCATGATTTTTATAAGAGACCTTTTGTTGGAGGTGAGAAGGACTGAGAGGGGAGGGTGAATCACTCCCCAATAAAAACTGTACACTTGTGCTTCAAAACCTAATCACACACAAGTAGATCTCATCAAAGCATAAAGTATTCTTAGTGAAAGATACAAAATGTAAGAAAACTAATTAAAACATGTAAATCCACTTATATTTATGATAAAAAAAAATTCCACACTCTTATGAAGTTATTCGAGATCAGATCACAAGAGTAATGCCTTCAACAAAGATCAACAAGATGCAACAAGATGTATCAAGATGAGCAATATAGTCATATGAATATCCAAGAAGATATAATTCTTCCAAAAGTGAATACAACTCAATATCAGAATTTAATACACATTAGAGACCTACAAAGTACATCAACATTCTATGGAGATAGCATCCAAACTCAAGCACCAAAATTTGTCTTCCTTCTCCAACTCGCTCTCAAGGAAACAACACCAAATTTTCCTTTGTTCAAACTATCCTCATGAAAAGTCAACAAGAATCTATCCTAGAATTATATTCCAAGTGTTTCGGCTAGGCCTAAATGGTTTTGATTTTCAGAAAAAGGGTTCTTCAAAGAAGATAAAAGGGGTTTCAAAAAGCTAGAACTATTATGCCCAAAAACTCCATTTTATACCCTTTTCTTGATTAGAACTCAAAGGAGGTCAGTCCCTCATGATAAATTTGACCCATGAATCATTAAAAATATCCCATAAATTTTTCACAACAGCTACAAGTGACCCAAGTAGGTCGGCCTAGCAAAACCCTTCATTTCATGATCCAAAAATCACTAAAACACATGCATTGGGATGCCAAAATTCTCCTCATTCCAAAACCATGCTTAGGGAAAATACCATATTTGTAAAACATGAGAAATAAATCATTTTAAAATCAACCATGGTATCAATCTTTGTGAACCAATCATATTATTTCATTTAATGGGCCCAATTCCCTGTGCAATTCTCAAAACAACTATTTTCTACACACTTCAACACCTTGGAAAATTTATACTTCCACAAAATTACTCATAATGAATGAAAACATGCCATGTAACAACTCAAAATAAATGGAATAACCTATAGAACACTTATAATCATGTCATAAGTCATGAAACAACTCCCTCTTAAGAAAGATTTGCCTTCACCAAATCATCCTACCAAAAATGTTGTTTCCAAAGGTTAGCTCATAAAATAAAATATACAATAATTAAAGAATTAAAAGAGGATTAATTAGATTCCCAATTCATCCTTATTAACATTATAGGTTATAGGAAGCATCACCCAATCCATCTAATTCTTCAAATAATGTAGAAGCTCACAAAAATAGATGCCGTGTTGAACTGCCGAAAATATATTTTCTCAAAGAATTCCTTGGAAACCATATCATATTACCTCTTCACGAGGCAAGCCATATATTAATGGAAATAAATATGAATCATATTTCCAACAAAACTTGTTAATCATCCAAGGAATAAATATGTAACTCGAGATATGACCCAAACACTAAGCCTTGCTATTTGAGATCCTAAAAATGCCCTTTAACCAAAGAAACTGTTTGGACCTAAAAACTCATGAAAATGCATAAAATTTTCCTAAAATATCTATGGATGTAAAAAAACTAACATTCATCTTACAACATCAATTTTACATATTAATTCTCTGGACCAACTTGTCCTAAACTAAAACTCTTAATAAATTGTTGTTTTTCAAGTGGGGGCCACATATGGTCAAGACCTAAAATATAAATTTATGAAAATAAATAGGAGTCTAATATAACATCCAATCATAAAATTTGAGATTTCAATAAAAAAATCATAATACTTCATCTTTGGCAAACCGGACCTATCTAGGGTTTAACTAGGGTTTTTGACCTTTTTACCTTCTTAAGGTTCATTCATAAAAACATGATAATAAAATGAACTCATTATTATTTTGAAGCCTTATATAATCACCTCATAAACATCCCCTGAAAGACACAAGGTCCCATGTAAATCACATGATTCACAACGAGCATCGAAGTTTAAACTCGAGCTGGTTTTGCATTGATTTTGACCTTGTCTCACTAAAACCGTCATATCTTGCAAATTACTTATCATGGGAACCTAATTTTTTTGAGAGAATCAAAATCATCCCTCTATCATCTCAAATAATCATAATGACAATATCATTGCTTAATATTTCCAGCCACTAAGACTTACCATTGTAAACATGCTTAATCCTCACTTTGTAACAACTAGGACCAACTGGAAGAGTGCAATAAATGAACATGGAATCTCTAAAAATGACCCAAACATACCTCATATGTCATGATATACCTGATTATATTCTTCCATGAGCTCATATATCCCTAATGCACTCTGTCACATTTCCAAACAAACATACCTGCTCCCAATGAACACCTATACCATGGAGATGTACCCGTATCTATACCATATCATTGTTGTGAGTGCACAAGAACCCTCAAAACCTTATATTCATCATTTCAACATGCTTCTCAAACATCCAAGAATCTCTCACTGTCAAACTATACCTTCTAGGCACATGTATAGGCTTGTTAGAGCAAGGTAACCTCACCGAATCTTCCTATAGTAGCTCATATTGATGATAAAAATAGATCAGATACATACAATGAAATAAAAAAATTAAAAACATGTAAATCCACTTATATTGATGATAAAATCATATCCACACACTTATGTAGTTATTCAGATCAGATCACAAGAGTAATGCCTTTAACAAATATCAACAAGATGCAACAAGATGTCTTAAGATGAGCAATATAGTCATATGAATATCCAAGAAGATATACTTCTTCCAAAAGTGATTAAAAATCAATATCATATCTGAATACACATTAGAGACCTGAAAAATACATCAACATGCTATGGAGATAACATCTAAACTCAAGCACCCAAATTTGTCTTCCTTCTCCAACTCGCTCTCAAGGAAACAACACCAACTTTTCCTTTGCTCAAATTCTCCTCATGAAAAATCAACCAGAAGCTGTCCTAGAATAATATTACATGTGTTTTGGGCTAGGCCCAAAGGGTTTTTATTTTCAGCAAAAGGGTTCTTCAAAAGAAGATAAAAGGGGTTTTAAAAAGCTAGAACTATTATGCCCAAAAACTCCATTTTATACCTTTTTCTTGATTAGAACTCAAAGGAGTTTGGTACATCATGATAAATTCAACCCATGCATCATTAAAAACATCCCATAACTTTTTAACAACATCTACAAGTGACCCAAGTAGGTCGTCCTAGCAAAAACCCTTCATTTCATGATCCAAAAATCACTAAAACACATGCATTGGGATGCCAAAATTATCCTCATTCCAAAACCATGCTTATTCAAAATCCCATATTCATAAAACATGATAAATACATAATTTAAACATCAACCATGGTCACAATTTTTGTTAACCAATCAGATTATTTCATTTAATGGGCCCATCCCTTTACAATTCTCAAAACAATGTTGTTTCCTACATCCTTTAGTACTTGGAAGCTTCATACTTCCACCAAATTATGTATAATAAATGAAAAAATGACATGTAACCACTAAAAATTAATGGGATAACCTTTATAACACTTATAATTATGTTATAAGGCATGAAACATCTTCCTCTTCAAACCATAGAAATATTTGCCTTCAACAAATAATCCCGCCAAAAAGGTTGTTTCCAAAGGTTATCTCATAAAATAAAATATCCAAGAATTAAAGACTTAAAATTGGATTCATTGGATGCTCCAATTATCCCTCGTAACATTATAGGTGATATAAGGCATTGTTATCTCATTTTTAGTGATTCTAGCTAAAATTGAGATAACCATAGAAAATTTTTGACAAAACCTCCTAAAAATGCCCTTTGAAGGAGATTTTGGGTTTTCGGGTTTCCATCGCATGAAAACATGTCTTTTACATGCTTCATGTCGAGTGTCTTCCGAAACCTAAAACCTGATTACATGCCAGTGTTATGGGTTTTCGAACCCGGGAGCATCGGAACATACCTTACAAAAAACATGTTAGATGTTGCTTGATTCCCAAAACCCGAAACCCGAAATGATCCTTTGCATCGGGTTTTCGAACCTGATAGCATCCAGACATGTATTTTACATGCTTCATGTCGGTTGGTTCCCGAAACCTGATTTGTTAAGAAAACCTTTGTTTCGGGTTTTCGAAGTGCCGAGCATGATGACATGGAATTAATGCCGAGTTGTCGGTTAGTTGGCACACGTGTCGAAAGAGGTGTAATAAATGCTAGGATTTATAAATACTTTGATTTTACACGTCATTTCTACCTGACATATTTTTTCTGCATGGATTTTTCGTACATGCTCCTTCGACCTCCAAACCCGATTAAACTTCTCGATCGATTTCATGATCCATCTTCGATCATTTTTCAATTTCTTGAAGGTATTTTTTTCTTCTTATCATTTTGTGATCTTTGGGTTTGTCTTTGAAGCGTTCTTTCGGCATTTTTCCTCTTTGCTTTTTCTTGCCTTTGGGTTTAGGGTTTAGGGTTTAGGGTTGTATTCTTCATTTTTGTTGAATTTCCATGAAAAACCTTGTTTAAAAATCCATCTTGGGTGTTCTCTTATTTTCTTTCATGGATATACTCTTGTGGTTTTTGGGAATAATCTATAAAACTTAACTTACAAGCGTGGTGGAGATTTTACCTGTTCTGACATCCCAGAAACCTGACACCTATGTGTTGGGTTTTACAGGGTGTCTCGACACCATCCTTGTTCCGCATAGTATCGGGTTTTGTGAATTGCTCAACACCATTCTAGTTCTCGCATTGTATCGGGTTTCAAAGCTGCTTAACATCCTTCAATTTCTGTTTGTGTCGGGTTTCACAGGGTGCCCGACATCTTCCAACTTCTGCTTGTGTCGGGTTTCACGAAGTGTTCAACATCCTCCAAATTCTGCAGACCATCGGTTTTGTAAAGTGCTTAACACCCCTAATTTCTGCCTTGTGTCGGGTTTTACGAAGTGTCCAACACAACCTAGTTTCTGATTATACTCTACAGTGTGTCGGGTTTCATGAATTGTCTGACAGTCTCAAAGTCCAGTTGGTGTGGCAGTTTGTGGGGTTGCTCAGCAAGCTTCCAAGTTTGATTGTTCAAACAGGAGTTATCTAGGCATTCTTTCTTCAGGACTTCTCATGTCGGATCCTGGATCATCTAAGGATAAGTCAGACAGGTCAGGAAAGATGAAATACAAGTACCGAAAAATGGAATCCCCTTCCTACATAGATTACAATTACGACATCCGAGATACGAGCTTGGTAACATTGACATGGAAGAATTTTGGAACAAAACCAAGGATTCTTCTTAGAGTCCCTAGATGAATTCAATAACCAACAATGGCCTCCCTCTTGCAGCAGGATTCCCAATGTCGCTCAATGCCTTGAGTTCATTTTGGCCTGTGCTTCCAATTATGACTCAGATTCCCGCTCAGTGAAAAATTAGGCAGGAGAAACCATAGTGAAGTTGGATGGGGGTTACTTTGATGACCTCTTAATATTACCCAACTTTGAGGAATATGTCGATGTAGATCTTAATTTAGCATAGAAAGCCTAGGAAAAATATTAAGAAGATCATGATCGGGCATGTGAATAAAAAGTTCTTGATCAAGGCCAAGCCAGATCGTCTCTAGGTTTCCCAAGTTTGTCCCCAGGAGTGATTTCATCCTTGAAATTAGTGACATCATCACCCTATTGAGTTGAGTATTTGGACTCCCCAAGTCAAGAGACTTTCACGGGTGGATGTATCAATTCATGGTCATTATAAAGAAGAATGAACAAGGGATTGATTGGAGTAGTCTTATAAGTAATGAGATTGATTCCCATATGAAGACAGTCTTGACTACTGGCAAGTTTTATATGTCATCATATGTCACCTATGTAGCAGCTAGTATGAGGAATTATCCAGGGTTGGACATGAAGGGAAGTAAGTCAACCGAACATATATATCAGTATTTCCCTCAGTTGACAATGAAGGGGTCCAAGGATCAATTCAGAAGAGTGAATGATGCCTTCTTTTATGAGAACATCTGCATGCTTGAACCCTGACTTAAGAAAGAGAAGATTCTCTGAAGAGGCATGGGACGAAGTATCAAAATGGGGTTATATCTTCTTGTAATTCAAGAAGTTCACATACCTTTGGGTGGTCATGTACCTGGGTGATCCTTTCCGATTTCCCAGATTCCCAGGTGATAAGCTGATCCTAATGGAGTTGGTAAGACAATTTTTGGATTTCCACAAATTCCAACAAAGTAAACACAAGGCTGCCATATCCTTCCCTATTTCCATTAGAAGGTACACATGCTTGACAGTGGTTAAAGCTAAGAATGTGGTGCACGAGCTTCAGGACAAGTTGAAGAAGCACATGAAGCACAGAGATGGATTTGATTTCCAAGGAGTCCTTAAATCGTATGGGACTTTATATCTACATGTGCCCAACATAGAATATATTTGGGTTGATCTTTGGGATGAAGTTGCCATCCGAAGAAAGGACAATAATAGGTTGACAATTGAAGAAATCCAGATGCTAGATTTATCTAACATCCCAGAGGGCACCACGGATAACGAGAGTGTCCTTGACACCTCGTATGATGGGTTAAATGAAGACCGATATGTATTCCCAGCCATTGATTGGTCCATTGTTGAGAAAGCTTCTATTATGGGGAAAGCTGCTCAAATTCTTGCCCATACTAAGGTGTGGCTCATTTCTTGGGAATGAGTTATAAAGAAGGGGTTTTTCAAAACTAGATACTTTGGAAGTGGGACCCTCCAAGGGAAAAAAGGAAAAGGATAAGAATCCTTCCAAGAGGCCCATAAAGGTTAAGTTTATCAGAAAGGGAGAAAGTTTGTTAGAAAGGGAGAAGATCAAGTAACCACATCGCTGGCCACTCTCCTACAAATAGTTGAGGTTATTGATTCACCTCCACAACCAGAATAAGGAAATCCTCCTTCAGTGAAGAGATTGTTCAATCTTCCATTCCTCTTTTGGTTGATAGTTCATTAGAGGTAAGTCTTCCTCTTATCTCTCAAGCTCTAATTTCAGAATCATTGCCTCCTCCCATTCAACCTTCCTTGCCTCATATTTCTTCACCAAGTTCCTCATCCCCAAGCTAGTATCTTCTCTCGCCTCTCACCTCTCCTCACTAGACCTCAGTTAACCATGGATATGCCTCCTCCTTTTGCACCTTCATTCCCTGAGTCCATTGTCATGGAAACTACACTTGCAGTGGTCACCACTCCACAAGCTAACCTTCCTCCACCTGAGGATGTGACCGTAACACCTACAATGGGAGAAAATTCTTCCAATACACCTCAATGGTTAATAGATCAGACTCTGAGGAAGAGGAAGGTGGTAGTTCCATTACCAACCTTTGATTTCAGTTCCCTCAAGGTCACTCCTACCAAGTCGGCCAAGAAACCCAAAACAATTTCAAGGATTTCAAGTGGATGCCTCAGGGCATAAATTTGTAGAAATTTCTACTCCCGTGGCTGATAAAACCAAGGATGATATAATGGTCACAGATTATCAAATCACAAGGGTTGATCTAGGGAAAGTAACAACGGAGGGAGCACAACAGGATGCACAAGATGCCATGAATGTGTTGTGCCAGAAGCTAAAGGAAACTAAGGAAAACAAAGATGAGTTAAAAGAGAAAGTACAACAATTGTGATGAAGTAGTACTCAAGCTCTCAAAGCCTCTTGAGTCAACACTATCATCCTCTACTCATATCGGGCTCGATTTCTCATCGCACCCATGATCGAGAAGATTAATGAGAAGGTGAGAACGGTCGATGAATGGATCCAAAGGCTTCTCTTGTAAGGAAAAGAAGTCATTGATGACACCGTGGAAGTCTACAAATCCTTGGAGGATATAAAGAAGGATGGAGAGAAAATGGATGATGAATTTTCAGTAGAAGTTGGGAACCTAGAGTTAACTTTTGAAGCTCTCCAAATGCTGAAACAGGTTCCATCCCACATCTTGGTCGAAGAAGGCATCATTCCACATGGGGACAAACATTTTCAACTAACCAAAGCCATTAGATTCAAAATAAAGATTCTCAATGAATCTTGTAGAAAATTGAGGGAATTAAGAGATCAATTGGTTGATGGCACGAATGACATAGAAGAAGAGCTAGTCAAGATCTGCACTAAGGTGTTGAGTGAAAGCTCAGTATTCTACCTATTGATGATCTTTACAAGAAGATCCAAGAATCAATTCAGCATGAACCAACTTATGGATTCGGTTTGGAAATCATTGATAGGTTTGTGAAAATTGAACATTCTTTGGAAACACTAAGGAAACTCAACAAGAGACTGAAAAGTTTCCTGGCAACGCTAGTGATACTTAGGAAACATGTGAAGTTCTGAGTGATCATTCCACCGCACTTGATGAAAATGAGATGCAGGGTATAATCTGAAAGTTCCAAGAATTTTGAGACAAGCAGGGCTTTTTGGAGGAAGAAAAAGATGATGAAACAGAATAGGCACAATGTTGCATGTCACTTCAATCCTGAAATTGACATGTCTTTTTCATTTTTGTTTCATCACATATGAAGTAAATTTTGACTTGGTATCCTGCGTGAGAGTCAAGCAAAATAGGAATCTCATTAAAAAGACTATTTTCTAGGATTTATCCTATTTTCTCTCAACTCCTTTTATTATAAATAAGGAATTCTTATGCATTCCAAAAGGGTTGAGGTTTTTGGAATATTGAGATCTATTGTGAAGAAGAAAGACTTTGTGTTTTCTTGTAATCATTTGAGGAATAAGTAGATGCTATTTTGCAAAATTTGTGTTGTGAGATGTATCTTTCTTAAGATATTGTTCTTATGTTCATAATATTAAGCTATTATTTGTTTAACATCTTAATTAATCTAATCAGTTCAAACATTACATTTTTTTTCTAAAAACTCGTATGATTATTTCGTGATCTGCATTTGCTCGAAAGAAAGTATGTTCCCCTCATTTCATTTCCATTATGTTTCTTCCATAATTATAATTTCCTTTTCGATCCATTTCATTTCGAAAGAGAAATATCTTCACCTATTATGGATATGGATTTCGATTCTATCCCAACCCAAATGTTTAGATTAGTGTGAATACATGTATATTATTTCATTGTGTTTTAGACTAGTAATAAACAGAAGCCTCACCTGTCTTTGAGGAGAGATTTAATCCCATGTGCGTGGTCGAACCTCATATTTTGGCTTGACAAAATATCCAACCAACAAGCATCACCCTATCCATTTAATGCTTCAAACAATGTAAAAATTTCAAATGAACAAATGTTGTCTTGAAATGTCAAAAATATTATTTCTCAAAGAATTCCCTATAAAACCTATCATACAAAATCATCATGAGTCAATCAATATATCACTGAAATACCTCTAAATAATCTTTCCAAAAAAACTTGAATCATCCAAGGAATCATCCTGTAACTCAAGATATGGCCAAAACACTGAGCCCTGCTATTTGAGATCCCAAAACTACCCTTTAACTAGTCAACCTATTTGGACCTCAAAACCTCACGAACCTGCATGAAATTTTCTTGAAAATTACATGGAAATAAAGAAAAATTAAAATTAATCATACAACATCAATTTTACATATGACTTCTTTGGACCAACGTTTCCTAAACTGAAACTCTTCATAAACTGATATTTTCAGGTGGGGCCCACATATGGTCAAGACCTCAACTATAAATTTATGGAAAGATAGAGGAGTATAATACAACATCCAATCATAAAATTTTATCTTTCAATCAAACATTACTCATAATAATTCATCTTTTGTAAACTTCTCCTAGTTAGGGTTTAATTAGGGTTTTTGACATCTTTACCTTTTTAAGGTTCGTTCATAAAAATGTGACAATAAAATGACCTCATTATTCTTCTCAAACATTATATACTCATCTTAGAAACATACTTGAAATCCAAAAGGTCCCATGAAAATCACATGATTCACAACGAGCATTAGAAGTTCAAACTTGAGCTAGATTTTGCATTGATTTTGACCCTGTCTCACTAAAACAATCATATCTTGAAAATTACTCATAATGGGAACCTAATTTTTTTTGAGAGAATCATAACTCATCACTTTAACATATCCAATCATCATAATGACAATATCATTTCTCAATCTTTCTAGCCACTGAGACTTACCTAAGAAAACATGCTTGATCCTCATTGTAACAACTAGGACCAACTGGAAGAGTGTAATAAATTGATATGGAATCTCTAAAAATAACCAAAAAATACCTCATATGCCATGATATACCTAATGAGATGCTTACATGATATCATCTAGCCCCAATGCACTCGCTCACATCTCGAAGCAAGCATACTTGCTCCTAATGAGCACCTAAAACATTGAGATATACCTGTATATGTACCATACCACTATTTTGAGTGCACAAGAACCATCAAAATATGTTATGCATAATTTCAACATGCTTCTATAACATCAAAGAAGACCTCATTGTCAAACTATACCTTCTCGGCACTGTATAGGCTTGCTAGAGAAAGCATACCTCATCTTTGAATCTTCGTGTAGCAGCTCATAACCATTTGAAACATCATGTTAGCATCTCAATAAACATCATGACATCATAATAAAACATAAAATTTGTCATTAATGTGGTTTTACATTAATAAAAACACCTACTAGGCCTAAATACAAACATCTATATCTGTACCGCAAATAGGAAAAGGCATGAGCACACATGTATGTATGATAAAAATAATGACATATAAGAGACCTATCTAGCATGTGTTGTAAAGTGAACATGTAATAGAAAGTGCAGGGAATGAGTATATGCAACCATAGACTGTAATATGTTGTGGATGGATGGAATGGAATGCAAAGTGAATGATAGGGTTACATGCCCCTTGAGTGAATGAAATTATATGAAGTGAGATTCATTTAGTATGCCCCCTCAATAGTCAAGAATGAACCGTAAATGAGAGTGAGTCGTCGGAAATGGTTGAAGTGTATTTTGTGTGTAGTGCGTTGTGGTGAATGCATACACTTAGTGATGATGATATGCGACCTAAAAATGATTTCCACGTGACCTTATAGCCAAAGAGTATATCACGATAAGATGAATAGAGGAGTGTTGATGTATCCTAAAGTGTGTACCATTACAAGATGAAGGAATAACTTACCATTTAGCCTATAATGTATTTCACTAACCTAGGAATGTTGCATGATAGAATGTCAAGTGATGAACGTGTGTGTATGGTAAGGTCCAATTGATTGGTAAACCCCTAAGTCGAGTATGGACCAAGGAATTAGAGTGTGTCATAGGGTAATGAGTGCAACACGTACTAGCAGATGTGTGTAGTATATGTGATGATGAGAGATGAACATGTGATGTATAAAATGTGTAGTGTGAGATGTGTAATACCTATTGTGTGGTGTGTGGGGTTCATGTGTAGTATGCCCTCAAGAGTCAAGTGTGAACTGAAGAACAAGAGTGTGTCATCTCGTAATGACTATTATAACATGTGAATGAGTATGCATGTGCTAAAAGGTTGGTAATTTGAGTATCAACATGTGGTGATGGTATGTTGGAGGGGGCCGTGTGAATGCTATACCCCCAAATGCGTGTCGCTGAAAAATTTATCCTATGAGAGTGAAGGAAAAAGGTCCCTCATCTGATGTTGGTGGTGACGAAAGTGTATGACCATGTGCTTTAGTAATGGTGGTATAGTAGATAAATGTTGTTCTAGTGAGTGAAGTCTATGTGTATGTGATGTATGAATATAGGATGATCATGTACGTGTAAAAATGTGTAGGTGATGAAGACTCGATGAGAAGCCAAGCGTGAAGGTGATGAAGATCTATGCGAAACATCCTGCGATGGTAATAAGCACTATTGCGAGATAAAGTGAGGAGGTGATTTACACCGAGATGCAGTAAATGTCCTCAAAATAGGTCTATGCCAATGTGTAGGAATAACATAGTGATGAGGCTACGTAGAGGATGTACGAGTAGGTGAACTAGGAGTATATTTTATTTTTAGTAACATAGATTGCGATGTACTATGTGGAGTAGGAGATGCATTAAATGATGCTCGAGAAGATGACGACCATGAAGTAAGTGGAGGTATACTGTCGATAGAGATGAGCTGATTGTTATGGATGAATTTTAGACCCAAATGATTCATAGAGATAATAGATTGAGACCTCTCAATCCAATTAATTCCTAGAAGCATGTCACAACCCATAACTACTTGCCTAACAAGAAAGGGTATAAGTAGAGTGAGAGGACCAACCATAACATGTATCCCGATGATGCCATATCAGTTGTTCATCGGGCATTGAATTTGTTATAGAGGGTAACCAATAAATTTGATAAGTGGGATAGAGCATTCACTAATAGGCCAAGACATGTCAACATTAGTATTATTGATGGGGATCAAGCTAATAGTGTTATCACCGAATCCCAAAGACCTCATACGGATGTTGATCGGATTTCTAGTTTGATCACTCTAAGATCATCAGGTGTGATTGGATAACATGGGTACTATCTCCAAGTTGTGGGACTTGCTACTTGAGAGAGAGACTTCCGAGAAAGCCGGTTCTTGCTCCTAAACTACCCGCCACAATCTACTCTAATGCAGAAAACTAGCTATTCTAACCTAAAATTCCAAGGGACCGGGGAAGGAGAATGCATAAAATAAAAGCCTACACTAAAGCGGTGATACACCGTAAAAGGAGGGTGGGAAAGTAGTCTCCAAATGTGTGAAATACAGAGGCAAAGTGCACACTAGAAGAGGTGGTGACAGCTTCACCATAATCTAGCAAAATGCATTCACAATAATATTTCAAGCATACACAATGATAATGAATCCCTGCAAGAACATAATAAATAGACACAATATATACTTGTAGAAAGATTAAAGGGGCAAGAAGAATGCAAGGAAACACAGCAGGGGAAGATATATCCACAAACTGATATTTTATTGCTTCATGATATGCACAGTTCAATCTATTACAAGATAAGGGCCTGGATCACCATGCAAGGAGTCCACTACAAGGGCCTACAACACACTGGCTTCACAAAGCAATTTTGACAGAGCTTTGCTACCCAAAAACTCTCCTCCCTTTACAATAAGCCCAACACTCCAATTTATAGAAAAATGAGAAGGAGAAGAGAAGGGAAAGTGGAAATCCCGAAATCTGTCCTTCAACCACCTGTAAGAGGCATTAAATTGAGTGGAATGGGTATACATTACTTGCAAAAGGCTCCCCATACTGTCCCATGTGCTGCAGCAGAGAAAGAATGATGACCATGCCTCTTAAATGCACTCCCAGCTACCAAATAAAACACTGTTCTGAACCCGGCCACGTTTTCTTAAAAATCTCAGTCAATTTCTGATCAAATCCGGAATTTCTTGACTTCTGTGCATCGGATTGGTGAGTCGTGGGAAATGGTGTATTTTGTGTGTATTGTAGTGCGGAAACACGATTCCAACGGTACCAATTTTGTGCGATTTCGTTGAGAAATGCAAAAGTTATGGCCTTCTGAGTGCAGGCAGCTATTTTGGGCCTGGCAGGCGTTTTCTGTCATTTGACGGGAAAGAGCATCTACTGACTGGAGCCGAACACATTTCCTTTATTTAAATATATCTATCCTCATTAAAATTAAGAAATCCAGTTTTTGTGGCGTAGAGGACGTCGTGCCCGTTCCAGAAAGTCCAATTTTATGAAAATCGGAGTTCGGAGTCAAAAGTTATGGCCGTTTGAAGTTCCACGGGTCAAATGTTGACTTTTCCTCCTGTGACACGTGTCATGATTTGATTGGTCCTCGGATCCTTCGGGTCTTCCGCGTACTTCGCGTTCATTCGTTCCGGATGTCCCAGTGCTGCCTGGGACAAAAACCTCCGATTCGCCCGAAATGGGCTTGCTCGTCCCTCATTTAGCCGAAGACACGTGGCACCTTTTGATTGGCTTTCGGCTCCATCGGCTTCTTCGCGTATTTCGGGTCTTTTTGTCCCGGACGTCCCATTTTGATTTTGGACCTTTTGGGACAATTTCGCCGATTCGGCCGGTTCGGGCATTTTTGGCCCGCTTGTCCCACTTTGTCTTGACTGACTGTGCTCATTTTCGGTCGGATCGGCCGGTTCGCGCATCTTTGTTCCTCTTGTCCCGAGCAACACTTAGCCAACTTTTCCTCTTTCGGCCGGATCGGCTTTTTGCGCCCGCCGCGTACTTTTGGCCCGATTGTCCCAAATGCAATTTGGACTGTTTGTGCTGATTTCGCCCGGTTCGGCCGGTTCGCGCTTTTCTGTCCCACACGTCCCAGATGCGACCTTGAGCAAGACTTAGCCAATTTTCGCGATTTTTTCTGGATCAACCTATTTTCCTTCTGCAACCCCTTTTTCACATTTTCTCAGGACATACTCTCTTCCTCTTGGACAGGGGAGTTAGAAAAATATGAGGGGACCCTAGAAACATGACTTTTCGCCCTGAATCAATATAACTGCTTGCATGTTATCAAAATTACCTTGAGGGGTGAATTTTGGATAACAATTAGATGCATTGATATGTAGGAGATTAGATGAAAATTTGCATGATGACCATTTTTAGAAAAGGAAATGATTGGTGGAAAAGCGTCGGATGTGCAACTAGAAATTCAATGGCCCCTAAAGAAGGAGGAGACACCGCTTGATATGCATGATTAGTTGAATATTTAGTTGCTTTCTTTTCACGTTGTTAGGACTAGTTATTATAGAGTTTGAGTTTAGCCTTGTCGGCATTAGGTGCATAATCATTAGGTTTTGGAAACTCAAGCTTGTTGTTATCAATAAGATCTTGGATGATTTTACGGAGCTTGAAACATCAATTCGTAGAATGTCCCACACATCTCGTGATAGTTAGAGTGAAATTTATCATTGGAACTCCTACCATTTGGTCGTGATGGGTCCAACTCAAGTGGTTGAGGAAGTGTAATAAGGTTTCTCTCAAGTAGTTGTTTGAAATATAAGATGTGGGGCCATAGGATAGTTAGAAAGCATATGCCAAGATGGATTTGAATGAATCTCTTTAGTAGTAGTGACCACATTGACAATGATTTTGGTGTTGGTTGGTTTAGTTGTAGATGGATTAAATGTTGTCTTATTTTGAAAATGAGTGGAAGAGAATGCTTGCTCCTGATATTTAAGATTGTCTATAGATAAAAGTTTGGTTTCACGAAGCTTAAAAGTATGACAGAGTTGATCAAACGAAGGAGAGGTTTCAAAGAGAACACTCTCCTGGAGTGGTGTTAAGAGACTCTAAATGAGAAAGTCCTAAAGTTTAGAGTCTACGAACACATTCGACATCTTGGCTAGATTTTTTTGTATCTCAACACATAATTGAGATGTGTTCATTAGCTTATTTAAGTTGTGCTAATTGGGCATAAGAGATCTTGGATCTGATCTTGGATCTACCGGATGCGTGAATGAAGTTACCAAATGACCAAGTAGATCATAAAACCAACGCATCACATAATCATGGAGACTACAAAGAAAGATTTTGGCTAAAATAACATTATCATCCGTAAAGTCAAGACAATCTACATGGAATTCTTTGAGATGATCTTGTGGGTCACCATGTCCATTGAAAATGGGAAGCTAAGGGGTGAAAAAAATGGGAGGAAGTAGATATGTGGAGATGGCATGTGTAAATGGTATATGCAATAATAAGGTGGATTCTAAAGATTGAGATGTATGAGAAGTATCTTGTTGTAATAGATGAATCTACGCTTGGAGGTCTTGATAGAGAGAGGTTAAGTATTGAGTGCAAACATATGAAACCTACCATGTATGAGAGAGAATAGGTGGTGTGAAATTATTTTTAGGATTAGTAACAAAAATGGTAATGGTATAAATAGGTGGAAGAGTGAAACAAGCGGTTGGGAAACAACGGAAGTAGAGATGGCTGCGGAAGCATCAAGTTCCGCCAAATTGATAGCTTCCTCACGAGAAACATGTAAACGAAATTCTAGATCTTAAGGATGCTCTGTAATATGGTCATTACTGGATTTAAGATGAGCCTTAGTAAAATCATCATAAGATCTAGCCATAATAAAGAACAAAAAAAGAGCCCTAAGTGGAAGGTAATGTCGAACGTCAGTTCACCAAAATTATTAACTAAAATGTGGATATTCTAGTGTAATCTAATATTATGCACAACAAAATAAAAACTAAATAAATGAAAGAAATGAATCAATCCATTGAGTAAATAGAAATATAAAACCCTAATGTGCAAGAGAGGGTTAAGATGTCCTTACTTGACTTGACAAAGGTGTGGGGCGTGTGTCGCGGTGAACGAGGTGAACAGAAGGAGGAAATGACCAAAAAGAAGTCTAAGAAAGTAAAAATTTGAGCTCTTTGACTGGTGGGGTGTTTGAAAGGGATAGGGTGGTTGTGAGCATGTGTGTTTGAGATTTGGTGTATTGGTTTGTAGAAATGGCCTGAAATCCTTCTCTCGAGGTGTCGTTGGATGTTCACCTCGTAGCTGCTTCTGTCGCACTAAATTTTCTAGACTGTGTCATATTTTTCTATAAATCAAAGATGAATGAAAGACCTGTAAAACCCCGCAAAACATCAAAACGATATAAAATATATATACATATGAAGGGGTTGAAGCTGTCCCTTAGTGGCCACAATGGTGGACTTATTAATCGAGCGCTACACTACATCTTATCTTACACAATGTAGTTCTAGGTGTGTGTGTGTGTGAAAATCATGCCCTAGGTTGCTCTTGTGCTAGTCACACTTTGTGAAGTAGTGAGAAAATAAATAGATGTAGAATGTAGTAAATGTGTGCATGGAAACAATAGACTCCCCTCCTATGAAGTGTGATGCAGATGAACCAGCCGTGTGTGCCTTGTGATGGAGCTAGATGGATGTAAATGTAGCTTTAGGCACCTTTGATTGATGCAAATATAGGTGGTGATAGTATATGCTTAGTGCTTGGTCCCTCATTATGGTATCATAACTTCATATTTATATGGCTATTTTGATCTAATTTTGTAATTAACCCTAAAAGGCCAACCACTTAAAATATGGAAATCTCAATCAGCTAGAAAGTGCCCAAAAGATGAGTGCAAAGTCTAAAAGGATCAACACACCCCGAATAGGACCAGGGTTCTTGGGGTTCCACACTACTAGGTAGGGATCCTAATCAGGGATAAAATGATGCTAAATGGAAATAATGACTAGGCGAGTACATGCAGGAGGTCGGAAGTGATGACAAAAAGTAAAGTAAAATGGCCAAAGGACATGGGTTAATTAGTACTTACTCAAAAACCATATGAATAGTAGTATGATACCGAGTATACATAATACCCAAAGTGTATGATTTTTTTCTACATGGACTTGCAAGGGAAGTGAGTTTGAAAAAGGATCTTTATCTCATGCACTAGTTTTAATTTCTACTAACTTAAAAACTTCTATAGATCCTAGTGTTTTACCGAGGAAGCTTTAGGGGAAGAATTTATTTTGAGAAGTTTTTCAATCTTCCTGTGATTCTTAGGTAGAACCAAAGGACTTTAGATCCAAAATTAAAAATTAGGAAATATTCACTTTAATTAGATTAGATTAAATTCATTCTCGCAATAGGGAAATAGCCATATGTAGTTATTTACTTTTTTATTTTGTTTTATTTTAGAATATAAGTAATTTACATTTAATTAGAGGAAATTTATCTGTGTTTGTAGATTATCTTTACTTTAATTAATTAGTGAATATGTAGATATTAGTTTTTTTAGTTAATGCCCTTTAGTTAATTTCCTTTCAAGAAAGTAGATTAAGTCATATATTTCATTTTGGTTAATTAATCAGAATGAATTTATCTAGTTAAGAGATTAAAACAAACTTGTATTTTAATTGAATTAGATTTAATTTTATTTATTTCTTCAAATGAACATTTCAACATAGTTTAGCTTTCAAATAAAACCAGACAATTAAACAATAGGCAACTTACGATACCCATACATAGCCTCTATATCCCCTTTAGCCAACTGAGCTACTAGGAATTCACCTACCTGATCTTAGTCCTCGATTATCCTATAAGTTACCATCAATATTCTTGCAACCTTGTACATTCTCAGGTGATCCCTGCAAGACCTCAGGAGGTTGAGTGCATCTATAATCATGTGTTGATTCTTAGGGGTAGAAAATCGGTGGAACCGACATGAGGGACTGGTTCCTTCTTATCTTCTTTTCTTTCATTTTATTAGATCACCTTTCTATTTATTCCCCTATTTTGGTGGGTATTTATACCTCCCCAAATATGTATGGTAGATATTTTGGTGGGCCTTTTAGATCTGATAGATACTACACCAACGTTCAAACATAAAAATCCCCTTCCCTTTCAGGATGGGCTTATAATTACACAAAAAGTGTAAACCTTCACTAGTTATGTCTCAAACCCACTAGTCATGTGAGAATAGAGGACATTGATCAACCTTTAAACATGCAATACAATCAATCTAATTTGAACAACATGAACTATACAGGTGAATACAGACATTACCCTAGAGTCTTGTCAAAATGTTGCATTTCCATGTAATCCACAAAAGATGATGTTTTTAAAGGAAACAAGAATGAAAAAGATGAGCAATTCATGAGAGGATATCATGTTCCCTCTCAACCAAACCCTACATTGCAGGTACCCAAGAAAGAGACTCAATCCTCACCTCATGATGTTATTTCCACTTTAGTAGGGAGGATTAGAGAACTAGATAGTGCCCAATATTTACAAACAACCTATGTAGTAGGGCAGAACATGGGGTATCCCATCGACAATAAAGGATACACCCCTATCAATGTACAACTAATGAAACATTATGTGCAACAAGGTTATCTTGTCCAATTAAACCCAGGTGATCTCATCACGGGTTCGAACACACTAGGGATGGGTCCTCATCAATCTCAAGCTTATCCCATGTAAGTGTTGTCTGGAAGTACGTTCTCAAATTCTACTCCATTAGGTAATGCGGCGTTCCCTGGTTTCACACCCACTAGCCAATTTCCTAGTGTTTTTCCACCTTATCTACATATGTATTCAAATTCTCCTAGATGGACCCATATACCTTTCCTTATCCTTATACGCCATATCAAGGAGATCCATATGTTTTAGAGAATGCCTACACTACAACCTATCCAAATCCTCTTCCTCCACCTCCTCACCATGGGGCTTCAATGGTGGAATTTTATGAAATGGGTACTTACACTAATTATTTGAAATAACCCCTTGAATTTACCATATAGGGTGTCATGCTTCCATGTCCATTGCCCAATATTCCTAAATTTAAGGGGGAAGGATATCTAAATGCTCACATTAAGGCCTATGCTACTTTCATTCGGGATTTTCTTCCTTGGGATGCCATAGTAGCTAAAATATTTCTGAAGAATCTTGAGGGAATTATGCTAGATTGGTACTATCGATTCCCAAAGCTTACACACATTACTTTAAACAATTTTTTTTTGGAATTCATCGATCATTTGATGTGAACAAGTTGCTATGAATAGGGATTAGGGAGTGTCTACATATTAGGCAGGAAAAAAATGAATCTACCACCCATTTCATTTAGAGATGGTATCAAGTTATTTACTCCTCTGTAAGTGCACCTAACATGGACCAAATGGAACTTTGTGATCTCTTTCTTCTCTCGCTCAATCAAGAGACTAATGAGGAAGTCCAAAGCTTCCTTTCCATAACTATGAAGAAGTATTGGATGGTGCGCTTTGAATTGACCAAGCCGATATCGATAGTGGGTGTAAGACTTATGGTCTCAATGGGAAATTAGTTTCCCCTAATCAAAACAATGTAAACCATCAAAATAAATAAGCCAACAACAAAGGGCTTAAGGGCTTGAATCACAATTGCAGTGATACCACAGATGGTGTTACCGATAAAAAAAATGCTAGTTTTACAAATAATGGTAATAATTACAGTAATAATGACAACATGGGAAATCAAAGAGGTCCTAATTCTATTTCCTCTATCAACATAGTTGATGTTAACCATCCCCCTCCTATATAGGCTTAAACCAAATGCCATAACTAATAATAGAACTTTGGCCAGGGGAAACAAATTACGATTATAACAACTAGTTTCAAAACTACAATTGGGTTATAATCAACAACATAAATCAAATCAAAGGCCTAGAGACTATGATCCAAATCTATATTATGATTTCTATATAGTCATCGGTGATGATGCTAGGACTTCTAGAGATTGTAACAAGTTCCTACAAAGACTCCCTGAGAACCAAAGGAAGCTCTTTGTAGACTTGTTCTTAGTGAATCTTGAAATTACCTCACACCTGGCCATATAGGACCCGTTTCTCCCTAGAATGTAAACCTATGAATCTATCAGGATCCATTCCCTAAATTTCTTGAAGATGTTAACGTAAACCCTAAAAACATAAAAAAGGGCATTCCTATTGGGAATAATGACCATGAAGCCTCAACCTCTGACAACTCTTGAGTTTCCCTTAACCTTGGCTTGAATGACAATGTAAAGTTCTTGGGATTAGTTGAGTTAGAGGTTGAAACATAAATTAACATAAAAACTTGGAAAAGGGAATACATTTCACAAACTCTTCCCTATCATTCTCTCTTACAGGATGATGATTCTATAATATCAAAACTAGTAGGATCCTATTATCTCGATTTTGGATTTGAAAAATACCTTTTCTCGCATATAATTTCTAGATTTGTTGAAGAACTCCCCTACACACCGTGTTGTGTTATTATATGCACTAGGTCTTAGTAACCTATTCAATGTTATGCCTCTTCCTAGAGCTCAAATAAATCATATTGATTTTGATATTCATCCTCCAGAAAAAATGATAGGGATACCGGGTTTTTTTTTCATATAAGCAAGATGAATTTTGACAATGAAATAACTTGAAGAGGAGATCCTGCATTATACATGCAAGTCTAGGTTTATAACAATTACATCAAGAGAGCTATGATTGATGACGAGGATAATGTGAATGTATTTCCCTTTTCTTTCTTTTAGATGTTGGGATATGAGGAGACAAATTTCTCCCTGCACAAGAAACACGTTACGAGGGTATGATAGTCTTAAAGATACTTCAACTAGAACTATAGTTCTTCTTGTCTCCTTCATATTGAAGACAATTTTAATGGAGTTATACATCATTTAAAAGGAAAAAAATTACAACATGATCCTTAGTAGACCTTGGATTCATCGGATGAAGGCTATTCCTTCCACTTTGTTCCAAGAAGTTAGATTTCTCCATTTAGGAAAAGTATTCATTTCTCAAGGGGATCCTATACCTTTTGATGTTCACCTAGCAAATCTCAAGAAGAAACCAGGGATTAATTTTAAGTATGAGGTACCATCGAGCCAATTAAACAAACCTATTCCATCAATAGAGTTGGTCACGACCACCCAGAATGTTCTAAAAGTTAAGATTTTGATCCAAAAACATTTGAGGTGGCCAAAAATGATAAGGGTAAATCAATATCTATGGAATTCATGTCCACTAAAACCATAATGGAGATCATGAAACTCTTAGAGAGTGATGAGCCAATCTTCCTCCCATTTGAACCGCAAGGATTGGGTGACCTCCTTGGTATAGCCTCTCTTCCTACCGATGATCTCATTCTATGCGTAAAGATGATAGAAATAAAAAAGGATGGATAAGATCTTGAGAATAAAAAATATACCCATCAAATCCATCTCTAAGGATTCTTTCATTACTAGCCTTGGTCTAGAAACAAATATGTCAAAAACCAAGCTTATTATGTCCACAAGACATAATCCCATAGTGCAAAAAATGTCAAATGTAACCACTACTCCCTACGTAGGGAGCAAATTTAAGTAGCATAGTCATGATCATATGAATATGATATGTCTAGAACGTAACAAAGAGGCTTATGAAAACCTCTTTCAAATGCGATATTCACACCAAGGTTAGATGATCAAATATATACAATTATAGGAAAGGGTTGTAAGTTTAAACCCAAGGTAGTAGGCCCTTGTCAAGAGAATGAAAACTTCAAAGATCATGCATATCATTTGTGTACCTTGGGAGGTGAGGAGTTTGACTTCCGTCATTCTTTGCATAGTTCATTTGCATTCCCACATCTGTACATTATTACATTCATACTATTTATCATCTGCATTATCATCTTGTAAATTTTAAAATGAGAAACTTACTTTTCAAGAAAATTTTAAAACTTTCAAATATTGGAAAAAGTATTTAATCATACCTCTTCAAGTATCCATCATATCATCACCAAATTATTCTAATCTCTCTATCATTTCAAAAATTAAGATGGAATTTTGACATTGATCCTACCAAGACTTTCACACTTAGTTCTATTCATGGTTTCTTCTAGCTCAAGTGTCTTTTCCCATAGTCTGTACTAGAAGCTTCTTGATGTCACATATTTCCCTAAAACCTCTCTTATGACAGAAACAATCTAAACATTTCACTTGGACATCTTGTTTGTCTATCTCAACCTTTGGTGGTAAGCCCTCACATCTTATAGGTTGTATGGGGTTGAGGCTAGGGGAAAGAAATCCTTCCCAAAAGAACACGTCAAAATTCTATATATATATATATATATATATCAACAATAAATGCAAAATTCTTTCTTTCATAAATAATGCTACACTTCTTTTCCCTACCAACATTTGGTGATGTATCGATGCTTCCTACTAGTAGTGTGAGATTGGGAAATGATATAAGTTCCCTTACTTGCCTATATATTTTTCTTGGTAATGAGCCCATGATTCTTATTGGTAGCATGGGGCAAGATGTAGGGGTTCTAGAAAATAAGTCAATAAGTTGTAAATAAATCAATAAATAAAAAGTTCTTTGAAATATTAAAAATCCTAACAAAATGAATTAGATGTGTATGTTACAAGAGATTCAATCCATAAAACCATATTTTTTCAATCAAAAGGCCATCTATAGATCTAATTCTAGTTAAAATTGCAAGAAAACACATTTTAGACTAGTTAGTTGACCTTGCTTAGGGTTGAGTTGTAGGTTCCTAATTAGATCTCTATCAAAATATTGTCTTCCTGTCACCATCTCCATTCATCAAGATCATATGACTCATGTCCTTCCTAGCTCTCGGTGATGAGACCTTGCATCTTACTAGTTGCGTGGAGTTAGGGATGGAGTGAGTTCATCTTCTTATCATATCACATTCATCACATTTTTCTAATAAAACAAAAGTGCTAAATATTTCTTGAAAATCAAAGTGTCTAAGTTACAATTTGTTCTCATATGCATCATATAAAAAAATAGATAATTTTGTTTACACATTTGCATCATCATCATCCACAACATACATCCATAAAATCATATAAAAAGCATTGGAAATTCTAAACATCTAAGAGTATATAGATGAAGAAAACCATGATCAAGTCAACTCTTACTGAAAAATGGATGAAATAGAAAGAAATGTATATATATATATATATATATATATATATATCAATAACATTAATTCTCATGTACAATTCCATAAAACTCTAGTGAGTGTGGTTAAAACAATCATCTATGATCCAAAAATCCAAAACAATTGATATATACAAAAAAATGATCTCAAAGCAATAAATTTTTTTAGCCTATCCCTCTCTCCGAGATCCCACTGAAGGTGTAGGGCAAGGGATCCTATTGCATCTCCGGTGATGAGAGTGACTCACTATAGTGCGGGAACCTCTATGTGTCGATAGGTGAGAGTACCCATGTGATGGGGTAGGTGATCTACTAGTGGTAGCAGATCTTCACTATGAGAATGGTCTCGCCATTGTCTCCTATTGGCCAACTCATATGTAGTAATCTCGGACCTCATCCAGTCAAGACCTCTATAACATGCCATGCCTGTGTAAACACATTAGTGTGACATCCAACCATCGTTGGTTTCCCAACGTCTGCAAACAACTTCTTCCATATTTTCCCCATAGGGAGTGCAAACGTATCCAAGATAATATGTCAAATAACATCTCACTAGCCATCTGCAATAGCTACAAAGTATAAATAAAGTAATGACGAGTTAGAATACTATCAAAAACAAAAGAAGGAGATAGTATGTATTTTTCTAACAATCTAGTCTAAAGAGTAAAGTCGAGTAAAGAGTATTTTACTTTCTCATATCTTTGAGCATCCAGGATGGATCGAGTACTAGTTATCGCATAGAAGCTATTGTAGGAACCTCCTTTGCTATGGTCTCCCTTATACCCATCTTCCATTTAGAGATCGAATCCTCATCCCCTCCTCTAGTAGTCATAGGATCCTCTGAGTGCGGTGTCTTAGCCTTAGCCTCAACCTCAGCCCCTAGCTTCTGCGGATGCCTCTCCGTGGCCACCCACTTAGTGTCGCTCTCCTCCTTTGTCTCATCCCGTGCCTCATCCTCTGCCTCTTCCTCCACCTCCGTCTCGGCCTCCTCCTCATCCTCTCTCTACTATGTGCGGGTCCTACCTCGATATGCAAAATATTCCTTGGCCTAAATGCTTCCCCAATAGATGGATCTCATGTAACCTGATTTGTGCCAATCGAACTCTAGGAGTGATGATGGTTCACTCAAGCTGCCCCTTGGGCCAACTCTCACCTCTCAGATCCCTCTGTACACTATGGGGACTAGTTGAGAGCATCAACATAAGGTATCCCAAAAATCTATGGTATCCTATGAACTTGATGGACCTTTACTATGCCAGTCTAATCCACTAATTGTGTAGTAGAACTACATGTAGTCATAATGATCATCTCCTCACCCCATAGACCATCCATGTCTTGATATGGTTGTGCAATCATGTCATTTGTGGTAAGTGTAGAAATTGATCAATGTGGCCCCTTGAGTGGAGCCATGTCAACCCATCTCGCTACTCTAATCACCCCGGGATCTGTTATCCCAATTCCCCTCTGATAGGGGATCATCCGCTCATACACCCAACTCATGACCAATGTGGGATGAATGAGGGCCTTACCCCTTCAGTTAGACAACTTTGTATAAATCATGGTAAGTGGAACCAAGGATATCAACGCACCACACATATATGCGGCCATGCTACTCAATTCTCTATATGATGGGTGCCCAACAATAAAGAATATTTTCCCCACCCTTGTCCCCAACCAAGCGTGAAGCCAAGATACTAATAATGGCCTTGATGCAAGGAAGGGATAGGAGTGAAGGAAAATGATAGTAATCTCATCCAATGTTTGGCACCCATTTTAGGTGCATGTGTGTCTCCCATGTATGTTTCTTATATGCGGGTCTCCAGCTATTGTGCCTATCTAGCCAAAACCAACTTCCTTCGACTAGTGACAAGAACCTCCAAAATCTAGTATACATCCTCTCAAGTTATTTTCCACTCCCTCTAACTCTAGGAAATTGGAAGGTGTTATGGTATGCATCCTAGTAGATAAATAGATCACACAATAAACAACTATCAAGTGTGACTAATGGTGTCTACGATATCCTCCATATCCCAAACTCCGTGTAACAAGTATCTCTCATCCCGAGTCGATTGCCTTGAAAATCGAGGCAACCAATCACACTCATGAGCTCTGCTTGATCTGAAATACTTCCTTGTAACCATAAACATGAAAAAGAGAAAGTTAGAGTCATAATAAGCTCACAAAAATGATCAAAAATAAAGCTTTTTAATACTTAGTCAAAATTTAGAAGTTGCCTTGATAGTTATGCTGTAGTTTCTTTATGCAGAGAGGGGTAGTTTTAATCGCCAAGGTAATTCTGCATTAGCTAGGTTCTTTGTTGTAATTGTGTAACCGGTGTAGTGATTGTGCAACCACCACTTTATGCAAAGTGGAAGTTTTAAAATTTCCATGGTGGTTCCATTCATGAAAAGAAAGTCGTACCCTAAGGCCGTAAAAACTCAAAAATGCAAAAATAGACCTTTTTAATAAAACAAATTACAAATCTTATGTGGCTCCCCCTTGTGGTCATTTCAACTATAAATTATCAAAAATAACCCCTCTACATACAAATAAAAATAACTCACCTACTTGTGACCCAAAGATCCTCCGACTAGTTGGGCTTCCATCTCATCGAACACTCTTCGTTTTGACTATACTCTCGTGCAAAAGCACATGGCGATATAGAGCTCAAATTTCACTAAGTGGGTAAGTGCAAATGATTTCTAAAAATAGTAATTTTGAGATATATATAACATGTTTTAACATTGTTTTGATGTGTGTGCTTTGCAGTAAGGAGCGCTGGTGAAGGTATATCTCTATCCCCATGCGGATATGGTAAGTAGTCTTGTCATTTTAGTTTTAATATTTTTTCAATTATAAATTATATCTACACTTGATTCTTTTTTTCTCTTATAGGTGGTAGGAAGCTTGGATTGACGTAATTTCAACACATGGACATGTCAGGTATAATCTCTAACTTTCTCATTTGGGAGCACCATACTCAAAATTTACATTTTATGCCTCTTCATGGCTAAAACGCTTCTCCGAGGGGGCAATATGTACGCACCCAAATTTGCATGGTGCTACATTTTCAAAACAATTCAAATCCCTAATGATGATAAATATTGATTCCAATGATATCCAAGTCCAATTTCTCACTTATAGCATGTTCTTATAGCTTATTGTACCTTTCTTATCTATTACCAACTTTTACCGCTTTTCTAAGTAGTTTCAAAACATTTTTCCTAATTTTTTTCCTTAAGTTACGTAACTACTTCGCAACGATTACAAACCCGTTGGTCTCCTTAGAGTGGCGATTACACAATCGCCACGACGGTCAGGTTGTGTAACCGTTGCTTTACCTGAGCATGCAACAATTTTATGCAATTTTATCTAGGACTTAAACAATTTATTTTATACGCGTGTTTCCTTCTTCCAACTCACTTTTCTCGCATGTTTCTTGACCAAATAAGTTATTTTTGAGCTTGATAGATGCGTATGAAATTCTCCTCATGTACTTACTATTTTTAGTAGGTTGACTGCCCCTCCCATGAGTGATGTGGCACTTCTTGGCTGCCAAGTGGGCTAGACCACTTCTCTGCCAACTTTCTATAAAAACCATTTTTTTCCCGAAGCATTGGTTGGAGTATTTTGATTTGGAATTACACTTTGTTATGCTACTGCAGAATCCTACCAAGAAGTACACAAGAAAACACAATTCATTTTCCTTGTTATTCTCTTGCTTGCATTGCTACTGAATTCTTGCAAACCACCTAGCTCCTACAATCCTTCATTTCTTCTACACAGTAATGACATAACTGCCTTGACACATTTGGATTTCTCATTGGAAAATAAGATGAGGGGATCACAAAGTGTAACCATCATTGGAATTGTTGAAAACAATATAGTAGATTAGTAGAAAGATCACAACAAAATTTGAATGATATTCAATAAGCTCATATGAACATCATATTAAAAACATCCAAATATATAGGAAATAACATTCCTAAATAAGAGGTGGATATAACAACTTCCTAACCTACGAGAGTTATTTCTAACTCACTAACCACATATACATTTTTTATTGTTGTTTTATATAACAACTAATAACAAATTACTAACTTAAAATTACAAGATAATAATTACTCACATAATTATTATTTACCAATACATGTATATATGGAGCACTAATGGGAGAAAAATAATCACACTTCCTTTGCAGCTTGCCACCTGTGCGTGCTCATGATTTGGATGGTTTTTTAGCATAGCTATCAACCTCAACAAGGATGGTTTTACAGAACAACCAAAAACCTCAAAAAGGATGGTTTTACAAGACAACCAACAACCTCAACAAAGGATGGTTGTATTGGACAACCAACAACCTCAATATCATTATGCTACTTTTCCTTTGTGCTTTCATTTGTTCACTATGTTTTTCCTTTAAGGAATTATGTAGGAAACGCTGCTCACTAAATACAAATCCGAAAAGAGGTAAAAGTGAAAATGGAATATTGAAACCATGTTTCCACTCTCAATGTGAAATTTCCACTTATTGAAAATAAGAACACTGCAAATTACAACACACCACACACAACTGGAAGCAAACACACAACTGAAAAAAAATGTGCCACCAAACCTTTGATGCGGCCTCATCATTGGCAACGACGAGAGGTCGCTAAATGACCTCCATACTCCTTTGCCTCCATCCTCCAGTATCATGTTGCTAGCTCAACAAATGTAACTTTTAAGGATCAATGGTTGCCAGGACGTCAGGTAACACCGAAAATGCATCTCGTAAGGCAATTTTTTTTTGTTTTTAGACTTTTACAATGACACAAAGGATTACAACACCACAAAATAATAATTTACAATGACTCTACAATTGATTGACAAAAGGGTTACAACAATGATTTAAAAATGACATTAAAATTTACGAAAGGACAACAAATAACGCTGACTCAAAATTAATTTTTGTCTAACATAATTTAAATAAGACTAATGTATAATAACACATTGGTGACAATTTCGACACACTAAATGGAAAAATGACAAATTATTATACACTCAACTAATTCTCCAACTCCACTTTGAAACACTTTTAAAACATCTATACAATTGACACACGTTAGACAAAAGTTGACTGAGAACATAGAAACTCTTTTGACTTTGACGATTCAAAAAATAAATAAAAATAAAAAAGTTATAAAATACCTAAAAACTTAGCAAACTGAAAACCATACTAATTGTACATCTTTCGAAGCCAAGGCCGAATGTGAAGGCAAAGATGTGGGTTTGAGGTTCAGACAAATATACTGCATCAAATACGGTCTATAATGCCGCTACAGAGTCGATAGTGACTGACAGTTAGATGGAGGCGCTAATTCTGGAGTACATACAGATCCTTACGCCACTTAGACAGATGATTTGGATGTCAAATTCGCCAGATTCAGCAGAATATTGCAAATAATCAAGTCATTGGTTATCTCTTTTTGCAGAGAATTGAATCCAACGATTTGATCAAAAATTCAACAAAAATTCTTTTAATATGAGAGCATCAAGGCAAATTATGGATGAAAAATATTGCACAAAAAGACATTTAGAACCAGAGTTGATCAAACACCGGTGTAAGACCGTATCATCTATATCAATGTGACATACCAAATGAGAATTCCTTGATTTCCAATCCCTGTCTAGATCCGTAATACACCATATGACTTGCTTTGATGCCAATTGAAAACAATACAACAGATTTGTAGAAAGATCACAAAAAAATCAGAATGATATTCAATAAGTTCTCAGATGAACATCATATTACAAACATCCAAATATATAGGAAATAGCCTTCCTAAATAGGATGTGGCTATAACAACTTACTAACCTATCTAGAGTTGTTTCTAACTCACTAACTACATATACATTTGTTATTGTTGTTTTATATAACAACTAATAACAAATTACTAACTTACAATTACAAGATAATAATTACTCACGTAATTATTATTTACCAATACATGTATATATGGAACACTAAATAATTTATTTCCTAACAATTGTCTTTTACACTACATTTCTGGTTGGTGGTGTTATTTTGTTATCCTGTAAAATTGACAAGGGCAATTTTGATAGGTAACCATACCAAAATTCCGTTTCGGTCCCCTGATAAGGTCTATTAATGTTCTGAATGGCCTAGAACTCCCTTCTAGAAAATCAACTTTTAAGAACTTGGTCATTTTCAACCTTTTTGGGTTGGGCGCAAGAACCATTGTTGCAACATCTTGCAAAACTTCCCCATCTTTGCCTTTGGCGCACTTCCTGGAGTGTCAACACTCCAAATGTTGCGCCTCCCAAAGGTGCACCAAAGCGCACCCATCATCCTGATTACACTTCCCAAATTGCGCCATGCATGCTTTGGAAAGGTGATGTCGACACATCCAAACCCGTGCCTAGGTGCAATCTCCTCCATGTCGACGTCTCTCCCAGTGCGCCAAAGGAAAAAGTGGTTGGTGCATTAAATGCGGACTTTTCTATATATATGCGCATTGAACCTATCATTTTCACAAGTTGAAAATCGTGAAAATTATTCCTCTACGCTGTCATTATCCTGTCAGCCCGTACGTGCCATTCGTCGTGTTCGTGGACCCCACCTCATCCCTTCGTCATTATTTATACCGGGTAAGTGGTTCCTGCCATCCTCGTTATTGTTTTTGTGGTCTTTGTGGTTTTTATGTCAAAGTTAGGAGAATAGGGTTATGTGATAAAGGAAATGAATCTAGAAGAAAGGGATAACACCATTTGCAAACCCAAGTACTCAACTGCAAAACCCCTTCTCCTCCTTCCAGATCTACAAATTTGGAAGGCTCTGCCACAAAATGAGCCAAAACCCATTTGTCCCTTACTCCCTGCCTTGCTAGGTTTTCCCTCCTAGACATCAAAGTCTAAGCCAAAAGAGTGAAAATCATAAAATAGAGAAAACAACCCATTGTTTTTCTTCGCGTGATCTTCATTCATGTTACATCAAACACAGTTGTGCCATAGGCACTGCACTGTCCCTGCATGCAACATAAGCCTTTCCCACACCTTATAAAACTACAAAATTCCCAAAGCGTAAACACTGGCGCCAAAGCAACTACAACAACACTGCATGTTGTGCAAACCCTTTCCACGCCACGCAAACTAAACCCCTTAGTGCACTTGACCTTTGTGTTACACCTTCGCAAATGCGTTTGGTATACCTCACCCTCATGCAACATCTGCCACATCTGTGCCAATGGTGCACCCTGAGACCACTACACTAAACAAATATGCACCCAATTAAAACACTTCCTATGCGCTAGCGCATATTCCTTGACATCAACATCTAGAATGTTGTGTGTATCCTTTCCGCGCCCCACGCCCCTTTTGGTGTTGCTTTCCCCCATGCAACACTCCCTAAAAGTGTGCCTTGCTTTTCAAAGCCCCTGTAGCCTGCAGTAAGGATGCGCCTTGCACCCAGAGGCTCATAAGTTGATAATTTTTCATTCTGTAAAGCTTTTATGGACAACTTGATGGCTAACATGGCCCTTCTACATTGGAACTCTCTGATTCTTCTTATAGAGCAAAAACAATCCTCGAGTGCACTTATGTCTTCATTGAGTAAGAAGCCAACCAAGTCTAAAGGCAAAGCCAAGTTGACGGAGCAAGAAATGAAGTATAAATACCAAAAGGTCAGGATGCCTGACTCACTTGCAGAGTGTGATCTCAATATCAGAGATTCAGAACTTGGGCATATAGACATGGACAACTTTTGGGCCGGTCACAACCAGAAGGTCACGGGCAGCTGTGGGATGGATAAATTGGTTGGCAGTGGTCTGCACTTTGTTGCAGGGCTCCCAGTGAGCACAATTAATAATGAATTCATCATGTTGGTGGGCCATTGTTACAACAAGGACACAAGATGTGTCGAAAATGAGGACAACAAAGTGATAATCAACCTCACAACCTGACACTTTGAGATTATCTTGGGCATCCCCCACCATAGACATTTTGTGGCAGTAAGTCAAGAAGACTGCATGAAGACTTGGACCGATAATGAGGACAAGTGCATGCAGATGATGAATGAGGTATACCTCAAGAATAAAAAGGTGGCGAGTAGGTGGCCCCAAGTCATTCATCACAGTGATTTTTCAGAAGAGCTGAGTGACATGATCACCTTCCTAAGCAGAGTACATGGGCTCCCTGATGCCCATTACTTTCACAAGTGGATGCTCATGTATTTGGAAACAATGAATAAGAATGTGCTTGATCAGTGTTTTGGCTGGGCGAGATTATCAATGATACAATCTCGAACAACTTCAACAACTTTCAACAACTGGGAGGTTCTATATGAACTCCTATGTAGTATATGTAACTACCTCAGAGAGATACTACCTAGGTTGAATCAATATGGGGTATGGCCCCAGGTCAAAATATATGAATACTATCTAGAGTTGAGGCTCGAGAACAACATAGCTCAGTTCAGCAAGATCAATGATGTCTTCTTCTATGGCATCATCTACCTCTTGAGGCCCAACATGACTCATGGTCGGACAAGAAAAAGTGTGATCACCGCCACAATGAAGTGGGGAGCATTGTTTACACAATTCCCCACCTTTACCTATCTCAGAGCTGCCAACTTCTTGGGAGAACCCACAAGATTGCCGAGATATGCGGGGCCCAAACTAATCCTTCTGGAGCTGTCAAGGCAGCTTATCACCTATCACGAGAAGTGTATGAAGAGGAAGAAGGGAGGAACTCCATTCCCCCTCACAGTAGGTAGGTACACGTGCCCCTCACAAAGTAAATCTTGGGAGATGTATGCAGAGCTTGAATTGCTCAATTTGAAGCATAATTTCTCGGCAAGGCCAACCTTCGATCCTTATGGTTGCCTTCCAGGAAAAGATCGATCCTATCCACATTCCTCAAATCGAGGATATCTACATCGACTTAAATCATGAAGTCAAACTCAGATGAAAGGATCACTCCCGGCTGGCCCTGGCAGAGATCATTCAATATGGTGTGGCCATCATCCCAAAGGATTTCCTAGAAACTGATTAGGAAATTGATCAAGTTTACCTAGACACGGATGGGGATGATTGGTCATTCACAGATATTGATAGGAATAAAGCACCCTAGACCATCCAAGAAAGGGTTCAACCTACTCTGCAACGCACCGAGCATTGGTGTAAGAAAAATGGTATCATCTATCTTGGGGTAGATTTTACCACATCTCCCCTGGGAAATGCACCCACTAGGCCAAAACACTTGCCTAAAGGAAAGGGAAAGATAAAGTGGGAGAGGCAAGCACTACTCAAGAGAAATCTCCTAAAAGCCCTCCTACTACCATAAAAGAGAAAGTTGTGGACTTAGTGTCCCCAGGAAAAGAAGAAGCGGTAAGTGCTTCAATGGACACATCCACTCAAGATGTTGTCACAACTACAACTGGTGAGGTACCAACCATTCCCTCTCTCGCTCCTCCTTCCCCTCCTCATGTCGCTCAAACAACCACTCCTTTGGTTGTGTCTTCTCCTTCGTCTTCTTCCTTTCCCTCTCCCTCTTCCTCCATCTTCTCTTCCCTTGCGGATCTGTCCCCCAGCATTTCTTCCCTCATCTTGCAGATCCCTTCCACCCCCATGGCCTCCTCTCTTGTAGTGACTCCTAATCCCATGAGCGTTGGTGTGTCGGCCCCTTTCTCCATGCCGCCACCAAGTGTCTCGACACACTTCCCCGTGTCCACTGTAGTTATTCTTCCTTCCAGCCATGTTTCTTCTTCATCCTTTGGTCCCACTCCCATAAGTCCAAGCTAGATCTTAGACCACCTAAGCGAACATAAGAGGAAAGTCCCCATTGCACCCATGGACTTCTTCATCATCCCGGTTAAAGGACCAAAGAAGAAAAAAGCTATAACTCGCTTCTCAAAAAGTGCTTCAGGTGAAAGGGTTATGGAGATAGCCTACCGGATCCCATAAAGAAGAAAGAAGATCTATCTCCTACAAATTTTACAGTGACCCAGGTCACAATGGGAACATCATTAGAGAGCTGCAAGGAGAGGCCTTGTCAGCTATGGATGCCCTTTGTAAGAAACTGCAAGAAGCAAAGGAGAAGAAGAGAATGTTAAAGGAACAAAACAAACATCTTCTCCAAGCTCTACAAAGAATGGGAAATGCACCTCCTATAGTTGCCGCCAAAACTCTGAAGTCCTTAGTCAAGAGAAGATAAATGAATATGCCAAGATTGGTGAACAAGGTGCAGCGGTGTCCTCCTGGAGAGAGCAGATCCTCAAGAGATAGTGAGGAAGTAATCACGAAGTTCACAAGCCTCTACCAAAGTATAGATAAGGAAAACAATGAACTCCAGGCAATAGCAGGACCCGTCTCCGAAGAGTTGGACCATGCCAGGTTGCAACACGAGACATTCCAGAAAATGGTTGACTGCCCGACCGATGACTTGTTAAAATTTGGCGTCATTGATCACCCGCGAGCACACAACAAAGTGCTTGTCACTTTAGACTATCGGGTTGATCAAATGGAGTTTGTCCTAGAAAAGATAGACAAAATCAAGGAGGAAGCCCTAGATGTGAAACATCAAATGGAGCATATTGTCTTGAGGATGTCTCTAGGGTTGCTTAGCGCATCGTTCACCTTGAGAGAAGCAAACGATACTATTCAGATTTTCAAGGGAATTGCATCACAAGGTTTGACACTAGAGGTCACTTTTGACCGAGAATCTATTAACAACCTTCTGGCTTGCTGTGATTTCATCGGTACTTGATAGAGGTAGGAAACGAATACTTCAAGCTCCCTAATAGGCTCAGAGATGAACAAGAAACTTGTGAAGTTATCGGAGATCACACAAAGGGTCCCGATCATGATCAACTTTAGAAGATGATCAACAAGTTTATGGAGTATCGAGCTCAGTATCATATCGCCTCTCCAGAGTAGAAACAAGACACTCCATTCGAGCAAAGGGATGATGATGAATAGGCTTCCTCCTTTTGGGATAAATCCCATTTTTGTAAAAGTATTTAAAAGTATGTTGGCACACGTGATGACATCATCCATGTTGCACCATGGGATGTTGTCATCCACAAAATTGCCCCAAAGTCAACATTTGACTTTTAGATATTTTGTAGATATTTTGTAAATAAGTTGTTGGCTCCTTTTTGTCTTCTTTCTCCTTCTCCTTCTATAAATACTTGGATACTTGTAGTATTCAAAGGTGTGGACAATCTTGTATGAAAAATAGAAGTGAGGAGAGAAAGACTTTGAGCTTTCTTGTAACAGAAGAAAACATTAATACAAATATTGAGACTTTGTGTTGAATTCATGTGTTATATGCATTAGATCTTTCTTACGTCAGATCTGTGTGTTTATTCTATTAGATTCATATCTACTTTTGTCATTTTGTTTATCAATATTGCTTTATTTGTTTATCAATATTGCTTTATTTGTTTATGTGAGTAAGTTTGGCTCTGTTTACTACCGGCCCAAAACATAAACCCTCTAACCTTTCTACTTTGGAATTCATTTCTTTTCTCCCTTCAGATCCATCTTTCTTCCATTCCTTCCTTCATTCCTTTCTGTTCTTCATCAGAACTAACTCTACTAGGATGAGATCCCAAACCCCCCGAAGGTAGAATACTGTAGGACTTGCACAGGTTCCTGCTGGTAGAATAACAATAAACTAGTTTCACTTTGCTGTCTCAAAGAGGGGCTATGCCCTGCACACTGTTGGCCTATCTATCCATAGATCTACCCACCTGAAAATTTTCGGACCAATATTTTTGGCGACTCCTTTGGGATCGAACTAAGAAAATAAATAAAAAACTGTCAAAGTCACTACTAGTTTGAAAATTTTAACCCTTTGTTAAAATCTGAAATTTTTGCAAAAGTGACCCAAACTAAAAATTTTCTTAGCAGATCTATAGATCTGGACCAGTTAGAAACCTTTAGTTCGCTGAGTTTTTATAAAAACCCGTATATTTCCGTAGATCTGAGATCTTGATATTTTTACAAATATTTTCAAACCCTTGCAAAAAACAAATCTAAGATTTGAAATCAGCTTACTTGAATTATCCACTTTTTATCCCTACTAATCCTTGTCATTAAACCACAATCGGTTGTTTAAAAAAGGATAAATTTAAGTATTTAGAAAAGTGCATGTTGCTGATTTTTTCCAGAAAAATTAGAAAATCAGCAAGTACAAACAAAAAGATTATTATAAATCTACTCCAAATTATTGCCGATCTGAGCAGATACACTGGTGGGTGAACCATTTACCCATGTAGAAAGAGCTCGTGGAGAATTCGATCCTATTTTTGATCTACTTCAGAGGCACAATTTTAGTATTACACCAGCATGTTTCTCATCGCTGAGTTTAGCTGATCGGTTAGCAAGAAGTGCCTCGCCTCCACGAAAGAACCGGTTTTCACAAGGAGCTTCCATGTCAATTTGTAGTGCCTTATTACTAAGTGGAACCGCACTCCCGGCTCGCGTCCTCTTTCCATCTTTTCAAATGGCAGTACCATGGGGAAATGCTATGGGTCCTCTTGCATTACCGCATCCAGTTCACGCACTCCCTCATGGAAACCACAAGAATTTCCCAAGATTTGATGGGAGTGGAAATCAAAGCATGGATGCACATATATCTGCATTCATTATGTCATGCAACATCCTAGATGTGACCCATGAAGATGTGTCAGTATGCCTCTTTCTAGAGACCTTGCAAGGACCTACAGTAGAGTGGTTCCAACACTTGCCGGCCGGATCTATCACCAGTTGGGCCACATTACGAACTGCATTTGAAGATAGGTATAAGCCTTCAGAAGACACATTTTCATTATTGTCAAAGATCACTCACTTGAAGAAGGAGGCCAATGAAACCATGCGTGATTTTATCACCCGTTTCAATTCATTGATTAACCGTGTGCCACCTACCATGTTGCCAACACCAAAAAATCAAAAGTGTTTCTTTGTGAACACCATGAGTTCAAGAGTAAGTTTCTTACTTTTACAAGAACAAATCACCACCTTGGTCCTTGCTCAAGCTGCGGCCATTCGGATAGAGGATAACCTACTTATATCTGGTGAGTTAAAATGAGAGCCATCCAAATCAAAGGCTTTGACTCCTTCTCAAGCCACTTCATCGACCGGCATTCCAGAAGATGGAAAACAACTTGCTCACATTAAAGAAGCAATTAGCTCAAGCTTTGTCTAGCACTCAATACCGGGATATCCCACGGAGGAACTTCACTCCCAACAATGCCCCACAAAGGCCGTGTTTTCCTACTGCTGCTCCAAGGTTAGCACTTGAGGCCCCTCCGATTAATGCCTTGGTCGAGATCGAAGAAGATGAGAAAATTTACAAAGAACCTTCATCGCAAGGCGAAGATGATCAAGATGTCGGTGAACTAACTGGTGACTCTACAATCGGGTATATGGAATTTGAAGATGAGGAATCTAATGAAGAGGAAGGTACCCAAGGGTATGCAAGTGGATAGTCATATGCTATTTTCACCCACTCACAAGGAAAAGAAGCAAAAGTTGCTTAGGATACAAAAGGAGAAGACTGTGTCGAACACGCCTCCAACAATTGCTAAAAGAGGTAATCCTCTTCCTACTCAACCTCCTATTAAACCTTTTGCGAAGAAATCTTTTCCTCCTATCTCTCCTCCAAATCAGCCTTCTTCCGTTTCCATAAAGACCAGTAACCCTCCCCTACCATCATGAAATGAAGGACTCATTCCTTCGTCAACGCAACCCTTGGTTGCATTCGACATAGTCGATCACACTAAAAAGACCAAGATTCAAATGTCTGAAGCTGAATATCTTCAGTCTAACCCCGAGCAACTTGTAAGATTAACCGAATATATCCAAAGCCAAGTTGTTGTCCCCTCTCCTGTCTCCCCAAAAGGAATCCTTTCCACTCCTCCTGCATCTTGCATAAATGTTTCCTTCGACTTCCGTGTCAGGAAAAATTGAACCTTTTTATCTCTCCCTCCTAATCAATGGTCACAAACTAAGCAACTGCATAATTGATTTTGGGGCTTCTGATAATGTCATGCCGGTAAAGGTCACCCATGCTTTGGGCCTCACCCTTACCAAGCCTTTCGGCAGATGTTACTCCATGGAAACCAAATAGGTTCCATTAATTGGTCAGATCAAAGACGCACAGATTCACATTTGCAGCATTCCCAAGAAAAGGGTAAAGATGACCATCCTCGTTGCTGATATTCCAGTAGCATATGAAATTTTACTAGGGAGAAGTTTTTGCAGGGAAGTCGGTGGAGAAATTCATATGGACTGGTCCAAAGCTAGAATCCCCATCAAAGGAGTAATGCAAACATTGGAGCCTGAATCACAAAATAAGTACCTAGTCACCAACTCTGACGACCCCAAGGCCTAGATTCTCTTCGAATCATCAGGGATGGGGAACTACTTCTTATCCACTGAGTCTGATAGAATGGACGTTCTCATCCAGGAGGAGGACCTTAACAAGATATGGATGCTATGCAGTTTGATGGCAGTTGTGCAACAAGTGGATGTGGCACTGGAGCCATCTTGATATCTCCTAAGAGAATTTTTTCCCCTTTCTTTCAAATTGTAGTTTTTCAATACAAACAATACTACTGAGTATGAATCTTTGCTACTCGGCATGCAAGCTACAAAGGAAAGAGGAATCAAGAACCTAAAAGTACAGGTGATGCCGAACTGATTGTCAATCAGGTAAAGGGAGTATACCAGGTAAAAATGACAGACTCAGGCACTACCGCAATGCAGTATGGGACAACATTGAGGAGTTTGACACCTTCTCAATCAAAGTGGTTCCACGAGCCCAAAATGACATGGCTGATTCATTGGCCATCTCTGCCTCGCTTATGCTCCCTCACCCAGGGTTGAAAACAGACACATATACCATTGAGGTAGTCTTTCGCCCAAGTGTGCTAGATAATTCTCACCACTGGCAGGTATTCAACGATGACAATCAGCTTATTGCTTTCCTAGAGAAAGCAGACAATTTCAATGAGCTTCATTTCGAAGGATCTACTTCGGTATGTCGTGAGTCCATCACTGGTCAAGCAAATGAATCAATAGAAGGTGGAGGCATCTGTCAGCTCAAGGGGAACAAAATTTTGAAAGGTTTAGTCTCCCTGGAATGATTGTTTGACAAGCATGACCACTTCATCAAGAAAAAGTGATAGAATGACCCTAGCTCTTCTCCAGAGACCGAATCTATTAATCTAAGCTCTACAGAGCATCCGTAGTTTGTGAACATCGGGAAGTGTTGTACACCCGAGGAAAAGTGGAAATTTTTCAAGCTGTTGAAGAAATATATGGACGTATTGGCATGGTCTTATGCCAATCTAAAGTCATTCAAGCCTAAGGATGTTCAACATGACATCCTGTTAAAGGACGATGTCAAACCCTTTCGCTAGAAACAGAGGCACTACAATCCTAAGATCTTGGGTACCATCTAGGTGGAAATATAGAAGATGTTGGATGCAAGAATTATCTTTCCTATCCATCATAGTACCTGGGTCGCAAACATTGTGCCCGTGCGAAAGAAGAATGGTGAAATACGCATATGCGTAGATTTTTACAACTTGAATTAGGTGTCCTTGAAGGAAAATTATCCACTGCCCATAATGGATCAGGTTCTGCAAGCAGTAACTGGTTTAGAGATGCTATCCATGCTCGATGGTTTTTCGGGCTATAATCAAATTGAGGTCTCACCTGAAAACCAATTCAAAATAGCGTTCACTACTCCTTGGGGCACATTCACCTACAGCAGGATGTCTTTCGGCTTGACTAATGCCAGTGCCACCTTTCAGCTGAGCTATGGACTTCGCATTCAAAGGTATGATGGGGAAGGTCATCATAGTTTATTTAGATGACTTAATTGTGTTCTCTAAAAGGTGAAGTGATCACTGTGATCATTTGGAGCAAGTATTGATTAGATGCCGAGAACACGGGATTTCCCTAAATCCAAAAAAGTCTATTTTTGGGGTCACTGAAGGAAAATTGCTAGGACACATCGTCAGCAAGGAAGGGAAAAAATAGACATCGAAAGAGTCAAGGCTATTCAGAGCCTTACCTTTCCCACAAGCAAGACCAGTGTTCACTCCTTCGGAAAGGTGAATTTTCTCAGACGCTTTGTTCCAGACTTTGCTGAAAAGACTCGTCACATATCAAATATGATGAAGGGGTCACAAAATTTCCAGTGGAGTGAAGAAGGAAAGACATCATTCGAGGATATAAAATCCTCCATTGCTCATGCACCAGTTCTGGTATGCCCCGACTTCTCCAAAGATTTCATCATGTACAGTTATGCGTCTACGCATACTGTATCTGCCATCTTAATGTAGAAGAACTCTGAGGATGTTGAATCCCCAATCATGTTCATGAGCTCCCCTCTCAAGCTTCATGAATTGAAGATGTCTCAGTTAGAAAAACATGCCTTCATGTAGTAGTCAAAGTAGTCAAGAACTTCCGGTACTACATCCTAAACTCTCATACGGTAGTGTTGGTTCCTGACATGGCAGTTAAGTCTATCCTAACTCAACAGGAGTTAGGAAGCTTATGAGGGAATTAGATCACAAAGGTCCAAGAGTATGATCTGGACATCAAACCAACCAAGTTGGTAAGGGGTAGAGGCCTATGTCAGCTCATGGCTGAAAATAAAGATTTAGGAGATCCTGAAGAGAAAGTTGATTACATCGATGGAGCGCAGGGTGAACTGGAGAAAGCTGATTCTCTACCTATGGTTCTATTTGTTGTGACCAACGATGAGTGGTATTCTGACATCACTTTCTTTCTCACTTATGGTGAGTGTCTAGCCCATCTAACTTCAAAGGAGAAGTGGACAGTAAAGCTCAGGGCAGCCAGATATGTCATATGGGATGACGGTTTATACAAGTGCGGGATTGATGGCATCTTCTTGTGATGCGTTGACAAGCCACATCAGGTGAAGTTACTAGAAAGCTTTCATGATTCAGCCTACGGTGGTCACTTTTCCTCTTCGTGATAGCACATAAGATCATTTGGGCCAGGTACTACTGCCAATGCTATTTCAGGATACAGCCACCTAGGTAGCAAAATGTGAGCTCTGCCAATAGTTCGTTGGTAAACCAAAATTGGTTGCTTTTCCCCTCAGGCCCATCATTATTGACAAACCATTCAGGAAATGGGGAATTGACTTTATCGGAGCACTCCATCCCCAATCAAGTGCCGAGACATAGTTATGTCCTAACAACAACAGATTACTTCACCAAATGGGTGGAGGCCATACCTGTTAAGAATGCCACCTCTGAAGTTGTTTGTAACTTCATCAAAGAAAATATCATTGTGAGATTTGGCATCCCACACAAGATCATTGCTGATAATGCTTCCAACTTCTCCTCATGGGAAGTTATTGGTTTTTTCTATGAATACGGAATAACCTTGGCCCATGCCTTGGATTATTACCCTCAAGGGAATGGTCAGGCTGAATCCAACAATAAAAACCTAGTGACTATCATATGGAAGCTAGTCGATGAGAATCAGCGGTCATGGCACAAGTCATTGTATGATGCTTTGTGGGCAGACCATATTACCCTAAAGAGGTCTCTCGGAATGTCACCTTTTCAAGTGTTATATGGAATTGATGTTGAGATCCCTATCTCCATGGAACTCCCTACTCTACGCTTGGCATGAGCGATCGAAGATGAAACTTTCCAGAATTCTCTTGAAAAGAGGATCATGTGTCTAACAAAACTTGAAGAAAAAAGGGTAAGGGTGGTTGATAGGATCACCAAACATTAGAATAAAGTCAAAAGACTGTTTGATAAAAAGGCCAAGTAGAGATTTCTAGGTGGGAGATCTTGTCCTCCTATGGGACAAGTGAAGAGAACCAAAGGGCATGCATGGGAAATTTGATTCTCTTTGGAGAGGGCCATTCAAGATCAGAAACTGAATGGAGAGAGTAGCTTCTATCTCTCATATCTGGACGAAACTAAACTCCCGCTTCCCTATAGTGGGCAACATCTCAAGATATTCAGGAAGTAGAGCTTGCTCTCTTCTTTGTACAATTTTCTTTAGTTGTGTGTTTGCTTTTTGTTAGTTTTGTGTTTTCCTTTCTTTTTCATCACCCTTGTTTTTGACTCTATAACCCAATGGATAGGCACATGAAAATCTAGGATTCTCTACCCTTAAGCTTTACTCGAAGATAGTCCCCAAAAAGAGCCAGCTGTTATCCTGTAAAATTGACAAGGGCAATTTTAACGAGTAACCATACCAAAATTCCGTTTCAGTCCCTTGATAAGGTCTATTAATGTTCTGAATGGCCTAGAACTCCCTTCCAGAAAATCAACTTTTAAGAACTTGGTCATTTTCAACCTTTTTGGGTTGGGCACAAGAACCATTATTGCAACATCTTGCAAAATTGCACCCATCTTTTCCTTTGGCACACTTCCTAGAGTGTCAGCACTCCAAATGTTGCGCCTCCCAAAGGTACACCAAAGCGTACTCATCATCCCGATTACACTTCCCAAATTTCCCCATGTGTCTTTGGAAAAGTGATGTCGACACATCCAAACCCGCACTAGGTGCAATCTCCTCCATGTTGACATCTCTCCCAGTGCGCCAAAGGAAAAAAAGTGGTTGGCGCATTAAATGTGGAATTTTCTATATATATGCACATTGAACTTGTCATTTTCACAAGTTGAAAATCATGAAAATGATCCATCTGCACTGTCGTTATCTTGTTAGTCCACACGTGTCATTCGTCGTGTTTGTAGACCCCACCTCATCCCTTCTTCGTTATTTATACCGGGTAAGTGGTTCCTGCCATCCTCGTTATTGTTTTTGTGGTCTTTATGGTTTTTATGTCAAAGTTAGGAGAATAGGGTTATGTGATAAAGGAAATGAATCTAGAAGAAAGGGATAACACCATTTGCAAACCCAATTCCTCAACTATAAAACCCCTTCTCCTCCTTTCAGATCTACAAATCTAGAAGGCTCTGCCACAAAATGAGCCAAAACCCATTTGTCCCTTACTCCCGGCCTTGCTAGGTTTTCCCTCCTAAACATCAAAGTCTAAGCCAAAAGAGTGAAAATCATAAAATAGAGCAAACAACCCACTATTTTTCTTCGGCGCGATCTTCATTCATGTTACATCAAACACAGTCATGCCATAGGCGCACTATCCCTACATGCAGCATAAGCCTTTCCTGCGCTTTATAAAACTACAAAATTCCCAAAGCGCAAGCACTGGCACCAAAGAAACTACAACAACACTGCATGTTGTGCAAACCCTTTCCGTGCCATGCAAACTAAACCCCTTGGCACACTTGACCTTTGTGTTACACCTTCTGCAAATGTGCTTGGCGCACCTCACCCTCATGCAGCATCTACCACATCTGCGCCAATGGCGCACCCTGAGACCCTACTACACCAAACAAATTTACACCCAGTTAAAACACTTCCTATGCGCTAGTGCATATTCCTTGACATCAACATCTGAATGTTGTGTGTAGCCTTTCCGCTCTGCCCCCCACACAACCTCCCTAAAAGTGTGCCTTTTAAAGCCCTGGCATTGCTTTCCCCAAAGGCTCATAAGTGGATAATTTTATATTCTCAGAAAGCTTTTATGGAAAATTGATGTGCCTTGATTTTCAAAGCCCCCTCGCACTTATGTCTTCAGAGTAAGGATCGCAAAGCTTGCGCCCAATAAATGAAGCTCATAAGTGGATATGTTTTCACTTATGTGATCTCCATAAGCTTTTGAGAACTGGATAACTTGATGGGCTAACAGAAGGTCACGGCCCTGGATGGATAAATTGGAACTATTTTTGCGGATTCTTCTTAATAATGAATTCAACATGTCAATGGGCCGTTATTCTAACAAGGACACAAGATGTGTCACAACAAAGTGATAATCTCATCACACTTTGAGATAATCTTGAATCCCCACCACCATTTTGTGGCAGTCCAAAGATTGCATAGCCAAGACTTGACCGATCACGAGGACAAGAAATGATGAATGAGGTATAAATAAAAAGGTCGGGATGTCCCCAACTCATCTTACAAAGTGTGACACAATCTTCCTAAAGATACATGGGCTCCTTGAGCCCATTACTTTCAATGGATGCTCCAGATGTTTGGAAACTGAATAAGAATGTGCATATAGACATGGATTATCAGTGATACTCTCGAGGCTTCAACAAATTTCAACCTCGGAGGTTCTATATGAACTCCTATGTAGTATACTACCTCAGAGAGAGACTACCCAAGGTTGAATCAGTATGGGGTATGGCCCCAGGTCAAAATATATGAATACTATCCAGAGTTGAGGCTCGAGAACAACATAGCTCAGTTCAAAAAGATCAATGATGTCTTCTTCTATGGCATCATCTACCTCTTGAGGCCCAACATGACTCATGGTCGGACAAGCAAAAGCATGATCACCACCACAATGAAGTGGGGAGCATTGTTTACGTAATTCCCCACCTTTACCTATCTCAAAGCTGCCAACTTCTTGGGAGAACCCACAAGATTTCCGAGATATGTGGGGCCCAAACTAATCCTTCTGGAGTTGTCAAGGTAGCTTATCACCTATCACGAGAAGTGTATGAAGAGGAAGAAGGGAGGAACTCCATTCCCCTCACAGTAGGCAGGTACACGTGCCCCTCACAAAGTAAAGCTCGGAGATGTATGCAGAGCTTGAATTGCTCAATTTGAAGCATAATTTCCCGGCAAGGCCAACCTTCGATCCTCGTGGTTGCCTTCCAAGGGAAAAGATCGATCCTATCCATGTTCCTCAGATCGAGGATATCTACATTGACTTAAATCATGAAGTCGAACTCAAATGAAAGGATCACTCCCAGCTAGCCCTGGCAGAGATCATTCAATATGGCATGGCCATCATCCCAAAGGATTTCCTAGAAACTGATCAGGAAATTGATCAAGTTTACCTAGACACGGATGGGGATGATTGGTCATTCGTAGATATTGACAGGAACAAAGTGCCCCAGACCATCCAAGAAAGGGTTCAACCTACTCTGCAATGCACTGAGCATTGGTGTAAGAAAAATGGTATCATCTATCTTGGGGTAGATTTTACCACATCTCCCTTGGGCAATGCACCCACCAGGCCAGAACACTTGCCTAAAGGAAAAGGAAAGATAAAGTGGGAGAGGCAAGCACTGCTCAAGAGAAAGCTCCTGAAAGCCCTCCTACTACCACAGAAGAGCAAGTTGTGGACTTAGTGTCCCCAGGAAAAGAAGAAGTGGTAAGTGCTCCAACGGACACATCCACTCAGGATGTTGTCACAACTACAACTGGTGAGGTACCAACCATTCCCTCTCTCACTCCTCCTTCCCCTCCTCATGTCACTCAAACAACTGCTCCTTTGGTTGTGTCTTCTCCTCCATCTTCTTCCTTTCCCTCCCTCTTCCTCCATCTTCTCTTCCCTTGTGGATATGTCCCCCAACATTTCTTCCCTCATCTTGCAGATCCCTTCCGCCCCCATGGCCTCCTCTCTTATAGTGACTCCTAATCCCGTGAGTGTTGGTGTGTCAGCCCCTTTCTCCATGCCGCCACCAAGTGTCTTGACACACTTCCCCATGTCCACTGCAGTTGTTCTTCCTTCCACCCCTATTTCTTCTTCATCCTCTGGTCCCACTCCCATAAGTCCAAGCTAGATCTCAGACCACCTAAGCCAACACAAGAGGAAAGTCCCCATTGCACCCATGGACTTCTCCGTCATCTCGGCTAAAGGACCAAAGAAGAAAAAGCTATAACTCACTTCTCAAAAAGTGCTTCAGAAAGGGTTATGGAGATAGCCTACCCGGATCCCATAAAGAAGAAAGAAGATCTGTCTCCTACAGATTTTATAGTGACCCAGGTCACAATGGGAACATCATTAGAGAGCCTGCAAGGAGAGGCCTTGTCATCGTGGATGCCCTTTGCAAGAAACTGCAAGAAGCAAAGGAGAAGAAGAGAATGTTAAAGGAACAAAACAAACATCTTCTCCAAGCTCTGCAAAGAATGGGCAATGCACCTCCTATAGCTACCGCCAAACTCCTAAAGTCCTTAGTCAGGAGAAGATAAATGAATATGCCAAGATTGGTGAACAAGGTGCAATAGTGTCCTCCTGGAGAGAGCAGATCCTCAGAGACAGTGAGGAAGTAATCACGAAGTTCACAGGCCTCTACCAAAGTATAGATAAGGAAAACAATGAACTCCGAGAATAACGAGGACATGTCTCTCGAAGAGTTAGACCATGCTTAGGTTATAACATGAGACATTCCAGAAAATGGTCGACTGCCCGACGATGACTTATTATAATTCGGCGTCATTGATCACCCACAAGCACACAACAGTGCTTGTCACTTTAGACTATTAGGGTTGATCAAATGGAGTTTGTCCTAGAAAAGATAGACAAAATCAAGGAGGAAGCCCTAGACGCGAAACATCAAATGGAGTAGATTGTCTTGAGGATGTCTCCAGGGTTGCTTAGCGCATCGTTCACCTTGAGAGAAGAAAACGATACTATTCAGCTTTTCAAGGGAATTACATCACAAGGTTTGATGCCAGAGGTCACTTTTGACCGAGAATCTATTAACAACCTTCTGGCTTGCTGTGATTTCATCGGGTACTTGATAGAGGCAGGCAACAAATACTTCAAGCTCCCTGATAGGCTCAGAGATGAATGAGAAACTTGCGAAGTTATCGGAGATCACACAAAGGGTCCCGATCATGATCAACTTTAGAAGATGATCAACAAGTTTATGGAGTATCGAGCTCAGTATCATATCGCCTCTCCAGAGCAGAAACAAGACACTCCATTCAAGCAAAGGGATGATGATGAATAGGCTTCCTCCTCCTGGGATAAATCCCATTTTTGTAAAATATTTAAAAGTATGTTGGCACACATGATGACATCATCCATGTTGCACCATGGGATGTTGTCATCCACAAAATTGCCCCAAAGTCAACATTTGACTTTTAGATATTTTGTAAATAAGTTGTTGGCTCCTTTTTGTCTTCTTTCTCCTTCTCCTTCTATAAATACTTGGATACTTGTAGTATTCAAAGGTGTGGACAATCTTGTATGAAAAATAGAAGTGAGGAGAGAAAGACTTTGAGCTTTCTTATGTGAAAGAAAACATTAATAAAAATATTGAGAATTTGTGCTAAATTCATGTGTTATATGCATTAGATCTTTCTTACATCAGATCTGTGTGTTTAATACTGTTAGATTCATATCTACTTTTTCATTTTGTTTTTCGGTATTGCTTTATTTGTTTATGTGAGTAAGTTTGGCTCATGTTACTACTGTCCCAAAACATAAACCCTCTGACCTTTCTACTTTGGAATTCATTTCTTTTCTCCCTTCAGATCCATCTTTCTTCCATTCCTTCCTTTATTCCTTTCTATTCTTCGTTGGAACTAACTCTACTGGGATGAGATCCCAAACCCCCCTAAAGGCAGAATACTATAGGACTTGCACAGATTCCTGCTGGTAGAATAGCAATAAACTAGTTTCTCTTTGTTGTCTCAAAGAGGGGCTATGCCCTGCACACTGTTGGCCTATCTATCCATAGATCTGCCCACCCGACAGATTTTCGGACCAACATATTTACATTCTTAGAAGCTTTCTTTAGTTAGGAAGATCTGAATTCACAATTCTATTAGAATGCCATTTGTTTTAGAGAAGTAGAATTTACAATAGTTTAATTACCTGTAAGAATTTTCCATTGAGGATTTATTCTCAGCTCATCCCTATGGATTTTAAGGGGAAGATTATGAGGAAGTTAGTGGTCACATAGTTTCTTAGTTATTCACTATCAATGTACGTGTAAATTTCATTGCATTCATTATTTAGATTTCATTAGCATATGAGCAAAGCTTTTCTTGAAAGCTTCCTCCATGCCTATCCCTGTGGACTTGCAAGGAAGTGAGTTTGAATAAGCTTATATGTCTGTGCATTAGTTTTAGTTTCTGCATACTTAAAAAGCAGTAGATCCTAGTGTTTTACTTGGGAAAGCTTTAGGGAAGAGTTGCTTCTGAGAAGATTTTCAATCTTCCCATGATTCTAAGGTAGAACTAGAGGAATTTAGATCCACAATTAAAAATTAGGAAAATCTTCACTTTAATTAGATTAGATTAAATTCATTCTGCAACAAGGAAATAGCCACATTTGGCTATTTTACTATTTAGTTTATTTTATTTTAGAATAGAAGCAATTTCCATTTAATTAGAAGAAATTCATATGTGTGTAGATTAGCTTTATTTTAATTAATTAGTGAAAAATAGATATTAGTTTTGTTTAGTTAATGTTCTTTATTTAATTTCCTTTCAAGCAAGTAGATTAAGTCATATATTTCATTTTGCTTAATTAATTAGGAATGAATCTAGCTAGTTAAGAGATTAAAACACACTTGTCTTTTAATTGAGTTAGATTTAATTTTCTTAATTGGTTTAAATGAACATTTCAACATAATTTAGATTTCAAATCAAGCCGGATAATTAAACAATAGGAAACCATGCTACTTGTACATAACCTCTAATTCCCCTTTGGCTAACTCAACTACTAGGAATTCACACTAGTCGATCTTAGTCCCTGATTCTCATATAGTTTCCCATCAATATTCTTGCAAACTTTCACATTCTCAGCTTTCGTGACACAAACTCGGGAGGTCCAATGTGTCTAGAATCACATGTTGATTCTTAGGCATACAAATACCAAATATATAGTAAGTGATCAAGACCATATCTTTACTAGTAATTTTCAGACCGACTTGTTCTCATGTTTGGGCACACAACTAGCTCACAGTTCATCTTATCATCCCCTGTCTCGATGGGGAAAAAGAGGTGGTAAACAAGTTCTTGGAGGGATATCTTCGTTGTTTTACCTCGGATAAGAAAGCAAGGTGGGTGGAATGGTTACCATTGGCGAATGGTGGTATAACACCTCCTTTCATACTTCATCTAAAATGTCTCCTAGTACCATCCATCATCCATCACCTAATCTTTGAGAGTCCAACCAAGGGTTTGAGCAATTGAAGAACATATTCAACACCAATAAGAGGTACTTTCTAGTCTCAAGGAGAAGTTGGCCGTGACACAAAACTTCATAAAAAACAGCAGGAAGACCAACATCGTAGTGAAAGACACTTTAAAGTTGGTAATTGGGTTTTTGTTAGCCATATAAGAAAATGTCCTTGAAACAACAGGAAAAAGGATAACAAGCTTTCCCTGATTATTATGGCCCTCCTCAACAGTTATAGAAGATTGGCATCTTTCCTAAAGAAGGTAATTGGACAAACGGCGAGGATAACTGAATTTATAAAAAGGTGTAGATAGCTGAATTTTGAGTGAGTGATCGTGAGGAAATAGAAATTCCACATACAGTGGCTAGAGTAAATAGAATGCCAAGACTTCCAAGACTTATCTAGACTTGGCATTTCAATTTGGTGATGGACACCACACAACATAGATTGGTAGAAGTGAATTCAATGATGCAAACAATGATGAATGTGTGGAAAAAGCACTCGAATAATAGGATACTGAAGAAGAGCATGTTGACGAGCAAGAGGACTAATTCTTGCATCTGATAATGATAACAAGGAGAAAAGTGTTGCTGGATGGTCTATGTTATTATGAGATCTTAGATCCATAACAACTCATTTATTGGATTAAATAAATGGAGTATGTTGTCTTTCATTTACTGCACTAGTGGCAAATATTATGGGGTTTTCTTTATCTCCTTTGTACACCAATTCTTGTGCTCCTTTATTTTCCACTTCCTCACACGTAAAATTTAGTTTCTTTTACTCTCCATTCAATTTTTCTCTGGCGTACCTCGTTAACCCTATCCGTGTCGCCATTGCACTTCCAAAAATAAACTCAATAGTAAATAAAATAATCAATAGAAACTTGTGGTGAAAACAAATCTAAAATATTTGAACAGTTACTCGGTGTAACAATAGTTCAAAACTAGTATATTACTGTAAATCTAACTTTCAACATGAGGGCTATCTTAAAATAGTATATTGGCAATGAAAAAGTATATTATATTATTATTTTCATTTAAAAAAAAATCACAATGAATTCGAGTCAATAAAAAATAAACGACTGCAGATCAAAATTCATGCCATGAATAACATTCTTTAAGACCACCATACATCTTTACCATGGAAACATTGACAGGTATTCCTTGCGGCAAACTTTATTATTTGTGAAGGCAGGAATAAATAAATGAATGTCCTCGACTATAATCTGAAGAACGCTGAACAAAATAGTAGATTTGACAGCATTCCTCAGATTATTGTCACTAATAGCCAGGAAAATCCTCAAACGGTGGAGAACATTTCTTCATACATTTCCTGTCTCCACAAATAATAATGTTTCCCACAATGAAAGTGAAGAGCCTGCTTTCGTCTATAAACGAAAATCTTGAAGTGGGCAGCGATATGAATGATATAAATTGTGATATGAATGATTGGGTTACAATCTCTTATCTCATTTTGTGGAGGAAAAAGTGTTTGGCTCACTTGATAGAGGAAAATCTCTGCCTCACAAAAATAACAATTAAAGTCATTTTTATGTAGTAATTTACACGAAAGTTTCGGATATGGAACAGTGCTTTCACTTTGTCTTATTGGGCCAACGTTTTAAACACAATTTTTCAACAAAGTTTAGGGTAGCTGAAAATTCGCATGACAGACTCTCGCCGTTTTGAAAAAAAAAAAAAAACAGACGGGGTACTCACTTCCCTTTAAAAGATTATCTTAAATAAAATATAGGTTTTCTAAATTTTGAAGAATTCCATTTATAAGATAGATTTGAACCTCTAAAATGACTAATGAAACACAATATACATTAACGAAAGTGATTTTTCATGAAATAAGTTAGAATATTTTTACATTGTTTATTAAACATAATGTTACGGTGGTATAAAATCTTCAATTACCATATAAAATAAGTTTGAATAACTGTTAGGATTATGTCCTTCCATTCAAATACTAATTAAAGTAAATACAAAAAGTTATTGTGTTAATGGCAATATGACTAGTTATTGTGTTAATGACAATATGACTAAAAGCAATGAACGTACATGCAAAAAACTATGTTTTGCAACTTATAGTTATAGGAGTGTGACACCCGAGTTATTTAAATCACGAGTGTGTACATTAAAATAATTCTCCAATGTTGTCAATGAGGGTATATGTTGAGGAGATGGTCATTGCAAGATCATGTAATGATGTTTTTACAATTGTCGTAGGAGTAAGTGTATGCTTTAGGTCAAACATTCTTATAAAGGAAAAATAAATTAGTGGGATTACACATTTGAAATATTTGAAGGATGTCATAAAACAATGCTATACAAAACAAAAATGTCAAAAAACATATAAGCGTGTCCCACTTAGTAGCCAAAAATACATTAAAATCGACTAGTAAATAAATGTTTAAAAATACTTTTAAAACTTAAAAAATATATAAACTACGGATGCACTATGTCTAAGTATATTTAAACTCTTAAAAAACTATGTTTGATCATTTCAAATGTTCTTGATCATGTTTTGGTTGTGAGCCGTATTTCCTTAAAAGTACAAAAATGTAAGAAAATGGGACACAATTATGTTTATCACATTAACACAAGACATTGTTCTCAAGTTCAAATCATAAAGAAAACTATGTATATGATTTCAATTGAGCCTCCATAAGGAGATATGGTGATGTGCGGATTGTAGTCATATATGAGGTTGAACATGTAGCAATATTAGGTGCCATGGATGGACTAACATAACATGGTGGGTAGCATTCCTTTCACACCATTATAAGAGAGTTGGTCTTTGCACTCATTTATGGCCTAAGATTTGATCCAACCATATGTTGGGAGAAATAATTGAAAAAAAACAACCATTGAGACAATGTATTTGACTTGACAATTCTAAGGAAGCTATGATTGAAAAGACATGTATAGACATTATATGATATCTTCCATTTGTGAGAAATTGTTTATTGATGTTGGGTTAGATACATGACCATAGAAAGCTCTTATATTTGCTTAACATAATCATTATAGTGGAAACACCAATTCCTCCTTCGCAATAAAAATAATTTATAGAGCAACAAAAATAATAATTAACTCAACGTAATACTAAAAATGTAAACAACTAAATAATTGAAATACACACACACACACATATTCCTTAAATAAAAAGGAAGAATAAGATGGTGACAAGATTGACATGGACCGATATTTAGAGTTACTTGAATGAGAAGAAATATGGGTTGATTGATGTTTGCAATAAAGACTATAGACTAAAAGGTTTATTTTTATTTGTAAATATTCGTCTATTCACATTCAATTATGTGAACTTAAATTTTATGAATACATTGTAAACTAATAAATATAGAGAGGATATAATATTAGTAACATAGTTGTCTAGTTTATTCTTAAGGGATATTAGTTTATCTTGAATTAAAAAAAATAAAAGAGTATGAGATGTAGTTTTAAGTTTTAGTGCTTTTGAAATTTTATTATAGAAAATTTCTTCATAAATTTGATAAGTGAATTCATTTTTATGGATAATTTTTAAATTGTAATTCTACAACACGTTTGAACCCGTTGGAGGGCTAGGTTGGGTGCCATTTGTTTTCATGTTTATAGATATTATGTTCATATTATTTTTATAAACATACCAACAAAGTTTCGCATTTACTTGGTATTTAATGGTGAATACACTCAAATTGTAAACTTTTTCCTTCTATTTATTTTTTTGCTAATGTTACGTTGTACAATTATAAGCTTATTGCTAGTATAATTGTGTTGTATGTAGTACAATTTCTCAAACCTATTTATTTCAAGTATGTTTTTCGACTCGTATTCAATCTAACATGTTTAAATAAAACTCTTTCAAAAATATTAACAAGATATTTCTCATAAATGTGCAAAGACCACACTCATAATGATGTGGGAAATGGTTTTCTATATTCTTTGGTTTGAGCTCGGAAAGGGGGATTTCTTTGAATTAAATTACAAATATTTTATACAAATATGGTGCTCTTCCTATTTTGTAATTGAAATGTATGCATTTTCTTGTATTCATGCATATTATTATGAAGAGGATGATGGAGAGATGTGAAGGTCCATTAGTAACCTAACTCTTATAATCGTAGTAAAATTTAAGCTTTTTCACTTATTAAATATAATGCATATTGTTCAATTCTATATGTTGATCTTTGTGATTAGTGTATTATCAATACCAAGTCATTTCAAGTGAATTTATTTACAATTACTTCTTGTAGTTTGTGTAATTATTATGTGTTTTGGATTTTTATCATCTTATGATGAGATTATGTAGTTTTGGAATTTGCAAACCTACAATGACAAAGATGATATTTTGTTCTAGCACCATGGATAATATGAATAAATTTCCCATGTTCTCCATTCACAAGACTAGATTCCATCCAAAATATATAAGTGTGCGTAAAATATTCTCTTATACACAACAATACTTTCGATTCTAATTTTTCACCATCAGTTTGGTGAAATTTCATGCTTTAGTTTTTCTCTATAACTACATATTATTTTCTTGTTTATCTATTTCAGCAAATGTCTATTATGAAATTTAACCATTTTTTTGCATAATTTAATGGGTAGATGAATTGAAATCAACTTGTTATTTAACATATAATTTGTTGTTTATATGAGACATTAGAAGGTTCCAATCCTCAAATATTTGATTTTATTATGAAGATTGGAAAATAAGTCCCTAAAATGAACATGACATGGAGCACTACCATGATAACAAGCCATTATGTCCAAAGTTACCATTGTGTTTGATATTTTCCAAATATTCACTTAAATGAGTTATTTGTAGATATTAGTATTCCTTTTTTTGGTGGTAGTTGTTGAAGGCCCCCAACAATAATGATGGAACGAACTCCAAAATGCTTTTTTTAAAGTGGGTTGTGGAATGATTCTTGCAAGCATTAATCAATGTATAGTAAAACATTTGTTCTAGGAAGATCATTTAGCCAATGACAAATATAAAAATTATTTAATTATTGCTTTGAATGTTGCAAGACTTATCCATGAAGATAATTTATTTCATTTATAGGAATTTTAATTACTATATGAATAGTTCATAAATGTATATTAAATGATATGACAAGTGAAAGAGAAAGTAAAATGATAGGATATTTTTTGGGTTCTAAAATTTGAAGAATTCAATTTATAAGATAGATTTGAATCTCTAAAATGACTAATCAAACACAACATACTTTAACAATAGTGTTTTTGAAAGTGATTTTTCCCAATAAATAAGTGAGAATATTTTTACATTGTTTATTAAATATAATGAGTGGCATATATTTAGTGGGACAAAATCCTCAATTTTCATCATTTAAAACAAGTTTGAATTATTGTTGAGATTATGTCCTTCAACCATTCAAATAATAATTGATATGCATACAAAAGTTATTGTGCTAATGGAAATACGACTAAAAGTAATGAACGTACATGCACAAAACTATGTTATGCAACTTATAATTATAGGAGTGTGACATCCAAAATTATTTAAAGAGTAAGTGGGTACATTAAAATAGTTTTGCAATGTTGTCAATGAGGGTATAAGTTGATGAGATGGTCATCGCGAGATCATGTGATGTTGTTGATACAAATTTCATAAGAGTAATTGTATGCTTTAGGTCAAACGTTCTTATAATGGAAAAATAAATTAGTGGGATTACACATTTGAAAATTTTGAAGGATGTCATTAAATAATGCTATACATAATTTTTTTTGTCAAAGCATATAAAGTCTCACACTTTGTGGCCAAAAATATTTTAAAATATGACTAGTAAATAAATGTTTAAAAACACTTTATATGCAATTTACCTTGGAATATTTAAGCTCTTAAACACAATGTTTGGTCATTTCAATTTTCTTGGTCATGTTTTTATTGTGAGCCATATTTATCTAAAAGTACAAAAATGTACAAAAGTAGGACACAATTATGTTTTTCACATCAAAAGACATTGTTCTCAAGTTCAAATCACAAGGAAATCTACGTATATGAATTCAAATGAGCCTCCATAAGGAGATATGGTGATATGAAGATTGTATCCATATATGAGGATGAACATGTAGTAATAGTCATGCATGAACTAACATAACATGGTGGGTAGCATTCATTTCACACCATTATAAGAGAGTTGGCCTTTCTACTCATTTATGACCCAAGATTCAATCCAACCATATGTTGGGAGAAATAATTGAAAAAAACAACCAATGAGATCCTATATTTTGCTTGACAATTCTAAGGATGCTTCGATTGAAAATACGTGTAGAGACGGTATATGATATCTTCCATTTGTGAGTAATGGTTTGTTGATGTTGGGTTAGATATATGACCATGGATATTTCTTGCATTTTTTCAACATAACCATTGTAGTATATACACCATTTCCTCCTTTGGAATAAAAATAATTTATAGAACAACAACAATACTAATTAACTCAATGCACTACTAAAATATTAAACATTAAATTATATATGTATATGTATGTATAATTTCATTAAATAAAGAGGAAGAAGAGAATGGAGACAAGATTGAAAATGACCAATATTTAGGTTGATTTGAATGAGAAAAAATATGTTTTGATTGATATTTGCAATAAAGACTGATAGATCAAGAGGTTAATTTGTATTTCTAAATCTTCATGTATTCACATTGAATTTTTTGAAATTAAATTATATGAATACATTGTAAACTGATAAATATAAAGATAATATAATATTACTAGCATAGTTGTCTATCTTATTCTTAAGGGACATTATTCTATCTTCAATTAAAACTATAAAAGAGTGACATCTTGTAATGCCCATATTTTCAACACCAAAATACAACAAAGAAAATTATCGACTAATTTTTTTTTGACTTACATTACTTGATACATGGAAACTCAAGGTTTTGATTAGGAAAACACATAACACATGTGACACTTTCAAAAACATTAATCCACATAGACAACATGATAACACAATATGCACATAGATGCCACATTTTCCCTAATGAACAAACACTAGCAATGACCCAACCAAAAAAATCCAAGGATTGGAAAACCCACAACACATCATTACCATGGTTACATCTTAGTTACGATTAAAATTTCAAGAATGTTTATCGTGCAAGGATAAATTCTCCTTTCCCACCTACATATTCTTAATTTCATTTAACATTCAACTTACAATATGATCATTTAATTTGGCTCTTTATCCCTTATGATAATCTCCATAACTATAATAATTATTTACCATATTTCAAAATTCATACAAAAGTCCTAATTCTATTATTCTTATGTTAAGATTCTCGCTTCTCAAAAATTTATTCGATGTATGATTTTTTATTTATTTTTATTTATTTTTAACCTTGTTACACAAGGGGAACTAATATGAAGTCAAGGAAGAAATATTAGGATTTAAGGTATATTTAGATTCAAGATACCTCTTCCCATAAGCATTCTTCCATCACAATATCTTTATTTTCCTGTTATAGTTGCTATATTTCAATAACTTGTTTGAATCCATTCAACATTTTCACATCAAGAAATTTTATTTAGATTTATATATATCTTTTGTTTGCTTGAAAGTTTTATCTCACCAAGAGAAATTCATATTTATTTTTAACAATGTGAAAATGTCTAGTTGAGTTATAAGGACTTTAAGTGTCACACCCAAATTTTACACACACAAATACAACTGTAAAATACGGATAATTTTTTTTCCTTACATTGCTTACTACACAATGCCATAAAGTCTATGAGTAAAGAAAATTAAAGGACGCATAAGACACTTACAAGTCATCGACTCACATAGACACAAGACAATACCATAGACATGTCGATGCAGCACTTTTCCCACTGAATTAATACTAGAAATGACCCATCCAAAAGAAAAGGACTCACTGGAAACCCACAACACATCATTTCTTTAATTGCATCTTAGTTACGATTAACATTCCAAGAACATTATTGTGAAAGGAAAAATTTATCCTTTTTCCATCTAAAGAAACTTAAGTTCATTGCACATTTAATTTACAATTCAACCATTTTAAGGTGGATATTTTTCATCCTTCATGGAAATTAACATAACTTACATACTTATTTGGCATAATTCAAATTGCATATAAAGTACTTAATTATCTTGCGCTTATGTTAAGAATATGCTTCTCAAACGTTTATTCAATGTCTACATTTTACCCTACTGACTCAAGAGAATTTCGACTTGATGTCCGAAGGCAATATTAGTTGATTAAGGAGGAGGGGGATTTAGATTCAAGATATATTTTTCCCAAAAACATTCTTCGATCATGGTATAGTTATTTCCCTACCATTGTTATTATAGTTCAATAACTTGTTGAATTCCATTTAGATTTATATATACATCTTTTGTTTTCTCGAAGTTTGATCACACCATGGCAATTCATATTCTTTGTAACACATGAAAATGTTTAATTAAGTTATAAGGACTCCAAGAGTGACATTATTCCTAACCTCAAATCTTGTTTTACTCTTATATGATTTACTCTTGCATCGCACTATGGTCTCATTATTAGCATAGTTTTATAACATAAGAGTTACGAAATGACTTATTTACCATTTTGAATAAGTATATGATTGGAAGCATTATAACTACACATGAATCCCAAGTTAACCTCCTAATCAACTGAGGTTTGGTTTAATTCCAATTTGCACCTAATGATCTACGCCTCAACTATATATGAGTTTAAGGCAAGAGGACATATTTATGCTAAACCACCTTCAAGAAAAGACCAAGATGTTATATCGATAAACCGAGGTAACAAATTTAATTTTGTCGAGAGGAAATAAGGAGTTCATTAACAAGAGTTTAAGACCTATAAAAACTATTTCATGATCTCCATTTATGTCATCTAGATACAACAGGACTTCATTCATCCGATGAAGTTAATGTCTAGATATAATCTCGTAAGACCTGGTAATCCAAAAGGATATTAAGGGAGTCTTAGCACTACTTACTCCACAGATGGTAAGGTTACACGCATTAAATTCATTCCGCATAGTATATAACGTTGCTTTCAACAAGGACTCATAAGGTGACTTCTAAGGTGATATTCACCACTCAACACGGTGTAAGACCACTGAAGAGAGGACATTCTCCTCACGATTACTAAAACTAGAAGGAAACCGCATACTCCGGATAAATTTGGACCATGTAACTCCTAAAATATAGGTTCATGACAATGTCACTAAACATAATGACTGACGGTAAAAATTTAACTAGGGTTTTATTTACCTAACCTAAGAGGTTCCATTGAGTGCAAAATTTAAGTTCATTCTACGGTTTTCAATTTATTCATGGTAAGAAGGATCACACATGTAGACAAGTTATGCACAAATCTTATATCGAGAGTTGATTGTTTCGATTAAATCTCTTTATTACGTTTACATGGTAAGGATACAACCCATAATTAATTAATCGTTCATTGAACACCGAAAAAGCACTACAATATATTAACTTCAAATTCATTTACTATATATTTATCAAACTCTTTTTTTTTCATACTCAACTATGAATCAAATTGAACTTGTGATTAAATGCACATTTCTAAGATATCCCTAAAATTAACATCTCATACATATTAAAAAAATTTAAATATAACTTTTTGGTAACAAGAGACTACATTACACATATATTATGTTTACAATGACCTATATAAATTACAATAAAGCAAATAATGAATTACACATCGCCTTTTTTTCCATCTTTCTTGCATCTGTAAAACCATGCGAGCATGAAATTAGCAATAAATTGCTGGCATGACATCCACCTAATCTAACATAATTAACATTTTTCAGTTTCCCCTTCACATATAATAATAATTACAATTGGAAATCAAAAGAAAAGGTTTAGAGACATGTATTCATTAGATTTCATTTTACTTCATTTCATAATCCAAGGAGAGAGAAAGAGAAATGAAGTGAGAGAAACACCGTTTTGTCAAAAGTTCTATATCACACAACAAGTTACGCTATATATTTTTCAAATAGTTATTTACATGTGTCAAAAGTTTCCATGGTGGTTTTGGACAACACAACAGGTGTACTACAACTCTCTTTTTACATGTTCTTGCTAGCTACAAAATCATTTGAATCAAGCTCGCGGCTATGAATCCACTTTCAAACGTTATCCTTTGATGGGAAAACACACCATGGTTAAATTTGTACGTGTCCACTTATATACCAAGAGTTCATAGTAATTGTGAAATTAAGAACTAGAAAATGGTTTATGATTGGTGGCTAGTTTTCTGGGGCCATCGGTCATAATTGGCCTAGTTGCAAATGATTAAAATTTAGCTCAAGGGCTCAGAAAAACCACGTCCAAAATTGACGATTGATCGATGAACATGCAATGAGGAACTTCCTACAAGTTCCCCTATATAAGGATAATTCATCGAGTTGACGGGGTGAGAACTAGAAAAAATTTTCAAACGAAGCGACAAGTTTTAAATATTTCCTAAGTGAAAAGTCAAAATTGATCCAATTTGACCTCGTCAAAGTGCGAAAACGGAGGCTTGCAAAATGGCTTTTCCAAACTATCAGAAAAGTGTTTTTCCTCAGACTAAAAGTACCGGCAATTTTCTAGTAAAAATACTAGAGGTTTGCGAAGACGGATAAGCATTTCACGTGTCTAGGATTCAAATGGCGGTTCAAAATGAAAGCCAACTTTATAGTTTTAGTAGCTTCTTATAACTACAAAATGGTGTAATATTGTGCTTGTATCCTCTTATACTAGTTGTAACATTTAGTGCTCAGTAGGGCATCAAAAGGATCAAAAATGTTCATTAGGTCAAACCAAAGGTTAAGGTGACTCCTCACATAACAAGGTACACGAATGAAGCTTAACATCCCATTTTGGAGTTACTTGAACTTGTGATTAAGGGTACTTAATGAGTCTCTGAAAAAAATGTAAAATTATCTACTTAAATAGGCAAATGGTCAACATTTTTACTTGGAAGGCAATTTTGTCTTGTCGATAAAACAATATTGTACTGATTCAATTGGGCAAGAAGTTTTCTAAATCACCTTAGAAAGAGGGTTGAGATTCATGGTTTTATACAAAAAGGGTTATTTTGATTTCGTGAGTTATGATACAACATTTTTATTATTTTTCAAAAAGTTAATATAAAACAATTAAATGTATTATAATCCTAATATTTACAAATTATATTAAGTTGCAAATGAAAAACTAAAGTACGAGAGTTATGAAAGATAAGGAGAGATGAACCATGCTTGGAAATGAACTGGTGAGGCAGAAGTTGGGAGTCGAACATCACACCCATCGATTGCACTTGCTTGCAGCCATCTGGGGTATATCCAACGCTCCAACCCAATTTTCCTTGCAACTATTGAAGCCCATGGAGTATATCTCTTGGAGGCATCCAATTGAACGGTTCAATTTATTTGTTTACACATCCACAAACATGAATGTGGTATGACCATATGCAACAAGTAGAGAACCTCCATGATTTAGGGATAGGAATAATGAGTGGAGACTATCTGGTGGCCTCATTAAACCCAGAGCCCAAATCACACTCATATTATCAGTGGCATTCAAGGAGACATCAAAAATTACATCTGCACTTTGAAGAGGCCTTTGGTAATGGATTAACGACACACCATATTGCCTCGACTAGATATCAAGAATGTGATTTTGAGAACTAAACAAGCCATCAATTTCAAGGAGAAATCTAAATATGAAGAAAAACATCCTTTAAAAAAAAGGCACGAATGATGGCTTGAAAGAGTTCAAGCATGAAATGCCCAACCAAACTATCTCGTATAGCAAAATGAAACGTAGATCTGACATAGCTTGTCAAAAATTAGTTGAAACCCTTGAGAAAAATACCCCACATCTCTCCATAGCACTCTTTAATGGTGACCATGACTGGTCCAAGATAAGAAATAATGTAAGTTTCAGTCCAAAGTAAAATGGCGACTTAGTGCTCAATTAATTCATAAATTTTGACCTAGAAAAAATTACGCAACCCCTTAAAGACAAAGTGAATTTTTCCTTTATGTCAATGGAGGTCATGCTTGTGTCAAAAGGAAGTGAGGCACAAATATGAAATATATTCAAACAAACATATAAGCTTAGAGCATAAACATGTGTGAAATGTGAGCTACAAAGGAGGAAAATAATGAGAAATAAAGTATGAAGAGAATTCAACAATCTTTTATTCTCTCTACTAATTATCCCTCTCTGAATGATATCTCCTAAAAATAGTTTCATCTGCCATGCATAAGGTTCCACATTTTGGATCGATGTCTACAAAGAATTTGCAATTCGCAACATTTGACAAAAGTTTTGTGTCTTTATACCTTGCTGCAAGTCCATACTCTATTTCGAGCTAACATTTTGGAGCAATTTGGGAGTATGCAGAAATGTGATTTGATCAGGTTCGATACCTACTTGTTGCATTGCGAATTAGTATGAATGTTTCTTAGAACTATGGCCCCCTCCATTTTTATCTAGCTCTATAACCTTCCAAAAATAATTGTTAAATTTACAATGTTCCCATGATTTTGTGCCTAGTTTAAGCCCACAAATCCCAAATTTAATCAAAATCCTTTTTTTTTCTAAGGAAAAGACCAATTTGGTTGGTTATTATGGTGCCCATGTGCCTTCGTGTGGGGGCCACCTACCCCACTCACTCACTTTCCCACTTGCATACGCACCTTTTTTTAATTTAATTATTTATTTTATTTTATATCATATCATTTTCTTTTTGTTAGGCATTACATTTCCCTCCCCTTATAAGAGCATCATCCTCGATGTGACAAAACATCAAGGGTAGAAAAATCGTTAGGAAGAGAAGGAAGCTAATGAAGACAAGTTCCGTCTAAAAATAAGATCTCCTTCATTAGAACACAACCAAAGGGAAATCGGGAAGGTTAAAAAATTTCATAACTCTTAATGTTACTGAAGATTGGTATTTCTTGTTTATTATACTTTGTTATTATATATATATATATATATATATATATATATATATATCTATATCTATGTATATATATATGTATGTATGTATGTATTATGTATGTATGTATGTATGTATGTATATTACGGTATTCACCTCAAGATTATAATATTCATTCTTTAGAATATTTTTTTCAATTGTCTTATGTTCATGGGTGTCCAATAGTAATTGGCCTCAACATGTTACACAAAACCAAATACATCACAAATGACCCACAAAATCTTTGCTACATACCTTCAAGATTGTATCACATCACGAGAACTATAATTCCACCATGGAATGACAACAAGTATTCCATATAATGATAATTTCCAAAATTATGTCATAGAGATAGATCCTGCGCACACACATGAAACAAGCAAACAAAATCATTACGTTAATACATATACAACACGTATCACATGACCCAAAAAATCCATGACTATACCAACATAGTGCCAAAATAATATCTAATAGTCCATACCACCTAAGGGGAGAGTCAATCCTCAATCATAAAAATGTGTCAAAAAGACTCACAAGAGTACACATAACTCATTATACCAACTCCACACATCACACGACAACATGAAAAAATCTCCATATATCTCCCAAAGCATCACAAAACAACTCCATATACCTCCCAAAGAGAAAAAAAATCTTGGTGCCAAAACCAAATCCGGTCACTCAACGATAGAGCCCTATTAGGAATTAGCTTGTTATTGTGAACATTAGATATTTATATATTTGTGTGTGCGCAAATATATATTATATATTGTGTGAGTAAATAATGTAATTGAGTTGTGACTCACATAGATAAGATTTGTTGAGATATGTTGAGTAATTAGTGGATCATGAGATATTCTAGGAATTGTTTGAGATTGAAGTTAACTCCTTGTATTAAAGAGATCAATCTTCTATATATTGTAATCTCCCTTGTCTAATAAAATATCCCAAATGTATTGAATATTATTATTTGGTGTTTTATAATTGTGCAAAGTGTTTACAAAGGTGGTATTAGAGCAATTCCCGATCCATTTTTTTATCAAATCTATTCTACTATCTTATGCAATGTGTAATGTTGAAACACAATGTAGATATGAGAGTCTTATCGGAATTCGAGTTTTCATAGAGTGAGGCGTCCAAATTAGAGGGTGCTCAGATCTGCAGTCTTCTTTTTGCATTTGATATGGTTCACAGACTAAAGTGCATCATCCATATGACTCAGATTTGGAAAGCACTTGTACATCTCTGATTTATACATTCGATTTTACAACTGCTCAATTCAACAATCATTAGCTTCGATATGGCTCTTTTAGTTATCAATTCGAGCTTGTCATTTCTGGTATGACGTTTGTGATTCATATGTATTGCTAAAGTGGGCAACGTTTTGACCTAGGTTGTATATTTGGATTGGAATTCAAATGAGGTGCTAGAGGTATAAACAGACAGAGTTATGGGAGGAAATTTCATTTTTGTAGGCCCAATTAACTATTCTATTGGTCATCCGCTATTACTCGTTGCATTTAATGAGCTCGCTTTACCCCATCAACATTGATGTACATCGGTTTTACATTCGAAAAGATTCCAATTGCTATTTTCTACCAATCTTTGTGTAGATCCTTCTACGCACCGTTGTAATAGATCAATTTTTTCATTGACTAATCATGCATGTAATTACCACAGTTTGCAAATCATACTTCTTATTCCATGATCTCAGCTCACAGAGGTATTTCTTCCAATGGCGGTCTCTAATTAATGTTTTTAACTTCATTATTGTGTGAACGCAAGATAGGAGTCCAAAATAGTTCAATTGAATTTGTGTGATTTAAAACTTAGTAATAGTTTATATATTTCCATGTGTAAAATCCAATAGTTAATTGGATTTTCGTCATTAGAGGTTAGTACCCAATTCATGGTGGCTCATATAGCCTAACTTGATTATAAAGGTTATAGTGTGTCATGTCTTAGGAACAAATTAATTCAAGAAATAATGTTATGTATTGTGAGTTAAGAGCCATTTTGTTTTGTTAAAGTTAAAAGTCTTTTATCATCAATTGTAAAAGGTTGTCAATATTTTTTTGTTTGATCAAAATAAAGGGTCATTGTAAAAGTCTAGTATTTTTGGGTCCATTATCAAAAATTCAAAGAGTCAAATATTGTAAAAATAAATAAAAAAGAAAGAAAAGAAAAAAGGGACAAATGAGTGCATTTTCGGTGTAATCCGACACTCAATTTTTAAGGGAAAATGCAAATGAAAACCATTCTCGGCTTCAAGGGCTTTCCTTCGACCCCGCCTATATATCGCGATAGGAATGCATATCATCCTCAACTATACTTTCTGCTGAGTTAGCAGGGACATTCATGGAGGCTGGAGGCAACGGAGGAAGGAGGTTGATCAGTGACCTCTCGTTAGGCACCATCGACGAGGCCGCGATGCGATTTGGTGGCCATGTTTTTTCAGTTGTGTTAAGAGTTTTTGCTTTCGGTGTGTAATTGTGAAAATAAGAACAAATTATTGTTCAATTGTAATGTATAAAATTCTTGAATGTAACTCTTGATGTAATGAAATAGGTGAACAAAAGAACCACATTAAGGCAGGTTCATGGATTTTGAAAATGTTTGTGGGAGATCTAGAAAACCAAAGAGGTGGACATGCGGTGGATTTGTTACACGTCAAGGTTTGTAGTAAACCTGTAAAACCATAGAAGGTTGAGCATTGCTCCTTCATTAGTATCAAGGTCATGAGTCATAGAGTTTGACATGCTCCATAGAGAGAGCATATTGCAGATAAGAGTGTGTATGTTTTTCCCATGTTCACACTAAGGGGGTGAATGTTAGGAATTAGCTTGTTATTGTGAACATTAGATATTTATATATTTGTGTGTGTGCAAATATATATTATATATTGTGTGAGTAAATAATGTAAGTGAGTTGTAACTCACGTAGATAAGAGTTGTTGAGATATGTTGAGTGATTAGTGGATCATGAGATATTCTAGGGAATTGTTTGAGATTGAAGTTGACTCCTTGTATTAAGGAGATCAATCTTCTATATATTGTAATCTCCCTTGTCTAATAAAATATCCCAATGTATTGAATATTATTATTCGGTGTTTTATAATTTTGCGATGTTAACAAGCCGCATAAAGAATATAAGGTTACTCAACCATATAGTGCCATAAAGAATATCGGGTCACTTAACCATATAGCCCCATCAAGAATATCGGGTCACTCAACCATAGAGGCTGTGTCCTTTCTCCTTTTAATGAGGTCGGGTCACCCTATGGCCCTAGGCACATAGAGCCCCATCACCCCAACATAAGTGACATAATAACTCATGGTTCAACAACCCGGTAGTTATCTCAGAAATCCTTGGGGCATACCCCATATAACGAAGCGGGTCCATAGGCCTCCACCACTCCATGGTGAATCCCATGACCATATTCCAACATGTTATGACATTAGAACAACATAACAATCCATATCAAATTCCAAGTGGCAACAATCCCAAGCCTTGGGCTAGGCTATAAAAATATTAAACTTGATACACAATTTAAAACTAGGAAAATAAAATGGATAATTAGCCATGGTTAGTGCAAAATCCAAATTTTAGTGCAACAAACAAATAAATGCCCAAAATATAAGAACATGTCAGTCAAAAAAATTGCTGGTTTCAGCAAGAAAAGGAAAGTGTTTGATTTACGAATAAAATACATGTATAGGAATAACACATTATGATAACTATGTGGCCTTATACAGCCACCAAGGGGGGTACTCAACGAGTTGTTGGAACTTGAAAACATCGAGCCTTAGCTCATAAAATATCATATCAATATTACAATTGTCATCATCTCTGTCTGAATCATCCCACCACCACTTTGAAAAGGCTCAACATAGTCAAAATAACATAGGTTGAATCTATACGATAACCATATCGGGATAGGAAGGAGTCCAAATCACCATCTACTAAGCCTAAGGTGTCCACAAAACAAAATATGCATGACACCCGTTGAGAAAGTTCCACACATACTAAATGAATAAAAGTGGGTTTTCAGCCTATGTAAGGCTCCACTTTATATTTCATACTCGGCTTGGGTCACTGGTCAATGGTACACATTTCCTCACTCCAAACATACACCTTTTACCGATTTCCCTTAGGGTCGGTTAGTGGAGTGTCCACAACATAACACATAACTACATCACTAACATAGTGGTGATTCACATAAATTAACCATAGCATCTTATGCATGGTATGGTATAACACAATCATTACTTTCAAGGGTTAAAATACATCACATTAGCAAATTTTGCTACACCTAAAGTGTAATCATTGTACACTAGGTATCATACACTCACCATATGCCCCTAAATAATAGTATGAACCATCACATATTACATGAATTATACGTACAAGGAACACAATGTCTAACCTTACAACATATAGTCAATATCAATACAACATGGTGATGCACATGATTCATCACAATACGGTGCCGACATTGTAATACAATATAATTAACTTTACACTAATTTTTTCATGTAATACATCAATACACCTTCATATCACAGAATGTCAAAATGCTCCAACACTCACGAATCCACAATAGCATTGTTTTTCACACACAATAAAGTGGCACATCACACGTGAAATCTTTATAGAATCATTGAAAAGGAGAGATAATACTCTCATAATAATAACATCAACATTATAACAAATACACACTAAGTGACATGCACAACATGTGCATTCACAATATCACAATTATGACATAGTTCACATCACACTTATATCACATTACTCTTCCAACATCCACCACCATCATGCAACACCATCACAACTCCTATCTATCCTAGAGGTTCGAGAGCATGAACCTCCGCTCTTACGATACCATATATAAAGCCCTCATTTTACACACACAAATACAATAGTAAAATACCAAGATAACTTTTTTTCCTTACATTGCTTACTACACAATGCCACAATGGCTCCAAGTAAAGAAAACTCAAGGACACATAAGACACTTACAAGTCATCGACTCACATAGACACAAGACAACACCATAGACATGTCGATGCCACACTTTTCCCAATGAATGAATACTAGAAATGACCCAACCACAAGAAAAGGACTCATTGGAAAACCCACAACACATCATTTCTTTAATTGCATCTTAGTTATGATTAACATTCCAAGAACATTATTGTGAAAGGAAAACTTTATCCTTTTTCCATCTACAGAAACTTAAGTTCATTACACATTTAATTTATAGTTCGACCATTTTAAGTTGGATTTTTTTATCCTTCATGGAAATTTCCATAACTTACATACTTATTTGGCATAATTCAAATTACATATAAAGTACTTAATTATCTTGTTCTTATGTTAAGAATATGCTTCTCAAATGTTTATTCAATGTCTACATTTTACCCTTGTAATCAAGAGAATCGACTTGATGTCTAGAAGGAAATATTAGTTGATTAAGGAGGAAGGGATTTAGATTCAAGATACATTTTTCCCATAAACATTCTTCGATCACGGTATAGTTATTTCCCTACCATTGTTATTATAGTTCAATAACTTGTTGAATTCCAATTAGATTTATATATATATCTTTTGTTTTCTCAAGTTTGATCACACCATTTGGAAATTCATATTCTTTGTAACACATGAAAATGTTTAATTAAGTTATAAGGACTCCAAGAGTGACATTATTCCTAACCTCAAATCTGGTTTTACTCTTATATGATTTACTCTTGCATCACACTATGGTCTCATTATTAGCATAGTTTTATAATAGAAGGAGTTATGAAAGTACTTATTTACCATTTTGAATAAGTATATGATTGGAAGAATTATAACTACACATGAATCCCAAGTTAACCTCCCAATCAACTAAGGTTTGGTTTAATTCCAATTACACCTAATGATCTATGCCTCAACTATATATGATTAGTTTAAGGCAAGAGGACATATTTATGTTAAACCACCTTCAAGAAAAGACCAAGATGTTATATTGATAGAAACCAAGGTAACACATTTAACTAAGAGGAACTAAGGAGTTCATTAACAAGAGTTTAAGACCTAGAACAACTATTTCATGATCTCCATTTATGTCATCTGGATCCAACAGGACTTCATTCACTGATGAAGTTAATTTCTAGATCTAATCTCATAAGACATGGCAATCCAAAAGGATATTAAGGGAGTATTAGCACTACTTACTCCATAGATGGTAAGGTTACACTGCATAGTCGTTGCTTCAAATAAGGACTCATAAGGTGACTTCTAAGGTGGTCTTCACCACTCAACATGGTGTCAGACCTGAAGAGAGGACATTCTTCTCATGGTTACCAAAACTAGAAGGAAACCGCATACTCCGGATAAATTTGGACCATGTCACTTTTAAAATATGGGTTCATGACAATGTTGCTAAACATAATGACTATGACGGTAAACTCCAACTAGGGTTTTATTTACCTAACCTAGGAGGTTCCATCGAGTGCAAAGTTTAAGTTCATTCTACGGTTTTCAATTTATTCTATGGTAAGAAGGATCACACATGCAGACAAGTTATGCACATATCTTATATTAGAGTTGAGTGTTTTGATTAAATCTCTTTATTACATTTACAAGGTAAGAATACAACCTAGTAATTAATTAATCATTTATTGAACACTGAAAAAGAACTACAATATATTAACTTCAAATTCATTTACTATATATTTATCAAACTCTTTTTTTTCCATACACAACTATGAATCAAATTGAACCTGTGATTAAATGCACATTTCCTAAGATATCCCTAAAATTAGCATCTCATACATATTAAAAAAATCAAATATAAATTTTCTGTAACAAGAGACTACATTACACATATATTATTTTTACAATGACCTATATAAATTACAATAATAAATAATGAATTACACATCACCTTTTTACCATCTTTCTTGCATCCTGCAAAACCATGTGAGCATGAAATCAATGATAAATCGCTGGCATGGCATCCACCCTAATCTAACATAATTAACATTTTTCAGTTTCCCATTCACATATAATAATAATTACAATTTGCAATCGAAAGAAAAGGTTTAGAGACATGTATTCATTACATTTCATTTCACTTCATTTCATAATCCAAGGAGAGAGAAAGAGAAAGGAAGAGAGAGAAACACCATTTTGTCAAAAGTTCTATTTCACACAACAAGTTACACTATAGAGTTTTCAAATAGTTATTTACATGTGTCAAAAGTTTCCACGGTGGTTTGGCAACTTGACAGGGGTCCTACAAATCTTTTTTTTACATTTTCCTGCTAGCTACAAAAGTGTTTGAATCAAGCTCGAAGGCTAAGAATCCACTTTCAAATGTTGTCTTCGATGAGAAAACACACCATAGTTAAATTTCTACATGTCCACTTATATACCAAGAGTTCATAGTAATAAATTAAATTTAAACTAGTGAATGGTTTACGATTGGCGGCTAGTTTTTTGGGGCCATCGATCATAATTGGCCTAGTTGCAAATGATTAAAAGTTAGCTCAAGGGCTCGAAAACCACATCCAAAAACGATGATTAATGGATGAATGTGCAATGAGGAACTTCCTACAAGTTCCCCTATATAAGGAGAATTCATCAGAGTTGATAGGACTGAGAACTAGAAAATAGTTTTCAAACAATGATAAGTTTTCTAGAGTGAAAAGTCAAAATTGGTCTAGTTTGACCTCGTCAAACTACGACACGAGGACCTATAAAATGGCTTTTCCAAACTATCGAAAAGTGTTTTCCTCACGATCGAAATTTAGGCAATTTTCTAGTAAAAATACTAGAGGTTTGCAAAGACGGATAAGCATTTCGTTGTCCAAGATTCAAATGGTGGTTCAAAATGAAAGCCAACTTTATAGTTTTAGTAGCTTCTTACAACTACAAAACGGTGTAACATTGCTCCCAGTAGGGCGTGAAAAGGATCACAAATGTTCATTCAAGGTCAAACCAAAGGTTAAGGTGACTCCTCACATAACAAGGTACATGAATGAAGCTTAACATCCCATTTTCGAGTTATGAAGGGTACTTAATGAGTCTCCGAAAAAATGTAAAATTATCTATTTAAATAGGAGATGGTCAACATTTTTACTTGGAAGTCAATTTCGTCTTGTCGATAAAACAATATTGTACATTGATTTAATTGGGCAAGAATTTTTCTAAATCACCTCGAAATGAGGGTGAGGTTCATGGTTTTATAAAAAAAGGGTTATTTTGATTTCGTGAGTTACGATATGACATTTTATTTATTTTTCAAAAAGTTAATATAAAACAATTAAATGTATTATAATCCTAATATTTTAAAATTATATTAAGTTGCAAATGAAAAACTAAAGTATGAGAGTTATGAAAGATAAGGAGAGATGAACCATGCCCCGAAATGAACTGATCCCAAGGTTCAGAAGTTGGGGAGTCGACATCACACCCATCGATTTTTTGCAACCATATGGGGTATATGAAAATTTATTTTTTTAGCTCCAACCATTTTTAATAACCCATTTTTTGCAAATCTTATAACTATTGAAGCCCACATAGATATTTTATCTTTTAGAGGCATCGAATTTCGAGCGGTTCAATTTAATTGTTTACACGTCTACAAACATGAATGTGGTATGACCATATGCAACAAGTAGAGAACCTCCATGATTTACGGGATAGAACAATGAGTGGAGACTGTATGCAGTGGCATCATTAGACCAACCCAGAGCCCAAATCACACTCATATTATCAGTGGAATTCAAGGAGACACCAAAAATTGCATCTACACTTTGAAGAGGCCTTTGGTAATGGATTAATGACACACCATATTGGCATTTCTCTAACTAGATATCAAGAATGTAGATTTTGAGAACCAAATAAGCCATCAATTTTAGGGAGAAATTCAAACATGAAAAAAACATCCTTTATAAAAAAATGCATAAAATGATTTTTGTTCCCTCGCCACCCACCCCACACTTGAAAGATCTTAAGCATGAAATGCCCAACCCAACTATCTCGTATAGAGAAAATGAAACGTAGATCTGACATGCTTGTCAAAAATTATTTGAAACCCTTGATAAAAATACCCCACCTCTCTCTCATAACACTCTTGATGGTGAACCATGAAGGTACTAGTCCAAGATAAGAACTAATGTAAGTTTCAGCCCACAAAGTAAAATGGCACTCCAAAGTGCTTAGTTAATTCATATATTTTGACCTAGAAAAATATTTGACAACCCTTGAAGCCAAAGTGGCATTTTCTTTTCTATCAATGGAGGTCATGTCTTGTTTCAAAAGGAATTGAGGCACAGAAAATATGAAATTTATTCAAACAAACATAAAAGCTCGAGCATAAACATGTGTGAAACTCTTAATGTGAGAGCTACTTTAAAGATTCATACAAAACAACGAGAAATAGAAGCATGAAGAAAAATCAACAATCTTTATTCTCTGCTAATTCCTCCCTCTCACACGATATTTCCTAAAACTAGTTTCATCTGCATGCATATAAGGTTCAACATTTTGTATCCATGTCTAAAAAAAATTTGCAAACTAACATCCACAAAATTTTATTCTCTTTAAACCTTGCTGTAAGTCCATACTCTATTTTGGAGCTAATATTTTGGAGTAAGTTGAAAAATATCAGAAATGCGATTTGATCGTGTTATTTGATACTTGCTTGTAACATTGCATTGTGATTTAGTATAAATGTCTCTAAGGAACTATGGTCCTCCATTTTATCTAGCTTCCACTGACCTTCCAAAAAATTACACTAAATTTACTGACGTTCCCATGGGTTTGTGCTTGGTTTAAGCCCATGGATCCCAAATTTAATCAAAATCATTTTTTTTCAAGGAAAACCAGGTCCATGACTAGTTATTATGGTGCCCATGTACCTTCACGTGGGGGGTCACCTACCCCACTCACCCACTTGCCCACCTTCAAGCATACGCATCTTTTTTTTAATTTAATTCTTTATTTAATTTTATATCATATCATTTTCTTTTTTTTTTGTGCATTACATTTCCTCCCCTTATAAGAGCATCATCCTCGATGTGACAGAACGTCAATAGGTAGAAAAATCTGATAAGAAGAGAAGGAAGCTAATGAAGACAAGTTCCCCTCTAAAAATAAGATCTCTTTCATTAGAACATAACCAAAGGAAAAATCAATGAAGGTTAAAAAAAATTCATAACTCTTAATGTTACCTGTGAAGATTGGTATTTCTTGTTTACCTTATTACTTTGTTATAATATATATATATATATATATATATATATATATATATATATATTTTAGTATTTCTTATCTCAAGATTATAATATTCATTCTTTAGAATATTTTTTTCAATTGTCTTATGTTCATGGGTGTCCAATAGTAATTGGCCTCAACATGTCACACAAAACCCAACACATCACAAATGACCCACGAAACATCTTGCTACATACTTTCAAGATTGTATCACATCACGAGAACTTTAATTCCACCATGGAATGACAACAAGTAGTCCACATAATAAGAATTTCCAACAATTATGTCATAGAGATAGATCCTGCACACACATGAAACTAACAAACAAAATCATCACGTTAATACATATACAACAGGTATCACATGACCCAAAATCCATGACTGTACCAACATAGTGCCAAAACAATATCTAATAGTCATACCAACCAAGGGGAGAGTCAATCCTCAATCATAAAAATGTGTCAAAAGACTCACAAGAGTACACATAACTCATTATACCAACTCCACACATCACAAGACATCACGAAACAATCTCCATATATCTCCCAAAGCATCACAAAACAACTCCATATACCTCAAACAACTCCATATACCTCCCAAAGAGAAAAAATCATAGTGCCAAAACCAAGTCGGGTCACTCAACCATAGAGCCCCATCAAGAATATCAGGTCACTCAACCATAGAGTGCCATAAAGAATATCGGGTCACTCAACCATAGAGCCCCATCAAGAATATCGGGTCACTCAACCATAGAGGCTTGTCTCCTTTCTCCTTTTAATGAGGTCGGGTCACCCTATGGCCCTAGGCACATAGAGCCCCATCACCCCCAACCCAAGTGACATAATAACTCATGGTTCAACAACCTAGTAGTTATCTGTAACTCCTTGGGGTGTACCCCATATAATGAAGTGGGTCCATAGGTCCCACCACTCCATGGTGAATCCCATGACCCTATTCCAACACATTACGACATTAGAACCAACATAACAATCCATATCAAATGCCAAGTGGCAAAATCCCAAGCCTTGGGCTAGGCTATAAAAATTTTAAACTTGATACACAATTTAAAACTAAGAAAATAAAATGGCTAATTAGCCATGGTTAGTGAAAAATTTAAATGTTAGTGCAATAACCAAATAAATGCCCAAAATATAAGAACATGTCAGTCAAGAAAATTGTTGGTTCTAGCAAGAAAAGGGAAAGTGTTCGATTTACAAATAAAATACATGTATAGGAATAACACATTATGATAACTATGTGGCCTTATACAACCACCAAGGGGGGTACTCAATGAGTTGTTGGAACTTGGAAACATCAAGCCTCAACTCGTAAAATATCATATCAATAATACAATTGTCATCATCTCTATCTAAATCATCCACCACCACTTCAACAAGGCTCAACATAGTCAAAATCACATAGGTTGAATCCATATGATAACCATATCGGGAGAGAGAAAGGATTACAAGTCACCATCTACTTGAGCCTAAGGTTTCTGAAAAACATAATATGCATGACACCCATTGAGCAAGTGCCACACATACCAAATGAACAAAAGTGGGTTTTCAGCCTATGTAAGGCTCCACTTCCTATCTCGTACTTAGCTCGAGTGACTGGTCAATGGTACACATTTCCTCACTCCAAACATACACCTTTTACTATTTCCCTTAGGGTCGGTTAGTGTAGGGTCCACAACATAACACATAACTACATCACTAACATAATGGTGATTCACATAAATTAACCATAGCATCTTATGCATGGTATATATATAAGGTATAACACAATCATTACTTTCATGGGTTACGATACATCACATTACCACATTTTGCACCCAAAGTGCAATCACTGTACACTAGGGATCATACACTCACCATATGCCCCTAAATCATGACATGAACCATCACATATTACATGAATTATACGTATGAGGAACACAATGTCTAACCTTACAACATATAGTCAATTTCAATACAACATGGTGATGCACATGATTCATCACAATACGGTGATGACATTATGATACAATATAATTCACTTTACACAATTTTTTCATGCAATACATCAATACACCTTCATATCACATAATGCCAAAATGCTCCAACACTCCGCAATCCACAATAACATTATTTTTCACACACAAAAAGTGGTACATCACATGTGAAATCTTTATAGAATCATTAAAAGGAGAGATAATACTCTCATAACAATAACATCAACATTATAAAAAATACACACTAAGTGACATGCACAACATGTGCATTCACAATATCACAATTACAAAATAGTTCACATCACACTTATATCACATTACTCTTCCAACATCCACCACCATCATGCAACACCGTCACAACTCCTATCTATCCTAGAGGTTCGAGAGCATGAACCTCCTTTGATACCATATGTCATGCCCACATTTTACACACACAAATACAATAGTAAAATACCATGATAATTTTTTTTTACATTACATTGCTTACTACACAATGCCACAATGGCTCCAAGTAAAGAAAACTCAAAGACGCATATGACACTTACAAGTCATCGAATCACATAGACACAAGACAACACCATAGACATGTCGATGCCACACTTTTCCCAATGAATGAATACTAGAAATGACCCAACCACAAGAAAAGGACTCATTGGAAACCCACAACACATCATTTCTTTAATTGCATCTTAGTTATGATTAACATTCCAAGAACATTATTGTGCAAGGAAAACTTTATCCTTTTTCCATCTACAAAACTTAAGTTCATTGCACATTTAATTTACAGTTCGACCATTTTAAGGTTTTTTTTTTATCCTTCACGGAAATTTCCATAACTTACATACTTATTTGGCATAATTCAAATTGCATATAAAGTACTTAATTATCTTGTTCTTATGTTAAGAATATGCTTCTCAAACATTTATTCAATGTCTACATTTTACCCTTGCAACTCAAGAGAATCTGACTTGATGTCCAAAAGGAAATATTAGTTGATTAAGGAGGTGGGGGTTTAGATTCAAGATACATTTTTCCCATAAACATTCTTCGATCACGGTATAGTTATTTCCCTACCATTGTTATTATGGTTCAATAACTTGTTGAATTCCAATTAGATTTATATATACATATTTTGTTTTCTCGAAGTTTGATCACACCATTTGGTGATTCATATTCTTTGTAACACATGAAAATGTTTAATTAAGTTATAAGGACTCCAAGAGTGACATTATTCCTAACCTCAAATCTTGTTTTACTCTTATATGATTTACTTATGCATCACACTATGGTCTCATTATTAGCATAGTTTTAAAACAAAGGAGTTACGAAAGTACTTATTTACCATTTTGAATAAGTATATGATTGGAAGCATTATAACTACACATGAATCCCAAGTTAACCTCCCAATCAACTGAGGTTTGGTTTAATTCCAATTTTCACCTAATTATCTATACGTCAACTATATATGAGTTTAAGGCAAGAGGACATATTTATGTTAAACCACCTTCATGAAAAGACCAAGATGTTATATTGATAGAAACCGAGGTAACACATTTAACTAAGAGGAACTAAGGAGTTCATTAACAAGAGTTTAAGACCTAGAACAACTATTTCACGATCTCCATTTATGTCATCTAGATCCAACAAGGACTTCATTCACTGATGAAGTTAATTTCTAGATCTAATCTCATAAGACCTAGCAATCAAAAGGATACTAAGGGAGTATTAGCTCTACTTACTCCATAGATGGTAAGGTTACACTGCATAGTCGTTGCTTCGAACAAGGACTCATAAGGTGACTTCCAAGGTGGTCTTCACCACTCAACACAAAGTGTCGATAAGAGAGGACATTCTCCTCACGTTTACCAAAACTAGAAGGAAACCGCATACTCCGGATAAATTTGGACCATGTCATTCCTAAAATATGGGTTCATGACAATGTCGCTAAACATAATGACTATGATGGTAAACTCCAACTAGGGGTTTTATTTACCTAACCTAGGAGGTTCCATCGAGTGCAAAGTTTAAGTTCATTCTACGGTTTTCAATTTATTCTATGGTAAGAAGGATCACACATGTAGACAAGTTATGCATAGATCTTATATTAGAGTTGATTGTTTTGATTAAATCTCTTTATTACGTTTACATGGTAAGGATACAACCCAGAATTAATTAACCGTTCATTGAACACTTGAAAATTACTACAATATATTAACTTCAAATTCATTTACTATATATTTATCAAACCCTTTTTTTCCATACACAACTATGAATCAAATTGAACCTGTGATTAAATGCACATTTCCTAAGATATCCCTAAAACTAGCATCTCATACATATTAAAAAAATCAAATATAAATTTTCGTAACAAGAGACTACATTACACATATATTATTTTACAATGACCTATATAAATTACAATAACAAATAATGAATTACACATCGCCTTTTTGCCATCTTTCTTGCATCCTACAAAACCATGTGAGCATGAAATCAACGATAAATCACGGCATGGCATCCACCCTAATCTAACATAATTAACATTTTTCAGTTTCCCATTCACATATAATAATAATTACAATTGGAAATCGAAAGAAAAGGTTTAGAGACATGTATTCATTACATTTCATTTTACTTCATTTTGTAATCCAAGGAGAGAAAAGAGAAAGGAAGTGAGAGAAACACCATTTGTCAAAAGTTTTATATCACACAACAAGTTACACTATATATTTTTCAAATAGTTATTTACATGTGTCAAAAGTTTCCAAGGTGGTTTGGCAACCCAACAGGTCCCTATAACTCTCTTTTTACATTTTCTTGTTAGCTTACTACAAAATCATTTGAATCAAACTTAGAGGCTAAGAATCCACTTTCAAACATTATCTTTTGATGGGAAAACACACCACGGTTAAATTTCTACGTGTCCACTTATATACCAAGAGTTCATAGAAATTGATGAAATTTGGGCGGTGAATGGTTTACGATTGGCGGCTAGTTTTCAGGGCCATCGGTCATAATTGGCCTAGTTGCAAATGATTAAAAGTTAGCTCAGGGCTCAAAAAACCACATCCAAAACTAATGATTGATGGATGAATGTGCAATGAGGAACTTCCTACAAGTTCCCCTATATAAGGATAATTCATCAGAGTTGATGGGACTGAGAACTAGAAAATAGTTTTCAAACAACGATAAGTTTTCTACAGAGAAAAGTCAAAATTGGTCTAGTTTGACCTCGTCAAATCAACGACCGAGGCCTACAAAATGGCTTTGCCAAACTATCAGGAAAAGTGTTTTTCCATAGAATGAAAGTACCAGGAAATTATCTAGTAAAACTACTAGAGGTTTGCGAAGACGGATAAGCATTTCCCTATCCAGAATTCAAATGGCGGTTCAAAATGAAAGCCCACATTATAGTTTTAATATCTCTTACAACTACAAAATGATGTAACATTTCTCTCAGTAAGGTGTCAAAAGGATCACACATGTTCATTCTGGGTCAAACCAGAGGTTAAGGTGACTTCTCACATAACAAGGTACACGAATGAAGCTTAACATCCCATTTTCGGAGTTACGAAGGGTATTTAATGAGTCTCCAAAAAAATGTAAAATTATCTATTTAAATAGGGATATGGTCAACATTTTTACTTGGAAGGCAATTTCATCTTGTCGATAAAACAATATTGTATTGATTCAATTAGGGAAAGAAGTTTTCTAAATCACCTTTGAATGAGGGTTGAGGTTCATGGTTTTATACAAAAAGGGTTATTTTGATTTCATGAGTTACATACAACATTTTTATTATTTTTCAACAAGTTAATATAAAACAAATAAATGTATTATAATCCTAATATTTACAAATTATATTAAATTGCAAATGAAAAACTAAAGTACGAGAGTTATGAAAGATAAGGAGAGATGAACCATGCCTAGAAATGAACTGGCGAGGTAGAAGTTGGGGAGTCGACATCGTACCGATCGATTGCTCTTTCTTATAGCCATCTGGGTTATATCGAACTCTCCAACCCAAGTGTACCTTGTCACTATTGAATCCCATGGAGTATATCACTTGGAGGCATCCAATTGAATAGTTCAATTTAATTGTTTACACGTCCACAAAACTGAATGTGGTATGACCATATGCAACAAGCAGAGAACCTCCATAATTTAGGGATAGGAATAATGAGTGGAGACTGTCTGGTGGCACCATTAAACCCAGAGCCCAAATCACACTCATATTATCAGTGGAATTCAAGGAGATGCTAAAAATTACATCTGCACTTTGAAGAGGCCTTTGGTAATGGATTAACGACACACCATATTGCCTCTGACTAGATATCAAGAATGTGGATTTTGAGAACTAAACGAGCCATCAATTTCAGGGAGAAATCCAAAGATGAAAAAAAACATCCTTTTAAAAAAAAGGCATAGAATGATGGCTTGAAAGAGCTCAAGCATGAAATTCCCAACCCAACTATCTCGTATAGCAAAATGAAACGTAGATCTGACTTAGCTAGTCAAATATTAGTTGAAACCCTTGAGAAAATTACCCCACCTCTCTCCATAACACTCTTCAATGGCGACCATGACTGGTCCAAGCTAAGAACTAATGTAAGTTTCAGTCCAAAGTAAAATGGTGACTTAGGTGCTTAGTTAATTCATAGATTTTGACCTAGAAAAAATTTATGTAACCCCTTGAAGCTAAAGTGACATTTTCCTTTCTATCAATGGAGGTCGTGTCTTGTGTCAAAAGGAAGTGAGGCACAAATATGAAATTTATTCAAACAAACATATAATCTCAGAGCATAAATATGTGTGAAACGCGATCTACAAAGGAGGAAAACAACGAGAAATAGAAGCATGAAGAGAAATCAACAATATTTTATTCTCTGCTAATTCTCCCTCTCTGACATGATATCTCCTAAAAATAGTTTCATCTACCATGCATAAGGTTCCACATTTTGCATCCACGTCTAACAAAGAATTTGCAACTGTAACATCTGACAAAATTATTGTATCTTTATACCTTGTTGCAAGTCCATACTCTATTTTGGAGCTAACATTTTAGAGAGCAGTGGGAGTATGCAGAAATGTGATTTGATCAGGTTCGAGACCTTCTTGTTGAATGTCTCGAGGAACTATTTCCCCTCCGTTTTTATCCAGCTTTGAACCTTCAAAAAAAATTTGTTAAATTTATAATGTTCCCATGGGTTTGTGCATGGTTTAAGCCCACGGATCCCAAATTTAGTCAAAACCCTTTTTTTTAGGGAAAAGACCAGTCTGACTGGTTATTATGGTGCCCATGTGCCTTCACGTGGGGGGTCACCTACCCCACTCACCCACTTGCCCACCTGCATACTCACCCTTTTTTAAATTTAATTCTTTATTTTACTTTATATCATATCATTTTATTTTTGTCATGCATTACATTTCCCTCCCCTTATAAGAGCATCATCCTCAATGCGAAAAAATGTCAAGGGTAGAAAAATCAATTTCAGAAAGAGATGGAAATTAGGAAGGTTAAAAAAATTCATAACTTCCGTTCTAAAATAAGATTTTGTTTCTTTCATTAGATACATATATTAACCAAAGGGAAATCAATAAGGTTATAATTGGCCTCAACATGTCACACAAAACCCAACATAGCACAAATGACCCACGAAACATTTTGCTACATACTTTCAAGATTGTATCACATCACAAGAACTTTAATTCCACCATGGAATGACAACAAGTAGTCCACATAACAAAGAATTTCCAACAATTATGTCATAGAGATAGATCCTTCACACACATGAAACTAACAAACAAAATCATCATGTTAATACATATAAAACACGTATAAAATGACCCAAAAATCCATGACTGTACCAACATAGTGCCAAAACAATATCCAATAGTCCATACCAACCAAGGGGAGAGTCAATCCTCAATCATAAAAATGTGTCAAAAAGACTCACAAGAGTACACATAACTTGTTATACCAACTCCACACATCACAAGACATCACAAAACAATCTCCATATATCTCCCAAAGCATCACAAAACAACTCCATATACCTCCCAAAGAGAAAAAAATCATGGTGCGATCACACTCGTCCCACTATAGACTCAACCATAGAGTGCCATAAAGAATATCGGGTCTCTATACCATAGATCCCCATCAAGAATATCAGGTCACTCAACCTTAGAGTCCTGTCTCCTTTCTCCTTTTAATGAGGCTAGGTCACCCTATGGCCCTAGGAATATAGAGCCCCGTCACCCCCAACCCAAGTGACACGATAAATCTTGGTCCAACAACCCACTAGTTATCTCAGAACTCCTTGGGGCGTACCCCATGCAACAAAGCGGGTTCATAGGCCCCACCACTCCAAGGTGAATCCCATGACCCTATTCCAACACATTACGACATTAGAACCAACATAACAATCCATATCAAATGCCAAGTGGCAACAATCCCAAGCCTTGAGCTAGTATACAAAAATATTAAACTTGATACACAATTTAAAACTGGGAAAATAAAATGGCTAATTAGCCATGGTTAGTGCAACAACCAAATAAATGCCCAAAATATAAGAACATGTCAGTCAAGGAAACTACTGGTTCCAGCAAGAAATGGTAAAGTGTTCGATTTACAGAATAAAATACATGTATAGGAATAACACATTACAATAACTATGTGGTCTTATACAGCCACCAATGGGGGTACTCAATGAGTTGTTGGCACTCAGAAACATCAAGCCTCAGCTTGTAAAATATCATATCAATGTTACAATTGTCATCATCTCTGTCTGAATCATCCCACCACCACTTCAAAAGGCTCAACATAGTCAAAGTCACATAGGTTGAATCTATACGATAACCATAACGGAGAGAGGAAGGAGTCCAAGTCACCATCTACTGAGCCTAAGGTATCCGCGAAACACAATATGCATGACACCCTTTGAGAAATTACTACACATACCAAATGAACAAAAGTGGGTTTTCAGCCTATGTAAGGCTCCACTTCGTATCTCGTACTCGGCTTGAGTGACTGGTCAATGGTACACATTTCCTCACTCCAAACATACACCTTTTACCGATTTCCCTTAGAGTTAGTTAGTGTAGGGTCCACAAAATAACACATAAATACATCACTAACACAGTGGCGATTCACATAAATTAACCATAACATCTTATGCATGGTATATATATAGGGTATAACACAATCATTACTTTCATGGGTTATGATAAATCACATTACCAAATTCTGCACCCAAAGTGCTAATCACCGTACACTAGGGATCATACACTCACCATACGCCCCTAAATCACGGCATGAACCATTACATATTACATGAATTATATGTACGAGGAACACAATGTATAACCTTACAACATATAGTCAATATCAATAAAACATAGTGATGCACATGATTCATCACAATATGGTGCTGACATTGTAATACAATATAATTCACTTTAAACCAATTTTTTCATGTAATACATCAATACACCTTCATATCACATAATGTCAAAATGCTCCAACACTCCGCAATCCACAATAACATTGTTTTTCACACACAATAAAGTGGTACATCACACGCGAACTCTTTATAGAATCATTGAAAAGGAGAGATAATACTCTCATAACAATAACATCAAAATTATAACAAATACACACTAAGTGACATGCACAACATGTGCGTTCACGATATCAAACAAAATAGTTCGCATCACACTTATATCACATTATTCTTCCAACATCCACCACCATCATGCAACACCGTCACAACTCCAATCTATCCTCAGTAGAAGTTCGAGAGAATGAACCTCCACTCTGATACCATATGACAAGCCCACATTTTACACACACAAAAACAACAGTAAAAAATACCAAGATAATTTTTTTTTGACTTACATTGCTTACTACACAATGCCACAATGTCTCCAAGTAAAGAAAACTCAAGGATGTATAAGACACTTACAAGTCATCGACTCACATAGACACAAGACAATACCATAGACATGTCGATGCCACACTTTTCCCAATGAATTAATACTAGAAATGACCCAATCACAAGAAAATGACTCACTGGAAAACCCACAACACATCATTTCTTTAATTTCATCTTAGTTACGATTAACATTCCAAGAACATTATTGTGAAAGGAAAACTTTATCATTTTTCCATCTACATTGTTAAAAATAAATTAAGTTCATCTGCACATTTAATTTACATGAAAATCTCCACCATTTTAAGGTGGATTTTTTTATCCTTCACGGAAATTGCCATAGCTTACATACTTATTTGGCATAATTCAAATTACACATAACGTACTTAATTATCTTTCTCTTATGTTAAGAATATGCTTCTCAAATGTTTATTAAATGTCTACATTTTACCCTTACAACTCAAGAGAATCGACTTGATGTCCGAAAGGCAATATTAGTTGATTAAGGAGGTGGGGGATTTATATTCAAAATTCATTTTTCCCATAAACTTTCTTCGATCATGGTATAGTTATTTCTCTATCATTGTTATTACATTTTCAATAACTTGTTGAATTCCAATTAGATTTATATATACATCTTTTTTTTTCTCAAAGTTTGATCACGCCATTTGGTGATTCATATTCTTTATAACACATGAAAATGTTTAAGTTAAGTTATAAGAACTCCAAGAGTGACATTATTCCTTACCTCAAATATGGTTTTACTCTTATATGATTTACTCATGCATCGCACTATGGTCTCATTATTAGAATAGTTTTAAACTGTTAGAAGGAGTTACGAAAGTACTTATTTACCATTTTGAATAAGTATATGATTGGAAGCATTATAACTACACATGAATCCCAAGTTAACCTCCTAATCAATTGAGGTTTTGTTTAATTCTAATTTGCACCTAATTATCTATACCTCAACTATATATGAGTTTAAGGCAAGAGGACATATTTATGTTAAACCACCTTCATGAAAAGACCAAGATGTTATATTGATAGAAACCAAGGTAACACATTTAACTAAGAGGAACTAAGGAGTTCATTAACAAGAGTTTAAGACCTAGAACAACTATTTCACGATCTCCATTTATGTCATTTGGATCCAACAGGGACTTCATTCGCTGATGAAGTTAATTTCTAGATCTAATCTCGTAAGACCTAGCAATCCAAAAGGATACTAAGGGAGTATTAGCTCTACTTACTCCACAGATGGTAAGGTTACACCGCATAGTCGTTGCTTCGAACAAGGACTCATAAGGTGACTTCTAAGGTGGTCTTCACCACTCAACATTGTGTCAAACCTGAAGAGAGGAAATTCTCCTCACGGTTACCAAAACTAGAAGGAAACCACATACTCCGGATAAATTTGGACCATGTCACTCCTAAAATATGGGTTCATGACAATGTCACTCAACATAATGACTATGACGGTAAATTCCAACTAGGGGTTTTATTTACCTAGCCTAGGAGGATCCATCAAGTGCAAAGTTTAAGTTCATTCTCTGGTTTTCAATGTATTCTATGGTAAGATGGATCACACATGCAAACAAGTTATGCAAAATCTTATATTAGAGTTGATTGTTTCAATTAAATCTCTTTATTACGTTTACAAGGTATGGATACAACCCAGTAATTAATTAATCGTTCATTAAACACTGAAAAAGCACTACAATATATTAACTTCAAATTCATATACTATATATTTATCAAACTCTTTTTTTTCCATACACAACTATGAATCAAATTGAACCTATGATTAAATGCACATTTCCTAAGATATCCCTAAAATTAGCATCTCATACATATTAAAAAATTTCAAATATAAATTTTCTGTAACAAGAGACTACATTACACATATATTATTTTTACAACACCTATTTAAATTACAATAACAAATAATGAATTACAGATCGCCATTTTTGCCATCTTTCTTGCATCCTAAAAACCATGTGAGCATGAAATTAGTGATAAATCTTTGGCATGGCATCCGTCTTAATCTTACATAATTAACATTTTTCAGCCTCCCCTTCACATATAATAACAATTACAATTGGAAATCAAAAGAAAAGGTTTAGAGACATGTATTCATTACATTTCATTTTACTTCATTTCGTAATCCAAGGAGAGAGAAAGAGAAAGTAAGTGAGAGAAACACCATTTTGTCAAAATTTCTATATCACACAACAAGTTACACTACATATTTTTCAAATAGTTATTTATATGTGTCAAAATTTTACACGATGGTTTGGAAACCCGACAGGGGTCCTACAACTCTCTTTTTAAATTTTCCTGCCAACTACAAAAGCATTTGAATCAAGCTCGGAGGCTAAGAATCCACTTTCAAACGTTATCTTCCGATGAGAAAACACACCATGGTTAAATTTCTACGTGTCCAATTATATACCAAGAGTTCATAGTAACTAATGAAATTTTGAAATGGAGAATGGTTTATAATTTACGGCTAGTGTTCTTGGGGCCATCGGTCATAATTGGCCTAGTTGCAAATGATTAAAAGTTAGCTCAAGGGCTCAAAAAACCACGTCCAAAACTTGATGATTGATGGATGAACATGCAACGAGGAAATGCCTACAAGTTCCCCTATATTAGGATAATTCATCAGAGTTGATGGGACTAAGAACTAGAAAATAGTTTTCAAACCGCGACAAGTTTTCTAGAGCAAAAAGTCAAAATTGGTCCAATTTGACCTCGTCAAACTATGATCGGATGCCAAAAAATGGCTTTTCCAAACTATCAGGAAAAGTGTTGTTCCTCAGAATGAAAGTACCAGGAAATTGTCTAGTAAAATTACTAGAGGTTTGCAAAGATAGATAAACATTTCGCTGTCCAGAATTCAAATGGCTGTTCAAAATGAAAGCCCACTTTATAGTTTTAGTAGCCTCTTAAAACTACAAAATGGTGTAACATTGCTCTCAGTAGGGCATCAAAAGGATCACAAATGTTCATTTTAGGTCAAACCAAAGGTTAAGGTGACTTCTCACATAACAAGGTACACGAATGAAGCTTAACATCCCTTTTTCGTGAGTTACAAAGGGCACTTAATAAGTATCCAAAAAATGTAAAATTATCTATTTAAATAGGGAGATTGTCAACATTTTTACTTGGAAGGCAATTTCATCTTGTCGATAAAACATTATTGTACTGATTCAGTTTGGAAGGAAGTTTTCTAAATCACCTCGAAATGAGGGTTGAGGTTCATGGTTTTATACAAAAATGGTTATTTTGATTTCATGAGTTACGATATGACATTTTTATTATTCTCTACAACAAGTTAATATAAAAAAATTAAATGTATTATAATCCTAATATTTACAAATTATATTAAGTTGCAAATGAAAAACTAAAGTACGAGAGTTATGAAAAATAAAGAGAGATGAACCATGCCTGGAAATGAACTGGCGAGGTAGAAGTGTGGGAGTCGACATCGCACCCATTAATTGCACTTGCTTGCAGCCATCTGGGGTATATCCAACGCTCCAACCTGAGTGTGCCTTGCAAATATTAAAGCCCACGAGTATATCGCTTGGAGGCATTCAATTGAATGGTTCAATTTAATTGTTTACACATCCACAAACCTAAATGTGGTATGACCATATGCAACAAGAAGAGAACCTCCATGATTTAGGGATAGGAACAATGAGTGGAGACTATTTGGTGGCATCATTAAACCCAGAGCCCAAATCACACCCATATTATCATGGAATTCAAGGAGATGCCAAAAATTACATCTGCACTTTGGCAAGGCATTTGGTAATGATTAACGACACACCATATTGCCTCTCGAATAGATATCAAGAATGTATTTTGAGAACTAACCTAGCCATCAATTTCAGGGAGAAATCCAAAGAAGAAAAAAAACATCCTTTCAAAAAAAAAGGCACAGAGTGATGTCTTGAAAGAGCTCAACCATGAAATTCCCAACCCAACTATCTCGTATAGCAAAATGAAACACAGATCTGACATAGCTTGTAAAAAATTAGTTGAAATCCTTGAGAAAACTACCCCACCTCTCTTCATAGCACTCTTTAATGGCGACCATGACTGGTCCAAGATAAGAACTAATGTAAGTTTCAGTCCAAACTAAAATGGCAACTTATGTACTCAGTTAATTCATAGATTTTGACCTAGAAAACATTTACGTAACCCCTTGAAGCCAAAGCGACATTTTCCTTTCTATCAATGGATTTCGTGTCTTATGACAAAAGGAAGTGTGGCACATATATGGAATTTATTTGAACTAACATACAAGCCAAGAGCATAAACAAGTGTGAAACGTGAGATATAAAGGAGGAAAACTACGAGAAATAGAAGCATGAAGAGAAATCAACAATATTTTATTCTCTGCTAATTCTCCCTCTCTGGCACGATATTTCCTAAGACTAGTTTCATCGACCATGCATAAGATTCCACATTTTGCATCCACATCTAACAAAGAATTTACAATTGTAACATATGAAATTTTTTTATCTTTATACCTTACCTGCAAGTCCATACCCTGCTTCGAGCTAAAATTTTGGAGTAGGCTGGGAGTATGCAAAAATGTGATTTGATCAGGTTCGAGACTTGTTTGTTGCATTGCGAATTAGTATGAATGTCTCTGAGGAACTATGGCCCCCTATGTGTTTATCTAGCTCTGGAACCTTCCAAAAAATTGTTAAATTTACAACATTTCCATGGGTTTGTGCCTGGTTTAAGCCCCCGGATCCCAAATTTAATCAAAATCCTTTTTTTTTCAGGGAAAAGACTAGTCTGACTGGTTATTTTGGTGCCCATGTGCCTTCACATGGGGGTCACCTACCCCACTCATCCACTTGCCCACCTGCATACACACCCTTTTTATAATTTAATTCTTTATTTTAATTTATTTTATATCATATCATTTTATTTTACTCGAGCATTACATCCTAACTTAAAATATCATCGACTCTTGTACTCTTTACACTTATGTCACACTTTTATCCCACAATTGCAATTGTTTTAGAACAATTGTAATTCAAATGACACATAATTTACACTAAGGGTTTCATGACTTCAAGGAGTGGTGACATTGCACAAAATAGCTCATTTCATCCCTCTAAAACACTCAAGTATTAAACACATATAACAAGACAACGCAACAACTATATGCTTCTCAAATTTCTTCCAAGGAACAATTTAAATCATTGGGTGAATTAACCATTAGCGTTTCCTTCACCAATAACCTTAAGAGAGGCTCCATGATCTATTAACTTCAAAATCATTCATGGATGGGGAGAAATTGAACCATACGAAAAGAACATGGTAATCCACTACTACATACTAAGGAACACATTTATCCAAGAGGGGGAAAAGGGGTTCAAATGCAAAATTTATAAAATTTTACGCATTCAACATCCTTCTAAAGCAATATTTACAATCTTGGCTAATCATACATCATATGTCCTTTATTTAATCACTAAGGTCCTGTAAGGAGTATGATTTCACACTTAACCATGTTTTGATTATTCCTACGAAATTTAATTATTATATGTGTATTACTAGGTGATATGCAATAATGATTTCTTACACCCTATGACCTTCTAGCGACTACCCATCTCACTGGACAAAATATATTAGTGCGGGTGATTCATCCTAATTTCTATAAGAGGTCCACATTTTACTAATTTAAATTGAAATAGAAAAGGGGCCTACACCATACCAAAAGGATAACTATAGAAAAAAATTATGCTTACCACAAAACTTATACACAACTAGAATAATCCCGCCATGATAACAACCTTATTTTTTAGGAGAAAGAAATTCAAACTCGCATGTTTAAGATAAATGTATCTTACAAATTGGGTTCCACTCATGTTCACAACCCTCATTTCATAAGTACATAACATTTTTAACGCTAAGTCTATGGGATGAATCATGAGATTTAATTTACATTAGGTTCAACACCTGGTTAGGACCAATTCTAGAGGTTTATACTAGATACGATATTAACAAGGTGAAACACAAGGGCACAACCCATCATCACGAGGTTCTATCAAAGCACAACACCTGAGAGAATAACTATTAGTTGGTAAACACTAAAGAACCGTACTAAGGATGGTCATAGTCAGAGTGAGGATCATTCAATCTAGAAGGAAATCTTAATTTGTTCACAACCGTATAGTGTTAAGGCTCACCTACTAACCATGCAATAATTGAGGGAATATAAATAATTTAAGGGGGTTTAGAGCATAATTTCATTTTAATTTATATTGAGATACTTCTTTCTACCATACATGACATAAGTTTCGCAACATAGCTATAAATTAAGTCAATAAGAGAATTAAATAATATTTAGCTAATTATTTAAAATCGATTCATCATTTGTGTATTATTGTAATTTATATTTTTATTGACATATACATTCATTCACACACACACACACACACACACACACACACACACATGTACACACACATGTACATATATACACATATATATACATATATATATATATATATATATATATATATATATATATATATATATATATATGTACATATATGTATATATAAAACTCATTTGTGTATTATTGTAATATTGTGTGTGTGTGTGTGTGTGTGTGTGTGTGTGTATGTGTGTGTTTCATTGATATTTTTTCAATAAAAGCTTGTCCTTGTCATGCATGAAGTTTAAAAAAACTTGTAACTTTTCTTTTTCATCATCTTACGCATGGTATATATACATGGTATAACACAATCATTACTTTCACGGGTTACAATACATCATGTTTCCACATAATTGACTCAAAGTGAAAGTACTATACAATAGGGATCATACGATCACCATATGCCATTAATTTACGACATGAACCATCACATATTACACGAATTATGCGTATGATGAATACGGTGACTAAAATTATAACATACAAATCAATTGTGATACAATAGGGTGACACATTATTCAATGGTGGAAAAATCATGATATAATCCAATTCACTATACACAAATTTTTTCATGCAACACATCACCACACCTACATATCACATAATAACAAGACACTCCAACAATCCACAATCCAAAGTAACATTATTTTCACATGCAAGAAGGTGGATTATCACACGTGAAATCCTCATTGAATCCATGAAAAGGAGAGTGAATACTCTCATCACAAGCACATCAACATGATAACAAATATGCACTAAGTGACATGCACAACATGTGTGTTCATAATATCACAATTACAACATTGTTCACATCACAACATATATCACATTACTCTTCCCATCTCCTCCACCATCATGCATAACCATTCAAAATACAATATGTACAATAGGTTCAAGAGTATGAACCTCAGCTCTAATACCATATGTAATGCCCACATTTTCAACACCAAAATACAACAATAAAATTATCTGAATAATTTTTTTTGACTTACATGGCTTGATACATGGCAACACAAGGGATTATTTAGGAAAATGCATAACACATGAGATGCTTTCACAAACATTATCCCACATAGACGACATGATAACACCATATGCACGTTGATGCCACATTTTCCCTAATGCACAAATACTAGCAATGAACCAACCACAAAAGGGACCAAAGGATTGGAAAACCCACAACACATCATTACCATGGTTACATCTTAGTTACAATTAAAATTCCAAGAAAATTTATCATACAAGGATAAATTCTCCTTTCCTACCTACATATTCTTAATTTCATTTAATATTCAACTTAAAATACGATCATTTAATTTGGCTCTTTATCCCTTATGAAAATCTCCATAACTTAAATAATTATTTACCATATTTCAAAATGCATACAAAATTCCTAATTCTCTCGTTCTTATGTTAACAATCATTTCTCAAACATTTATTGGATGTTTTAATTTTTTAATTTTTTATTTTTAATTTTTATTTTTCTCCTTGTTACACAAGGAAAATAACATGAAGTCAAGGAAGAAATCTTAGGATTTAAGGGATATTTAGATTCAAGATACCTCTTCCCATAAACATTCTTCCATCATGGTATCTTTATTTTCTTGTTATAGTTGCTATATTCAAATAACTTGTTTGAATCCATTCAACATTTTCAGATCAAGAAATTTTATTTACATTTATATATATCTTTTGTTTGCTCAAAAGTTTGATCTCACCAAGAGCAATTCATATTTATTTTTAACAACATGAAAATGTCTAGTTGAGTTATAAGGAATTCAAGTATGACATTATTCCTAACCCAAAATATCATTAACTCTTGTACTCTTTACACTTATGTCATACTTTGGTCTCATAATTGACATTGTTTTAGAAAATTTGTAATCCAAATGACACATAATTTACACTTAGGGGTTCATGACTACAAGGAGTGGTGACCTTGCACAAAACAACTCATTTCATCTCTCTAAAACACTCAAGTATTAAACGCATATAACAAGACAACCCAATAACTATATGCTTCTCAAATTTCTTCCAAGGAAAAATTTAAATCATTGGGTGAATTAAGTATTATCGGTTCCTTCATCAATAACCTTAAGAGACTCCACAATCTATTAAATTCAAAAGCATTCATGGATGGGGGATAAGCTACACCATTAAAAAAAGCACATGGTAATCCACTACTACATACTAAGGGACACATTTATCCAAGAGATGGAAATGGGGTTCAAATGCAAAATTTATAAATTTTACGCGTTCAAAATCCTTCTAAAGCAATATTTACAATCTTTGGAAATCATACGTCATATTTCCTTTATTTAATAACTAAGATCCTAAGGAGTATGATTTCACACTTAACCACATTTGGATTATTCTTAGGAAATTTAAGTATTAGATGTGTATTACTAGGTGATATATGATAATGATTCCATAAACCCTATGACATTCTAGCGACTACCCTTCTCACTGGAAAACATGTATTAGTGTGGGTGATTCATCGTAATTCCTATACGAGGTCCACATTTGACTAATTTAAATTGACATAGAAAATGGTCCTACATCATACCATAAGGATAACTATAGAAAATGATTATTCTTACCCCACAACTTCTATAAAACTAGAACACTCCTACCATAATAACACCCCTATTTTTTAGGAGAAAGGAATTCAAACTTGCGGGTTTCAGACAAAGGTATCTTACGATATGGTTTTCACTCATGTTCCAAACCCTCATTTCATAAGTACATAACATTCTTGGAGATAAGTCTATGGGATGAATCATGAGATTTAATTTACATTAGGTTTAATACCTTGTTAGGACCAAGTCTAGATGTTTATACTAGATACGATATTAGCAAGGAAAAACAAAAGGGTATAATCCATCATCACGAGGTTCTATCAAAGCACAACACCTGAGATTAGAACTATTAGTTGGTAAAAACTAGCACCCATACTAAGGATGGTGATAGTTAGGTTAGAGTGAGGATCATTTAATATAGAAGGAAATATTAAGTTGTTCACAACCATATAGTGTTAAGGCTCATGTTATGCCCTTAATCATATATCTTACATTTGATGTATATAACTGACTTGTGGCTATCATAACTTCTTATCATTATGTATCTCTTTCATATATGTTATATTATCATCGATGGGTCAGCCTTAGGGATGGCCATAACATAGAAATAGTATAAATATGGGTTAGTAGGTAGGATTTGATCATCATTGGAGCATTTGAGTCTTATTGTATGGTTTGGAGGTTTCCCCCTTAAAGTGGATAAGCTATTCTACTTACATATTGAGATCATTTATCTTCAAATATTGTGTTCTTCGGTGTTCTATTTTTTCCAATAATCAGAATTATTCAAGTAATTCCATTACAAGTGGTATTAGAGCTTTAACTCGGCCAATGCTCCGTCAAACTCTAATTGTGAAGGTTTGGATATATCTCAAAATTGGTAGATAATTTTTTTGCAATTGTTTTTTTGGTGTGGCGAAATCAGTCTAGTAAGCTCCTCTCCAAATTTTAAGTATTTTTGAATCATTTAAAAAAATTTATAAGCGGTGTTATGTTTTAAATAATTTGGCTCCCTAGGGTGTAATTTGTGGAATTTTTCCAAGTCTTTACATTTTGAAACAAAGGATAAACAATTATTTTGAGTTCGTTCTTCAATTATTTTCATATTTAGCCATATTCCTATTAAAATCAAAACCCTAAATTTTGACCTTGAACCCTAAATCCTACCATTTTGGGGCATCATGGCGAGGCCTTCCATAAGAGGCAAAAAGAACACCATCACTCTAGGTGATACACCTGACAAGGATGATATAATATTTGAGGAGTTAGAGTTATAAGGGGTAACTACAGAGTCCTCAGGGTTAGGGTTTACTTCAATGGACCATAGGGTAAGCCAAATTGAGTTTGAGATGTAAAACCTTGAGGTTAGAGTGGTCAACAAAGAATATGTGAAAGGATTGGAAAATTATTGGAGGATTTCATGTAGAAATTCATTACACATATAATGGGTAATCATACGTCTATCATCCAAGGTTGATCTTCAAGTCAACATAATAGACAAATGAGTCAGGGTGGATCTTCGAGCATGCCCAATACAAATACAAACACTCTACAGGCCCGTAAAACGTTCCCAAAATTGGAGATGCATAAGTTTGATGGAAAGGATTGACTCAATTGGATTAACTAGATGGAGAATTTTTTTTATTTACATCAGATTCCATCAGGAAAAAAGGTGACCATGGCATTTTTGTATCTTGAACCTGACCAATTCATTTGGTATCGATGGTTATGTTCTCAAAGTAAAAAGAGTGGTCTCAATGTTACATGGAAAGTCTTCACCGAAGAGTTACAATTACACTATAGTTCTAGTGTGTCAGAAAATTACTTCAGCCAATTAGCAAAGTTAAGATAGATAGAACTCGTTAAGGATTACATTCATCAATTCCAAAATCTGTTTCAAGGGTGGATTTTACTCAAGAGAATCTAAATGACCTATTTCTTGGGTGTCTTAAGTATCACATTAAATGAGGTACATAGGTTTAATCCTCATACGGTTTATGACTCTATGATTATGGCACAAAGGGTAGAGGAAAATCTGTTTCAAGTAGAGAGACAAAATTTCAATAATATCGAGATCGCAACACCTTACCTCCAAAGACTTAAGAAAAAGTCCCATCGGCCGAGCTTAGATTGACATCTCAAAAATTAAAGAAAAGAGAGAAAAAAGGTTATGTTTTAACTGTGACAATAAATATGGACTAGGACATAAATGTGTTGAAAATAAGTTGTTCTACATTGATGGGCCTAGTGAAGATGAAGAGAAGGAAGAAGATGCAGAGTTAGAGGTCATGGTCGAGCCAGAGGAGGAATCAGGAGATCCCCAACCAATGATCTCATGCCATGAAATTTCAGTATACACCCCGAAACCCTCAATGTGGTTGGATTCTTAAAAAAGAGAGGGTCACAATGTTGATTGACTTAGGAAGTACTCACAACTTCATCAATCATAAGTTAGCAATGTGCCTAAATTTTTAAATTTATCATAAGTTATTACTCACAAGTTCGTGAAGTACTCACAACTTCAAGTAATGATTTTTGATGGAGGTAAATCACGAATACTTGTTCCAAAAAATGCCATAACATTAAGCTTTCCATGATATATTACATACTAAATATCCCCATGTATGTCATTTCTATGGGAGGAGCAGACATTTTGTTAGGAGTTCAATGGCTAACCACTTTGGGAACCATTGAGATGAAATTCCAAGAATTGTTCATGTGATTTAAGTATGAAGGAATGAATTTTGAGCTAAGAGGCTTAAGAGAAAAGTCTCCACATATAGTGAGCTCTCATCATATGCAAAAAATGATAAAAAAGGGTGCAGAGGGATTTGTGGCACAACTATTTTTCATTGAGGTGCATCACCTAAGGAAATTATTCCATCATATTTTCAAGCAGCTTGATGCACACTATGTTGTGTTTGAAAATATGCCAAAGGTATTACCTCCAAAGAGAGATCATGATCATTCTATTCAGTTAGTACCATGGATCCAACTACCTAACATCAGACCTTATAGGTAGCCATATTTATAAAAGAGCAAGATTGAGAATATTTTACAAGAGATGTTGGAAGAAGGAATCATTCGTCATATTCATAGTGCTTATTCTTCTCTAGTAGTGATGGTGCATAAGAAAGATGACATGTGGCACATGTGTCCCAATTATAGGGAGCTTAATAAGTACATAGCCAAAGATAAGTTTCCTATTCTTTTAATTGATGATTTACTTGATGAGTTACATGGTGTTGTCTACTTTAAAAATATTGATCTTCGCTCGTGATACCACCAAATTAGAATCAAGGATGAGGATGTTCATAAAACATCCTTTTAGACACATTAAGGCCATTATGATGAATTCCTGGAAATGCCTTTTGGAATCACAAATGCACCTTCTACATTTCAAAGTTTGATGAATTATATTTTTAATCCATTCCCGCGGAAGTTTTTTTTAGTGTTCTTTGATGATATATTAATTTATAGAAAAACATGGGAGGAACATTTGCATCATGTAAATAAGGTTTTGGAAACCCTTGAACAACATAAACTTCATTCAAAGCCCTCTAAGTGTTATTTGGAGTCAAGGAGGTTGAATATTTGGGTCACATTGTCAATCATGAATGTCTTAAAGTGGATTCTAATAAGATCAAAGACATGATGGAGTGGAAGGTTCCAAAAACCCTTAAGAATCTCTGAGGAGTTTTGGGGCTTATAAGTTATTATCGTATATTAGTAAGGCATTATGGAAGTATAGCAACACCTCTCACAACTTTATTAAATAAGTAATATTTCCATTTGAATGAGGATGCTAAAAATAATTTGAGCGCTAAAGGAGGCCATGTGCACCACTCCAATCTTGGCTACTCCATATTTTTACAAAACATTCATTGTTGAATGTGATGCATCGTGGTCGGTATGGGGGCGGTTGTCATGTAAGAAGGTCATCCTATTAAATTTTTGAGCCATCAATTCAAAGGTAAAAATTTCAAATCTAACTTATGAGAATTAAATGTTAGCCATACTTTATGCAAGAAAGCAACGGAGACCATATCTCATAGAATACACTTTAAAATGAAGACAAATCATGATAGTTTTAAATAATTATTGGAGCAGATTTTATCATTGGAAGAATAGAAAAATGAGTTTCAAAGATGTTGGAATATGATTTTGATATTATCTATAAGAAAGGGAAGGACAATGTAGTCGCGGATGCTCTGTCTAGGTTAGTTGAATCAGTTGTAACATTGTTATGTGCCATATCCATCTTATAGGAAGATTGGGTAGAAGAGGCAAGGTCTGAATGGAGAAATGACCCAAATACACAAAAACTCATTCATAATCTCCAGAATTATACAAACATATCTAAAAAATTTATATTGAAAGGGGATGTTTTATAGTATAAAGATAGATTATACCTATGTAAGAACTCCACTCTTACAAATAGGGTTCTATCGAGCTTGAATCTTCTCCAAGTAGGGGGCACTCTAGATTTGGGAAGACTTATCATCGAATTAAACAATATTTCTTCTAGGAAGGGCTGCAATGGGATGTCGAAAAATTTGTGGCAAAATCCAAGGTTTGTCAAAGAAATAAGGGTGAAAATGTTTGGTCCCTAGGTCTTATACAACCTCTATCTATTCCTAGCAAGTGGTGGGAAGAGGTTTCCATGGAATTCATCACAGGATTGCCTAAATCTGAAGGAAAAAATTTCATCACGGTTTTGGTGGATAGACTCAACAAATATACTCATTTTTGTGCCTTGTCACACCCATTTGTTGCAAGCACAATAGTAAAAACCTTCATGGACACAGTTTAGAAGCTACATGGAACACCAAAGATTATATTAAGTGATCGGGACCCTATATTTACTAGTAATATTTGGACTGATTTATTCTCATGTTTGGGTATTCACTTAGCTCGTAGCTCTTCTTATCATCCCTAGTCGATTGGAAAACGTGTTGTAAATAAGTGTTTGGAGGGATATCTTTGTTTCTTCTCCTCAGATAAACAAGCAATATTGGTCCAATGGCTACCACTTGTAGAATGGTGGTATAACACTTCCTTCCATATTTCATCCAAAAGGTCTCCTTTTTTGGCACTCTATGAGTACCATCCACCATCCATAACATTATCTTTGAGATTACAACCACGGGTTGAGCAGTAGAAGAACACATTCAACATCAACATGAGGTCCTCTCTAGTCTCTAGAGAAATTTGCCATGACACAAAACCACATGAAGTAACAGGATGGTCAAAATTGCACGGAAAGACATTTTGAAGTCGGTGATTGGATTTTTGCATTTATAACCATATAAGAAAACATCTTTGAAACAACAAAAAAAGGATAAAAAACTTTCACCGAAGTATTATGGCCCCTATTAAGTATTACAGAAGATTGGTATTGTAGAATACAAATTAGAACTTCCACAAAACACCAAAATACATCCAATCTTTCATGTTTGTTTCCTGAAGAAATTAATTGGACAAAGATTATCATCCAAAATAGTGTTACCTGAGCTCGATGAGGAGGGGAGACTCATCTTGGAACCTAAATGCATCATTCAAACATGCACTAAAATATTGAGTACATGGGTTATTACTAAGTACTTGATCAAGTGGAAGAATAAGGACAATGAAGATGCAACATGGGAGGATATGACGTTCCTGCGCAGCAAAGACCTAGATCTTCTCAACCTTTGGGAAAAATTTTCTTTGAAGGGAAAGGGCATGCTACACCCTTAATCATATATCTTACATTTGATGTATATAGACAACTTGTGGCTATCATAACTTTTTATCATTATGTATCTCTTTGATATATGTTATATTATCATGGGTGGTCCGGCCTTGGGGATGGCCATATCATATAAATAGTATAAATAGGGGTTATTGGGTAGTAGTTGATCATCATTGGAGCATTTGAGTCTTATTTTATGGTTTGGAGGTTTCCCCCTCGAAGTGGCTAAGCTATTATACTTTCATATTGAGACCATTTATCTTCAAATCTTGTGTTCTTTGGTATTCTATTACTACTAATAATAAAAAAATTCAAGTAATTCTATTACAACTCACTAACTAACCATGCAATAATTGAGGGAAGATGAAGAATTTAAGGGGGTTTAGAGCAAAATTCAATTTTATTTTATATTTAGAGACTTATTTCTACCATACATGACATAAGTTTTGCAACATAGCTATAAATGAATTTAATAAGAGCATTAAATAATATTTAGCTAATTATTTAAACTCGATGACAAAGAAAAAGTACAATTTTATTTAAACTTCATCCATGACAAGGACAAACTTTTATTTCAAAGCAATAGAAGGGTGAAACTTTACTATAAACATAATAATACACACACACACACACACACACACACACACACACACACACACACACACGTGTATATATATATATATATATATATATATATATATATATATATATATATATATATATATTTCATTAACAAATATAAATTACAATAATACATAAATGAGTTACAACCATGCCATTTTGACATCCGATTGTGCCTGTAAAACCATTTGAGCATGATTCAACAAAAATCGGTGGCATGGCATCCTCCTAAATTCTGTATAATTATCGTATTTAGTTTTCCATTTATATAATAATAATAATACACACGCAAAAAGAGAGGGTTAGGTACATATATTCATTCCATTTCATTTTATTTCCTATTAAAGGGAGGAGAGAGAAAGAGATAGGGAAGAGAGAGAAACACTATTTTTCCAAAATTTATATTTCACACAACAAGCCACAAGAGAGAGTTACATAAATTTATTTCTAAGTGTCAATAAGTTTTCATGATGGTTTATTGTCTTGACTAGGGTCTTGCGGCCTTATTTTACATTTTTATACTAGTTGCGAAAATGTCAAATTTTGGCTCAAAGGCTAAAGAACCACGATCTAAAAATGTCTTTTGATAGCAAAATATATAAACGTTAAGACCCTTTCGTACTTCTATATACCAAGAATTTATAGGATCTAACGGAAATTGAACCGCGAATGGTTTACAATTTGCGGATAGTTTTTTGGGGCCATCGATTGTAGTTGGCCTATTTGAAAATGACAAAAGTTTTAGCTCGAGGGCTTAGAAAACCACATCCAAAAATAATGTTCGATGAATGAACACGCAATGGGAAATTTCCTACAATTTCCCTATATATGGAGAATTCACTAGAGCTCAAGGAAGTGAAAACTGGAAAACGGGTTACAAACGAGGATGGGCTTTCTGAGCCACCAGGTTATAATTGGTCCAATTTGACCTAGTCAAACTGTGACCGAAGGCCTACAAAAAACCTTTGTTAAAGTAGCTAGAAATGTGTTTTTCCCCAAACTAAATGTTGTAAAAATTGTTTAGTAGAAATACTTGGAGGTTTGTGAAGGAGGAAAAGTGTTCATTCGCTCAGGGTTCAAACAATGAGATGAAACGAAAACCAACTTTTCAATTTTAACAGGTCTCTAAAACTACAAAATGGTGTAACATGGCTCCTAGATGGGCGGAAAAGAGAGCACAAATGGTCAATCAAGGTGAATATAATACTATATGGGACTCCCCACATAAAAAGGAATGTATACGATGTTTGACATCTCTTTTATGGGGCTCAAAATGTTGTTTTACAAGTCTTTAAATGTGGTGTTTTTCTAACTTTGCAAGTAAATGAAAAAGGTTGTGTTTATTTGATGAATCATCTAACTCCCACCAGTAACCATGGACATGAGAACCTATTTATAATACTCTGGGTTAAAAACGTATAAGATTATGGTAGTGATCGCGGTTGATGGTCAAGGTGTTAATCGATTACGTAATTCACACGGTGGAGTTTTGTGGTTTACACTATCTCAGGTTGGTTAAATATCCAATTGTATGATTATCCAATGGTTTACTATTTCTATTAAATTGCAAATGAAGAACCAAAAATACAGAAATTATAAAGGATGAAGGTAAAGGAGACCATTCCTAGAAAATATTAGCATCCGTAGTGTACAAGGTTCTCTAGGTGGGTTCACTCAAATTCCACAAGGCTTTATCCCTCTTCCATAAATTTTGTCAAATGGTCTACGTGCTTCTAGTACACTCCCCTAACTTCCTTTTCTTGAGATTATTTAGAACTACTTCAACAAAACATTTGCATTTTGTATTCTCCTATCCCTTTTCATGCAATTTTCCATACATCTAAAAATATCACTTTCCATTATAATTTCATGGGTGCACACCATGCAATCCTTATTGTCCTGGGAGTGAATTTATTCCTATATTTTTATCAAACTATTTACACACTTGGTGCACGGAAACGTCCATAATTCATACATGTCTTACTCCAAGCTATATTTATATAACCCATTTTGTGTATACTCAAGTCATGCATTCCATAAGCCCCCATTTCTTTGAGGCAATCATGTCAAGAAGTTCATGTGCCAAACAATTTTTACACAAGCTTTACAAATCTATAAGTTTCCAACATAAAAAAACCAATCAACCACCATGGGTTTAATTGGCATGGTGATAAAAAGAGTTTAGAGTTGATCCATAAGGATCTAGAAAAACACACCACTTCATCAGTTGCATCAGCACCAGGAAGAAGAAATAATTAAAATGAGAAAAATGAGGTAAACAAAGGTTCTAGAAGGAACCATCACTCTGTGCAGGTAGTAGAATTTTAGAACCTCTGCCTTGCAGGGCGGTGGTCCTAAGACCGCCGATCTGCCTTGCAGCGATGGTCCCGTCACTTTCTCGATAGAGAAGGAAATTTGAATGTGGAAGGACATGTTTTGAAGCGCCCAAATGTGTATCTTACCTTTCCATGCCCCTTCACATCCTCCAGTGCATGGGAGGACATGGGAAAGCTTATAAATGCATGAAAGGAGTAAGAGAACATCATGGGAAGATACAAAGAGATCGAGAAGTAGAGGTAATGAGAGAAGTGAACAAGATCTTCAATGCTGGAATGGAATTGTAGGAGCAAGGGGTAGAAATAGAGAAAGCAAGTAATTGGAGAGAAGGTTGACATTGTTGCTACACTTCATACTTATTGTAATCTGTAAATCATCTATATTAGATGAATACAAATGGGAAGAAAGAGTATTTTCCCTTCTTGACTGGTTTTCCTCCATTAGAGGTTTCCAGGATAAAATTGTTGGTGTTGAAGCTTTATATTCTTTCCCACTCTGCAATTTCCTTTTAATAGCACTAGATAATCACTCATGAAGCTCTAATATTTCAAGCAAACTATCATTTTCCAAAGTTGAAAGTAGAACAATAATTTTATGTGATTCGTAGAGTTCCAAAGTAGAAGTTTATGGATCATTTTGGTATCAGAGCTGATTATATATCCAGGACTGTGGTATTCGAATATTTTCTGTGTTTTGTATGACAGTGACAAGGTCAAGAGGTGAAGAATTTTTACCTTGTGAGCCAGACATTTCTACGAAGAAGTGGAACCGGAAAATTCGAGCTCAAATGGAGGAAGAGAACTTGGTCCGTAGAGTTGAGATGCTAGAGACCATGATGGATAGATTGCATAGGAAACAAGAAGAGCTTTCAGATCTACAAAAGATGGCTTCAGTTAAGCAAGATTCCATGGACTCAGTGGTTCAAGCACTGGCCAAAAAATTTGGTATCGGAGAGAGCCATGAAGAGGAAAAGTGGGAAGAGCATGAAGAGACACCAATTGTAAGCGAGAAGGTAAAATTTGCACATACACCTTTTAAAGTTGAAACGAAAGTGGAAATTAAGAATTTTGAAGGAAAATTAGATGCAAAATTACTGGATAAATGGCTAAAACAATTGGAAGTCTATTTTAGTGTGCATAATGTCATTGAGGCACAAAGGATCACCTTTGCACGTCTCAAAATGAAAGGTCATGCTCTAGTTTGGTGGGAAACCCATCTAGCCACTTGTGAGAAAAAAAAATGTCCTATTGTTAGTACTTGGAAGGGTTTAAAATAATTAATTAGAGATAATTTCTATCCAATTGGCGATAAGAATGACATGATGATTAAGTGGCAGTACTTTAGGCATAGCAATGTTAAAGCGTGTAAGACTACACTACAGAATTTCAGAGACAAGCCATGTTGCTTAATATGGACTTGGAGGATGAGGACATTCTGACCAAGTATTTGAGAGGACTTCACACACACCTTCAGAGGAAGGTAATCTCCATGAATCCTAAGGACCTCAATGAAGCTTGTATACAAGCATACTACATTGATGATGAGAAGAAGCAAGGAGAAATAGAGCCAAAGGGAGACCAGCTCAATAGAACAGTAGGACAAAGAACAAGGGAATACAAGTAACAAAGGTAAATGGAAAGGTAAACATGTCATTACTACTTTACATACTTTTAGAGATCCCAAGAACTTTTGTAATAATTGTGATGTAAATGGACATACTGACGCCACATGTTGGAAGTTGCATCTAGAATTACACCCAAGGCACCAAACCAAGGATTCCAAGAAATCCATGGCCACTATGAAGACAGAAAGGGAGGTGGAGATTGAGGATGATTCGGATGTAGATGAAAGGTGGGATGCACGGCCATTAACATGTATAGAACAATAGAATAAGAAGATATGAGTAAGCTATTTCAAATCCAAATCCAAATCCAAATCAAGAAGACTAAGGTAAACACTTTAGTAGATTATGGTTCTCAGTCAAATTTTATTTCTGATGTGGTTGTACAACAACTTGGCAAAGAGAATTACACACATCCACATCCATACCCATTAGGATGGCTGAAGAAGGGTGTAGAAATACAAGCCGCAAGGAAGTGTAATTTTCAGTTTGGGATAAATACTCAATACATAGATGTATTAGAGGCTGATATTATTCCACATGATGCATTTGATGTTGTATTCAGAAGTCCTTACTTGTATATCAGGGATGTTGTGTTCACAAGGAGGAAGAACCAATTTATATGGGTCAGAGACGGGGCCGGGCCAACATCCAGGCACACTAGAGAAAGTCAAAGAATGCTATAAAGAAGCCACCATAGGAACTATTCATTCAAACTTCCACTATGCAGTCACCGTATCTACCTACGGATTCACTAGACCTGACCATGGGAGAGCAGGAAGAAGAGGAGATACAAGGAACAATGGTGACTATAGCAGCAGCGTACTTGGAGAGGATTTGGCCAATCCACCTCCAGAAACAAAGGACCAAACCACTACAGTATGGGACCTTCGCCATGCTTGAGCAGGTTGGAGAAGAAACCTTCAGGCCATACTTCATGCAAATGCACGCGATAAAAAGTTGCAAGAGCTCACATCAACTAACACCATCTATGCATGGAAAAGAAGGAAAAATACAACAGTTACCTTCCAAAGAGTATTGTGCTTGAGGAAACTCGAAGGAGGATGTAGCACTGTGGCAACAAAGTAGAGATCTACACGAACCTTGCCAGGTTGGACGAGAGAATACACCAAGGTAGACCTCGTGGTACTCGAAGGAGCATGAGAGGGAGTTGATTCCTCTACCACTCCACCACTAAGATTTTTGGAACCAAAAGCCTCTCAAGTATGGGAGGTATGATCCATAGGGATCTAGAAAAACACACCACTTCATCGACCGTGCATCAAAGCACCGGAAGAAGAAATAATAAAAATGAGAAAAATGAGGTAAACGGAGGTTTTGGAAGGAACCATCGCTCTGCAGTGCGAGTGGTGGTTTCAGAAACCACCGCTCAGTAGGGTGATGGTCCCAAACCATCACCTAGCTAGGTGGAGGTCCTAGGACCGCCACCTATGTAGGGTGGTAGTCCTGTCACTTACAGACAGAGAAAGAAATTTGAATGGAAAAGGATGCATTTTGAAGCGCCTACCATGTCTCTTCCCTTTCCATGCCCCTTCACATCCTCCAGTACATGGGAGGACATAGGAAGGCTTATAAATGCATGAAAGGAGAAAGAGAACATCATGGGAAGATCCATAGAGATCGAGAAGCAGAGTTAATGAGAGCAGTGAACAAGATCTTCAGTGTTGGAATGGAATTGTAGGAGCAAGGTGTAGAAACAGAGCAAGCAAGTAATTGGAGAGAAGGTTGACACTTTGTTTCTACTCTTCATACTTATTGTAATATGTAAATTGTCTATATTAGACCAATAAAAATGGGAAGAAAGAGCATTTTCCCTTCCCGACTGGTTTTCCTCCATTGGAGGTTTCCAGGATAAAATTGTTGGTGTTGAAGTTTTGTATTCTTTCCCACTCTGCAATTTCCTTTCTATAGCACTAGATAATCACTCATGAAGCTCTAATATTTCAAGAAAACTATCATTTTCCAAAGTTGAAAGTAGAACAATAATTTTATGTGATTTGTAGAGTCCCAAAGTAGAATTTTATGGATCAAGAGTTTCCTTAAGATAGTTAACACTGCCAATCATTTGACCAAACAAACAATTTCACGCATCCACTACTACTTTTATTTGCAAAATGATAAAGTTTAGAGTTTCTTAAAGGTAGTTGAGCAGTCAATGATGCTGCTCACGCCACAAAGAGGAAATATTATTATTTATTTATTTATCTTTGCCCTGCTAAAGGGAATCCTACACCAAGAATCATTCACAATCCTCAACCCTAATATCGACACTTTTGTGAGTAAAATAGGAAAAAAATGTATCTTACATGATGAGGGGACGCTCCCCATGAGACCATGTTTCTTTCAGGATTGAAAAATAGATCAAAACACATATCCATCATAAGATCTGACCAAAATCCCCCTTTTTTTCTTTGAAGGCATCCATACCTTGTTCTAAAGCTCCTACTTTTGAGCAGGCTGAGAGGTGTTGAAACAAGGGTGATAAATATGGCTTTACACTAAGCAAGTGCATTTTATTAAAAGTTTCCAAGAACAGGTGGAAATAATGTTAGTTAAGGAAAATAGTTAATTCTGGGCATCGCCATTCTCTCTTACATATAACCACAAAACAGTGGCAGGAGGAGTTTACTTCCTCTCAGAGACTTTGAACCCACTTCAGGTACAAATAAAGTTTTAGATCAATCACTTTGTGTATAGTGAGATGAGGAGATATAAGAGTTATAGATTTATCTCCCTACGCATGTTGAGAGAACCCATTATGAGACTTATTTTAGGTGGCTATTAGTAGAGCTCCACCTAGGATGGTTCCCCATAGCTCTGTTTATTAAATTTTGATTGTAGGTCAGTAATCACCGGCACCATCTAATTACTACTAAATTTACAATGTTAACTTGGGTTTCACTTGGTTAGCACCTTTGGACCTCAAATAATGTGTTTGGATTATTATGCAAGGAAAATACAAGTATGAAAAGGTATTTAAGATGTGTCACTCTCGTTGTTCTTCCTTGACCAAAGTATGCCCCTTGCAAAGGTGGTTGTCGAGTAGGGGCATTACACATCTACTTTTAAGTTTTAGTGATTTTGAATTTTTATTATACTTGATTTAAGGAAAGTATATTGGCTTAACACCAAAAAATATGCATTTTGACAAAAGGTAATAAAATACTGCCATCTATATTTAAGTGACATATGAGTATAGTTTGATGGTGGAAATTATTTTTTAGCTTGAATTTCATTGGTTAATCCCTTTATTCTTACTGTGTAAAAGAATTGATTGGGGGTATCTTGTTTTTCCTTTGAAAAAGCTTGTGAATTACGGTTGTTTGTCGGGGTTAGGAAACTGTATGTCGGAGATGGGAGGCTTCCCCATTAATACTTATGATCCTAGGTTTTGGGTGTTTGAATTGAGGAATATTGTGTATTTGATGATCAATTTTCAAATTCGTGGGTTTTTTTTCCATCTTGATACATATATTGTGAATGAATGGAAAAATTTGCTCTTGTGTTGGGTAGGGGAGGAAGAAGATTGTTGACTAAAAGAACGTACATGTTGTGGTACAGATGCACCCTACGAACTAGATAGAAGCCTTGCGCAGAAGAACTTAGAATTCAAACAAAACGAGTTGAAGAAATGTAGCAATTTCGATTGACAGTGATGTTTTTGCAAAGGAGATTGGATAACTTGCATACAAGGTCGGGAGCGGTGATATAGCGAAGAAAATGCTAAAGCTCTGCAACTTAGATTAGAGAAGCTTGTCCTAGCTGCTTGCTCCATCAGCACGCTTAGTAGGCTCGACATAATTTCTTTGTGGATCCATCTCTTTTGAAAAATCACCTCGATTCTCAGTAGCAAGTTTTTTTCGTATCGTTAGGTTTTCTGTCAAAATTTTAATGAGTACTTGTTTCACGTTCCAAGTCCTTCATCAAATTATTTTCTGGATTTCTCTTATTTGTATTCCTCATAAAATTGGCACCATTGATGCTTTGCTGGTTTTCTATAACTAGAATTTAAAATAAATCCATACAAAAATTGTGTTTATCTAGATATATCTCATTTTTCTTCGTCTAGATTAGCCTTTGCCTCTTTTTCCTGATTACTTGCTGATTATGTGTTATCTCAGGTTGTAGGAGAGTGATAAGGAAGAGAATACCAAGCTGGATTATGGGTAAGTTGCTTATGAAGAATAAGACGAACTCCTTAAAGACCCCAATTTAAGAGTTCAAGACCCTCCAGTACTAAATGTTGTTGGGGTGAACACCGAAATTAACTACTGGATGTAAGTGGTCTAGTAAAACACCCACATTAGGCTTTATACCCAAGAGTAGAATCAATCCACTTAATATTCTTGATTTTGGGTCTGAAGATCAAATTTTATGATTAAGCTCTGTATGGTGAGTAGCTTTTAAGTTAAGTTCATTCCTAGATTTTTTGTTCAAACATTTGAATGTGGTTCAGTTTTTTAATTTTTTTATGTAAGGACCTGAACTCCTTGTTCATTATATGCTTTATCCTCACTCTTAGTTCATATCAGGTTGAATCTATATTGTTCATGTCTTTAGATTAATCTATATCCGTACAATAAGAAAGAAATATACTCAATAAACTGAAGGGGGTACCTGAGGCTTGATTATAGACATGCCTCAGGTGCAGATGAAGCTAAAATTATGGATTCTCATATGTGTTTCCCTTTATGCCGACTTAAATATGAGAACCTCACTGTGTTTAATGCCAATCCAGAGTGTGTAACTTGAAATTTCTGTAGGAAATGGTAAATCAAGATGTAACTGATAAACGACTTCAGCTACTGCAAGATATGACTAGAGTGTTTAGACCTGGTGTTCTCACAGCTTTGATGGGAGTTAGTGGGGCTGGAAAAACAACACTTATGGATGTATTGGCTGGAAGGAAAACTAGTGGGCATATTGAAGGGGACATCATAATCTCTGGGTTTTCCAAGAAGCAAGAAACCTTTGCTCGGATTTCTGGTTATTGTGAGAAGAATGATATACACTCTCCACAATTAACTGTGAGAGAGTCTTTAATATTTTCTGCATTTATTCGTCTTCCAAAGGAGGTTGATAAGACCACCAAAACTATATGTCCAAACTCTAATTTCTTCTCATTTATTCAATCATTTTGTATCTCATTCTGGAAAGGTTCCATACGTTTCACTGACACGGCCAGTTAACCAAATTACAGACCTTTGTGGAAGAGATCATGCAACTGGTGGAGTTGGAAAACTTAAGAGATGCATTAGTTGGACTGCCTGGTGTAACTAGTTTGTCAACTAAACAAATAAAATGCCTAATAATTGCCATTGAGCTTGTTGCAAATCCATCTGTTGTTTTCATGGACGAACCAACTTCGGGACTAGATGCCAGAGCAGCTGCTATTGTAATGCGAAATGTGCGTAATACTGTTAATACAGGAAGAATTGTTGTATGTACCATCCATCAACCTGGCACTGATATATTTGAATCGTTTGATGAGGTAAAGCAATGAATATCTGCACTCATTGGTCATTGTCTTGAAATTTATATATTAGTCATGGATGTCTGATTTAGATTTGGTGCAGCTTCTATTGATGAAAAGAGGAGGGAAAATCATATATGCAGGACCCTTAGGTCAGAACTCCCACAAGATGATTGAATACTTTGAGGTGAGTTCAGTTTTTTTCAAGAAGACAAGTTAAGGGTGCAAAGGAAGAAGTTGAATTGATAGGCTATATGGATCAATCTCGTCATATGGATCAGTTTTCTGACAAGAGTAGTAAATAGTATCGTATGAACTGTAAACTGTAGAAAGCTACACTAGTAAAATAAATTGAATTGAATGGTTTATCCCCAACTCACTGTCATCAATATTTTGCACAGTCAATTCCAAGAGTGCCTAAGATAAAGGATAAATACAATCCAACTACATGGATGCTCGAAGTTAGTACTGTGGCTTCTGAACTTCGCTTGGGGATTGAATTTGTAGAGCACTACAAGAACTCACCTCTTTATCGAAAGCATGACATTCTTTTTAAGATACTACAGGAGTTGATGACCCAGGGACCTAACTTTCCTAGTATTTTTGTCTCAACTAGCTGATTTTCCAACTTATTCTAACAAATACTGCCACCCTTATAAATGCAGAAGAAACAAAACATTGGTGAACGAGCTTAGTATACCAGTTCCTGATGTAAAAGATCTCTATTATCTGACACAGTATTCACAATCATTTTGTGATCAATTCAAATTTTGCCTATGGAAGCAGTGGTGGACATATTGGCGTAGTCCAGGCTACAATAGCATCAGATACTTGGTTACTCTGATCACTGCTCTGGTATTTGGAACTATATTTTGGGACTATGGGAAAAAATTGTAAGTTTTTGTATTCTATTCATGCTAACCTAAAGGAGTTTCAGTTCATTATATGCCTTGCCAACAACATGGCTGGCACATGATATCAATCAGTTGTTTATGTTTGATGCAATTTTATGTGTCCTTTTTGGCATTTCATATGGAAAGATGCTAACAATTGGCATGCTTTTATATCAGGGATAATGGCACAAATCTCTTTGTTATCATTGGGGGCATTTATGGGGTAGTGATGTTCTTAGGAGTAAGCAATAGTTCAACAGTGCAACCTGTGGTTGTAGTAGAGAGAACTGTGTTCTATAGAGAACGAGCTGCGGAATGTACTCTACAATGGCCTATGCCTTGGCACAGGCAAGTTGCTATTCTCATATTTTGCTGCCCACAGTGGACTCCATCTAATGAATTTTTTTTGTTCAAATATTATTAGGTTCTAATGCTTCACTGATTTAGTTGTAGATACTTTGCTTTGCTTGCTTCCATGGAGGGGCTTCTGTTCCTATTTTCCTATAGCATGAGGTCTCATGATTTATTTTGAAGCTAGTTACAGGAAATAAAATAATATTTTCCTAGAAAATAGGAGCTCCACTTTTTGCCCGCTGAACTTAAGATGCGGCTGGGGAGGGGGGCTGGAAATTTCCCTTACAGTTTAGGGTAATTTTTGTCCATCTGACACATGATAAGCGTTCCCTCTATCATTTTTTTGTGATTTTGGAAGGAAATCTTATCTTTATTAACCTGCAACTTATCAGTATTTTGTAATGGGATCCTAAAATATTTCAGCTCATTGAGGAAAATAATAAAAAAAACATGGGACCTTAAATCTACTAAAATGCCCTTAAATTTTATCAACAGCACCCCTGAGATATTTAAGAAGCCCCCTCCGTGAGACCATGGTTTGGTTATTTGTGGACATCAAGATCATTTCTTCTTTTATTGCTTAATATAGTTTTGCAAGCAAGCCATTTAAATTATTTTATGTAGACATACTCTTCAACCTGCAACATCTAATTAACTAAATGCTTTTTTTTTGGAACAGGTGGCCATAGAGATCCCATATGTACTATCCCAAATGGTTCTGTATGTGCTTATTGTCTACAGTATGATTGGTTTCCAATGGGCAGCCCACAAGTTCGCCTGGTTCCTCTTCATTTATTTCTTCACATTCCTCTATTTTACCTATTATGGGATGATGGTAATTTCAATAACACCGAACGAGCATATGGCTACAATTATAGCAGGGTCGTTCTATGCCCTATTCAATCTCTTTTCAGGATTCTTCATTCCAAGACCGGTATGCAACTAATCGATTTTCTTTCTTTGAATGAATTCTTATTAGAGGGAAAACTGATTGATCCAAGCATCAGAGTTTCTGTAATCCTACAACATCAATTTGCTTGATAGGAAATGTGTTAGCCATTTATATCAGGATTTTAAGCGAAGCGGACGTTGGCGTGGGCTTTCTTATTCAAACTTGCGGGTTTTTCCATACGAGTTTTATTCAATGCAAAGGTTTTATCTTTGGTTACCTCGCAAAGTCAATAAAATATTATGTTGTGTGATCGCTGACATTTCACAAATTACGTAGTTTTGACCGACATTGGTTCGTATATTGCAGAGTGCAAGTGCAACGAAAAATTCCCATCAAAGGTTCCTGCACCCTGCACACCAATGTTTCCCCATCGTAAATTTTGAGGATTTCGTATAAAACTTAAATAATCGTCTAATCCATGTTATACAGCCGTACGAATAATGACTTCCAAGGGTTCAACTCCATGGTCTGAGATCATGGTTTGTGAATCTTCTTCATACACTAGCTTCCCAGAGAATGCTTTGGTACCATATTACTGCGACTCTTTAGCCATAAGTGATTATGGGGGTAAGCAAATTTGTGTAAATGTATATGGAGAAAGTAAAGTGTAAATGATATGAAACTATGTATACAAGAATCAAATAAATGTATTCAATTAATTCTCGACGATGGTATTAGTTTGGACATTTATATGTTGGAATTAAAAATAGTGTACATATAACATATACAACACTTCACAAACCAATTGCATGCTTCTACATTTTGCAAACATATCTACCCATAACTCAAGTCCGATCTCCATCATACTTTGATGTATATCAAATATTAACTTCATAAACCTCAACTCTAAAAAGACCATTCACTTTCCAATTTGTTTAAATATTTTGCACATATAATTTCACTCCCCACATCTCCAAATTTAGATCTCCTTCCGCAAAGATTTGCCATATTATGGTCTTGTTCTAGAAAAAAATATTCGTAAATGTTAAGTGGATTCATTTCTATAGGTAATTTTTAAATTGCAATTATACAATTGTTTGAACCCTTTAGAGGAGCTAGGATGGGTACAATTTGCTTTCCTGTTTATAGATATTATGTGCATATCATTTTTATAAAAATACTAACAAAATTTCACATTTACTTGCTATCTAATGGTTAATACACTTAAATTGTACACTTTTTTCATGTTGTTTATTTCTACAAATGTTACATTAATGTACAATTATAAGATTATTACTAGTATTATTGCGTTATATGTAGTGTAAATTTTCTCAAACCTATTTATTTCAAGTATGTTTTTGGACTCATATTCAATCTAACATGTTCAAATAACACACTTTCAATAATATAAACAATATATTTCTCAAAAATATTCAAAGACCACACTCATAAGGATGAAGGAAATGCTTTTCTATATTTTCTTGTTTGAGTCAGAAAAGGGGGACTTCTTTGAATCAACTTACAAATGTTTAGTACAAATATGGTGTTCTTCATATTTTCTAATTGAAATGTATTGTACTTTATTCTTGCATATTATTGTGAAGAGGGTGATGGAGAGATGCGAAGGTCCATTTGTAACCTAATTCTTAAAATTGTAGTAAAAGTCAAGCTTTGTCACTTAATAAATCTAATGCCTATTGTTCAATTCTATAGTGTTGATCCTTGTGCTTTGAATGCATTTTCAAATACAAAATCATTTCAAATAGATGAGAGTTTTGTTCTAACACCATAGATAATATGAATAACTTTTCCATGTTCTCCATTCACAAGACTAAAGTCCATCCAAAATATATGTGTGCATACAATGTCCTCTTATACACAACAAGACTTTAGATTCTAATTTTTCATCATCGGGTTTGGTGGAATTTCATGTTTTAGTTTGTTCGCATAATTACATATTACTCACATGTTTGGCTATTTCAGCATATGTCTATTGCGAAATGTAACCAGTTTTTTTAAGCATAATTAAATGGATAGATGAATTGAAATCAAATTTTTATTTAACTGATAATTTGGTGTTTTTATGGGACATCACAAGGTTCTATTCCTCAAACATTGGATTTGTATTTTGAATATTGGAAAACAAGTGCCTAACATAAACATGACATGGGGCAATACCATGATAATAAGAAATTGTGTCAAAAGTGATCATTGTGTTAGATATTTTTCAAATAATCACTTAATATGAGCTATTTGTAGACATTAGTATTCCTTTTGTTAGTGGTATTTGTGAAAGGTCCCCAACAAGAATGATGGAATGGCCTCCAAAACATATTTTTCTTAAGTGGGTTGTGGAATGATTCTTGTAAGAATTAATCAAAGTATATAGCAAATTTGTCCCTCAGGAAGCTCATTTAGCCAATGAAAACATATAAAAAATGATTTAATTATTGTTGAATGTTGACAAGACCTATCCATGAAGATAATTTATTTCATTTATAGCAATTTTTAGTATTATATGAATAGTTCATAAATGTATATTAAATGATATGACAAGTGATAGAAAAAGTGATAGAGAAAGTAAAAAGATAGGAAAAGTTTTGGGTTTGTAAGTGAATGTAAGGATTATTTATGTTATTTATTAAAAAATAAAATCAATGTGATGGTTATACCTTAGATGATAATTTGTTGTGGAAAATTGATATGTTTTCTCTAAAAATAAATTAAAACAATGTTGAAGGGAATACAAGAATAAAATGAAATGTGACTTCTAGTGAAACTTACAGTTTTCTCGACAAAGATATATGAACTAGATAATTGTACCATATAATTTTGTAGGAACATCATCCTGGTTCAAATTGTGTTTTATTTCAAAGTCACGTTGCACATGTATTTTAAGGTTAAGTATTTTGACATCGTTGGAAGAGTTTATTCATGTTAGGAGATTCCATTCTTTCATTTTTTGAGTTCCCTATTTTGAATTTCATCATTTTCATTATGTTCATCATATTATATTTCACTTGTAGTTTATGTAAGATACACATATCGTGTGGTGTAGTTGTTTCCATGCTAAAGAAAATACATAAGGGTTTCTTTAATTATTAAATGGTGTAATGTTGTTATAGATTGAATATTTAGATTAATTAATACATAATAATGTGTAAGCCAAAATAAATATTTTAGTACATGATACAATGATAAAATAATAGAATTATTTCTTAAAACACAAAGAGGGATAATAACATAACTTAACTTAGAGGTGAAGAAGTGAGTTAGGTTTCTAGGTTGGATGTGTAGGATGATGAGAATATGGAAATCATTGATGTTGAGTCCATCAATTGACCCATAAAATCATCAAATAATAATAATTTTGCTCTTGAAAAAATTAATCAATGCATTGGATGGTTCGATTGATCAAGTCCAAAATAGGGAAATAATGCATCTTATCCTTGTTGAATTATGTGGACTAATGATTAAGGTTTTTTCCAACTAAATGCTTTGAAAATATATACGATGATGTATGCATGTTAATAAATTCATAAAAAATAACCAATGCAAGGTGTCACAGTCAAGATTGGACATGGTCTACTCCATAATGAAGATCAGTTCAAGGGAAGTTGATGAAAACTAAAAACAAGGAACCTAGTTCCTAGTTCCTTTATGAGCTGTAATAAACTCCCAAAATGTTCTCATATCCAACCACCTCGATTCATGGCCATGTGTTGGGAGACAATATCTATAAAATTCCTATCTTGAATGAGTTCGAAAGGGATATATAATGCGATAGGATAGAGGACTACAATTAGTATAAAAGTTATAATTGTTTCTAGTTTGTGTTGTAAGAAATTCCTTATTGATAAATAAATCATGTTTTTGTGAAGAAAAATGTTTCAAAAATCCAATCCGAGGGAGATAAAGGGCCCACTCAACTCGAGAAATTGA